>CAMRHE010000387.1:0-147500 GCA_947044405.1 Leptodactylus fallax | reverse complement strand
TCAGAGATGAATTGGCTTTCTATGAGAAACAGATCCTAATGGGTGTTGGGGATGAGTGCCTGTATGGCAGCCACTTACTCCACAAAACTCCCTGCACTTTCAGTCCTTTGTGTAGGAAAAGCACATTACAAATGTTTGTCATTGTTATTAAGGTACTATCATCTATCTATCTATCTATCTATCTATCTATCTATCTATCTATCTTCATCTATCTATTATCTATCTATCTCATATCTATCTATCTATCTATCTATCTATCTATCATCTATCTCATATCTATCTACAGTGCTGGCCAAAAGTATTGGCACCCCTGCAATTCTGTCAGATAATACTCAATTTCTTCCAGAAAATGATTGCAATCACAAATGCTTTGGTAATAATATCTTCATTTATTTTGCTTGCAATGAAAAAACACAAAAGAGAATGAAAAAAAAAGTCAAATCATTGATCATTTTACACAAAACTCCAAAAATGGGCTGGACAAAAGTATTGGCACCCTCAGCCTAATACTTGGTAGCACAACCTTTAGACAAAATAACTGCGAACAACCGCTTCCGGTAACCATCAATGAGTTTCGTACAATGCTCTGCTGGAATTTCTCCAGGTCCCTGAGATGTGAAGGGCGCCTTCTCCAAACTGCCATTGTGAGATCTCTCCTTGGGTGTTCTATGGGATTCAGGTCTGGACTCATTGCTGCCACTTTACAAGTCTCCAGTGCTTTCTCTCAAACCATTTTCTAGTGCTTTTTGAAGTGTGTTTTGGGTCATTGTCCTGCTGGAAGACCCATGACCTCTGAGGGAGACCCAGCTTTCTCACACTGGGCCCTACATTATGCTGCAGACTTCATAATGCCATGCACACGGTCAAGCAGTCCAGTGCCAGAGGCAGCAAAGCAACCCCAAAACATCAGGGAACCTCCGCCATGTCTGACTGTAGGGAACGTGTTCTTCTCTTTGAAGGCCTCTTTTTTTTCCTGTAAACTCTATGTTGATGCCTTTTCCCAAAAAGCTCTACTTTTGTCTCATCTGACCAGAGAACATTCTTCCAAAAAGTTTTTGGCTTTCTCAGGTAAGTTTTGGCTTTTTTATGTCTCTGGGTCAGAAGTGGGGTCTTCCTGGGTATCCTACTATAGAGTCCCTTTTCATTCAGACGCCGACGGATAGTACGGGTTGACACTGTTGTACCCTCGGACTGTAGGGCAGCTAGAACTTGTTTGGATGTTAGTCAAGGTTCTTTAGCCACCATCCGCACAATCTTTCGTTGAAATCTCTCGTCAATTTTTCTTTTCCGTCCACATGTAGGGAGGTTAGCCACAGTGCCATGGGCTTTAAACTTCTTGATGACACTGCGCACGGTAGACACAGGAACATTCAGGTCTTTGGAGATGGACTTGTAGCCTTGAGATTGCTCATGCTTCCTCACAATTTTGCTTCTCAAGTCCTCAGACAGTTCTTTGGTCTTCTTTCTTTTCTCCATGCTCAATGTGGTACACACAAGGACACAGGACAGAGGTTGAGTCAACTTTAATCCATTTCAACTGGCTGCAAGTGTGATTTAGTTATTGCCACCACCTGTTATGTGCCACAGGTAAGTAACAGGTGCTGTTAATTACACAAATTAGAGAAGCATCACATGATTTTTCAAAGGGTGCCAATACTTTTGTCCACCCCCTTTTTTATGTTTGGTGTGGAATTATATCCAATTTGGCTTTTTGACAATTCTTTTTGTGGTTTTCCATTGACGACAAATTAAATGAAGATATTATTACCAAAGCATTTGTGATTGCAATCATTTTCTGGAAGAAATTGAGTATTATCTGACAGAATTGCAGGGGTGCCAATACTTTTGGCCAGCACTGTATCTATCATCTATCTATCTATTATCTATCTATCTATCTATCTATCTATCTATCTATCTATCTATCTATCTCATATCTATCTATCTATCTATCTATCTATTATCTATCTATCTCATATCTATCTATCTATCTATCTATCTATCTATTATCTATCTATCTATCCCATATCTATCTATCTATTATCTATCTATCTATCTATCTATCTATCTATCTATCTATCTATCATCTATCTATCTATTATCTATCTATCTCATATCTATCTATCTATCTATCTATTATCTATCTATCTCATATCTATCTATCTATCTATCCCATATCTATCTATCATCTATCTATTATCTATCTATCTATCTATCTATCTATCTATCAATCATCTATCGATCTATTATCTATCTATCTACCTATCTACATCTATCTATCTCTCTCATATCTAGCTATCTATCTCATACCTATCTATCTAACTATCTATCTTTCTATCTATCTATCTATCATCTATCGATCTATTATCTATCTATCTACCTATCTATCTATCTATCTATCTCATATCTATCTATCTATCTATCTATCTATCAACCATATCTATCTATCTATCATCTATCGATCTATTATCTATCTATCTACCTATCTATCTATCTATCTATCTATCTATCTCATATCTATCTATCTATCTATCTATCTATCTATCTCATATCTATCTATCTATCTCATATCTATCTATCTACTATCTATCTATCTATCTATCTATCATCTATCTCATATCTATCTCTCTATCTATCTCATATCTATCTATCTCATATCTATCTATCTATCTATCTATCTATCTATCTCTCTATATGTATGTATCTATCTATCTATCTATCTATCTATCTATCTATCTACAGTTGTGCTAAAAAGTTTACATACCCCTGCAGATTTTTTTGTTTTTTTGGCCTTTTCTCAGAGAATATGAATGATAACACAAAACTTTTTCTCCACTCCTGGTTAGTGGTTGGTTGAAGCCATTTATTGTCAGACTTCTGTGTTTTCTCTTTTTAAATCATAATGACAACCAAAAACATCAAAATGACCCTGTTCAATAGTTCCCATCCCCTGGTGATTTTGGCCTGATAACATGCCCAGAAACCAAACCACGGTCAGGTAGACCAACCAAAATTTCGGCCACAATTGCCCGGAAAATTGTTCGGGATGCAAAGAAAAACCCCGCACATAACATCAGCTGAAATGCAGGACTCTCTGAAAACTATCAGTGCGGCTGTCTCAAGATGCACAATAAGGAGGCACTTGAAGAAAAATGGGCTGCATGGTCGCGTTGCGAGAAGAAAGCCATTACTGCGCACATGCCACAAAGAATCTCGCCTTCAATACACCAAACAGCACAGAGACAAGCCTCAAAACTTCTGGAACAAGGTCATTTGGAGTGATGAGACAAAAATCGAACTTTTTGGCCACAACCATAAACGTTACATTTGGAGAGGTGTCAGCAAGGCCTATGATGAAAGGAACCCCATTCCTACTGTAAAGCCCGGAGGTGGATCACTGGTGATGTGGGGATGTGTGAGCTTCAAAGGCACAGGGAACTTGGTCAAAGATGAAGGAAAGATGAATGTAGCACATTATCAGCTAATACTGGAGGCAAATCTGCCCTCATCAGCCAGGAAGCTGCGCATGGGAGGTACAAGGACGTTCCAACATGACAACCATCCAAAACACAAGACCAAGTCGTCCTGTCATTGGCTACAGCAGAAGAAAGTGAAGGTTCTGGAGTGGCCATCTCAGTCTCCTGACCTCAATATCATTGAGCCCCTCCGGGGAGATCTCAAGTGCGCAGGACATGCAAGACAGCCCAGGAATTTACAGGAACTGGAGAACCATCTGAGAAAATAAAGAGCCTCATCCACAACTAGCACAAAAGACTTCAAGCTGTCATTGAGGTTAGAGGGGGCAATACACGCTATTAAGAACTGGGGGATGGGAACTATTGAACAGGGTCAGTTTGATGTTTTTGGTTGTCATTATGATTTATAAAGAGAAAACACAGAAGTCTGACAATAAATGGCTTCAGCCAACCACTAACCAGGAGTGGAGAAAAAGGTTTTGTGTTATCCTTCATATTCTCTGAAAAAAGGCCAAAAAACTAAAAAATCTGCCGGGGTATGTAAACTTTTTAGCACAACTGTATCTATTATCTATCTATCTATCTATCTATCTATCTATCTGTCTATCTATCTATCTATCTCCTATCTATCTATCTCCTATCTATCTATCTCCTATCTATCTCTCTATCTATCTATCTATCTATCTATCATCTATCTATCACATATCTATCTCTCTATCTATCTATCTCATATCTATCTATCTCATATCTATCTATCTCTCTATCTATCTATCTCATATCTATCTATCTCTCTATCTATCTATCTATCTCATATCTATCTCTCTATCTATCTATCTCATATCTATCTATCTATCTATCTATCTATCTATCTCCTATCTATCTATCTCCTATCTATCTCTCTATCTATCTATCTATCTATCTACATCTATCTATCTCATATCTATCTCTCTATCTATCTATCTCCTATCTATCTCTCTATCTATCTATCTATCTATCTATCTATCTATCTATCTATCAATCTATCTATCTCATATCTATCTATCTCTCTATCTATCTATCTATCTATCTCATATCTATCTATCTATCTATCTATCTATCTATCTATCTATCTATCTCATATCTATCTATCTCTCTATCTATCTATCTCATATATCTATCTATCTATCTATCTACAAACAGGACTTTTCTCTCTGCATTTTTCAGGCAGAAACCAGGCGTAAACCTGGCGGACGCCATTATAGTTTATGGGGTCTGTGGGTTTCCTCAGGTAACTGCTTTTTAAGCAGATTGGGTTTCCGTTTTTTTGGTTCCCCAAGTGGACCCAAAGACCAGAAACCCCAATACTGGTGTGACTGGTCAGATGACTGTATGGTTCTTCTGTATCACAGTCCAGGCATTACATAATTTTGCCGCATACATACAATGTAACGGTAATATATATATATATATATATATATACATCATTGGAAATTCTACTGTAGATGTTTTTAACCTCTCACAAGACGCCTACTTCTCCTTTTTCAAAAAGTTGTAACAACACCTGGAATTCTCTGCCCCGACACACCGTGTAAACAGCGACTTTCCATCTGTCTTTATGTAGAAATGAGTCGCTCACTGTTTCATTTACCCATTCATTGGGCATGAGAGAAAAAAAAAAAGAGGGTTTGTACCATATTGGTGAAAGCATTGATGTGACAATTTTTTGTACATAGCGGAAGTGGGTGGGCGGCCATTGAGGCTCAGGTTTTCTACTATGACTCATGCAGAGACTCCCGCAGAGAAGTGTAAACTACTGAATTAAAAAAATACATTGTAACCTTGTAAGTAGTAGTATTGGCTTCATTGAGGAAAAAATTCTAATGGTACTTTTTGTATTTTGCGGTTAATCGTAATACATGGCCCATGTACCGTCTATTAGGCGAACATCGCCACCTAGAGTTCAAATGTTATGAACATTTACAAAATTAGCCAATCATATTCTGTAATTTGTAAAAAACATTTGAGTTACGAAAGGGAAAGTTTGCAAAAAGTTTACAAAAAGTAAAACATTTATTTTGATCTCCTGCCCAACAACGCCTGAAGGAACGTCATTGTAACAATTCTGCGGCTCCCAACAGAGGGACCCCAAGGGACAACCTCAGAGAGGAGCAAAGGAGATATCAAAACTGCCCAGTGCTCTCCTGCTCTACCCTAGTCTATGGCGGTATTATGTGTGATGTATATGCAGTATTGTGCAGTAATGACACTACAACTATACTCTATGGTAGTATTATTTAGACATTGTATGGTGGTATTATTTAGGCAATATATGATGATATTATTAAGGGCTTGTAGGGTGATATTATTTAGACACTGTATGGAAATATCATTTGTGTTGTATAGTATATGTAGTATTATGTAGACACTGTTTGGGAGTATTATTTAGAAATTACATATAGTTTTTAATTGGGCAATGAATGATAGTGTAAGGGTACTCTATGGTAGTATTATTTAGGCATTGTATAGAGGTATTATTTAGGAATTGTATGCTAGGAGACTGTATGGAGACATTATTTGTTGCGCACACTGTATGGGAGTATTATTTAGGAATTATATAGCAGTTTTATATGGGGAACAAATGACAGCACAAGGGTACTCTATGGTAATATAATTTAGACACTGTATGGAGGTATAATTTGTGCTGTACAGTATATGCAGTGTTATGTGAACACTGTATGGGAGTATTATTTAGGAATTATATAGCAGTTTTATATGGGCAATAAATGACAGTACAAGGGTACTCTATGGTAGCATTATTTAGATATTGCATGATGGTATTATTTAGGCATTGTATGCCAGGGAGATTGTATGGAGACATTATTTGTTGTGCACACTGTATGGGAGCATTATTTAGGCATTATATAGCAGTTTTATTTATGCAACAGATGACAATACAAGGGTACTCTAATGTAATATCATTTAGACACCATATTGAGATATTTAGGCACACTATGGTGCTATTGTTTAGCCATTGTATGGACATCTCATTTAGGCATCATATGATGGTATTATTTAGGCATTTTTGGTGGTATTATTTAGAAACTGTATGGCTATATTATTTGTGCTGTACAGTATAGGCAGTGTTATTTTGACACTATAAGGGAATATTATTTAGGAATTATGTGACAGGTTTTCTGGGCACTGGATGACAGCACACAGGTACTATATGTTAATAATATATGGACATTGTATGGCGGTATTATTTAGCTATTATATGGTGGTATTATTTATCACTGTATGATGACATTATTCTATATAAGTAAATATCTAAAAATTGTGAGCTGGAGTCCTGCTTTGCAGCCAGGTTTTTCTGATCCTGAATAATCCCTTTAAATGCAGCGACTTTTTCACGTTGTCTATATTTCACAGTGGTTTACTGATATCTCGTGTATGGGACGTCTCAGATGTTGCTGATCATTCATGGGACATAACACCTACACTGCTCCCCCAATACTAGGTGTAGTCACCGCTGCCACAAGCCATGGGGTCCCTGGAAATATGGTGACATTTGCTATCCGGGTGATGTTTCTCAGCTTTGTCCTTCATTACGCACCACGCAGGTAAAGTCCCAGCACCTACTTGACATGCACAAACAACAAGCAGCCGTATGAGGTGTTCGCTCCCACACGTGAGAAGACGCAGAGTGTCTTGTAGGAAAACCACAAATTGTTTCATACTTTACATAAAGTCAACAGCAAATGAAAAGGGTTTCTTTATTTTTCGACAATTTCTCCCAAAATAAACTGATCACAGGATTAGAACCTCAACCATCAGAAGCAAGTGTTCAATTTCCCTACAGCACCACCAACAGGAGAAACTTAGCATTACACAGTATTCACCGCAATGAATAGAAATGCATAGACAGTGTTGAATTCATCTGCAGCACCACCACTGGTGAAATGAAGCATTACACAATGTCCAGTGACATCGACTGCAGATTGTTACATAATGCTGGAGGGACATAGGACAGAGACGGTGTCGTGATGTGAGGTGGGGAGTGAATATGTAGGAGATCAAACTGAATGAGAGGTTTGGCAGATTTTATAGGGGACAGTGATCCGACCGCTTCTGGCTGTAAGTATTGACCTCAAGGATGGGACTTGCGGAAGCAGCCAAGTGATGGTGCTCTGTGCTGATTCCGTAACTCCCATAGAGCTAAATGGGAACCTTGGAAACAACATTTAGTTATTGTAATTGTGGAGTTATGGACACAGTGTAGCTTCGCTGTCCTATGCGGTTTCCTTAGCTCTCATTCACCTCTCTGGGAATTATAGAGAGTCTACAGATCAGCACCACTTCACTTTTTCCGTAGGTCCCCCCCTGGTGGTTGCGACTTGCACCCAGTTATACTCATCTTGACCATAGTTGGCCATGAAGGCAATAACCCTTTAAAATGGAGAGTTCTGTAAAATTGATTGGATGCTTTTCGATATAAAACTTTAGCATTTATGATCCAAATTACTCTCACCGGTGATGGATGGATCTGGAATACTTGCCATTGACCCCTTATTTATTTATTATGCTTACTTATATAGCGCCATCATATTTTGCAGCGCTTTCCAGACATTGTCAATCACTGTCCCATATAGGGCTCACAATCTACATTCCCTATCAGTATGTCTTTGGACTGTGGAAGGAAAACCATGCAAACACAGGGAGAACATACAAACTCCTTGCAGATGTTGTTCTAGGTCAGATTCCAGCCTGCAAGGTTACAGTGCTAACCACTGAGCCACTGTGCCTTATGCACCATCATAGCCTTGATGTACTTGTCTCTTTTGCATTATCACTAAAATATATGGAGAGTTGTAACTAAGGTTAGGTTCACACTAGTGCTCATTTTCCGTCTTTCGGGTACGCATGGGGAACCCTGTCCGCCTAAAAAAGCGCTAACCCACAGAAACCTGCGGACCCCATAGATTATAATGGGGTCCGCCTGGTTTTTGTCCGGTTTCCACTGGTTTCAGTATAAAATCGGAAAAAAAGAGAAAAGTCCTGTAAGCATTTAAGTGGAATCTCGGCCGGATTCACCTGAACGCTAGTGTGAACCTAGCCTAAAGGGGGCGCTGTGCTCAGTAATGGTACAGTCCTGGCACCCGGGACAGAGATTGTATCTGCTTGATCACTTGCAAGGGGTAGTTGTGGTTAACAGCAGATACTGCCATAATACCCAAAATGCCATAAAATACATATAAAATGCATAATAAAAAAATCCGTAAAATCTGTAAAAATCTGAAAATAGTGGCAAAAAATGCATCATGAAAGCCATAATTCGCCACACCCTTGAAGGGGTCACTACAGTCCTGTACATTAATGTATGACATTGACCACCCTTTATTTGAATGACCATCATGTAATGCTACATTTCACCTCTAGTGGCCGCTGCAGGGAAAATGTATTGCTTGTCACCAAGGGATTAGAATAGAAATCCGGACCCGTCAGATTTTTGTGCTGACTGCTTTGTAAAAAAGGGATGATTTCATGAGGCAACATTTTTAAGGGTTTATTTTTATTTTAGACGGTTTCATGCAAAAGAAAAAAAAAAAACTCACCCCCAATAACACGTCAGATGGAAAAGAGGAAATGAGGTGAGAACAGAGATGTGCAGTTCACCGCCGGCCAGCTGTTATGAGCTATAAATTACAGTGATCTGGAAATGTAGTGAGAGGAAACCATAGAGCCGAGGGGTTTTGTTGTTTTTTACGTAGCAGAAGTTTGCTCAGTACTTTCCCTTTACTCGCACTCATCTATGAATGTCTCAGTCCCACATAGTACGGTATTTCTAAGGACCGGGGTATTTCCAGCCAAAGTTTATTATTGCCTAAAATAAAGGTCATTGATGTTGACTTGAAATTGATAAACATACAAATAATATAGAATGTTGCAAATATCCAAAAATGTAGCTTGTGGGCCATACCAAAAATTGTTAAAGGGGTGTTCTGACCATTCCATATGACCACAAGGGGGGGAGTAATCTGACGTGACGTTACTATAGGACATCACACCAGTGAGATAGGTCTAAAATACTTGGAAGACTTTGGAAGAAGATTGATGGAGGCCATTGAGCAAAAGGCATGATGGAGTCCTTTTTCCCGCCTCTGGAGCCCAAACCATCTAACACCCTATAGAAGGGATAAGGACTCTAGGAGGCGTCTTTGGCATGGATTCTTGTACAAATTTTGCATTGGGTCCAGCAGAATTAAAATGGTGTTTGCAACACATATGGACAAAAAGTGATAATCTCCTTGAGTACCTGAAAAGTAGGCAAATCTCCTGGGCCTGGCAGAATACTCTGATGCCTGCCAGTCATAAAGAAATGGTCAATTTATGTGCCGGTCACCACATGAAAAGGGGCATAGCCAGAACATTGCTCCATAAGGGGGCATGACCACTGGACAATTTTCCCAACCTACTTCACACGCCAGATCTCCCAGAAGCCAATGTTTTAAAGTTGGCAAGTAAAGATTTGTTGTGCAAATTTTGGCAAGGTTCGCCAACCAGATTCACTTCCGGAATGGAAATTCTATTATTATAGTGTAGGGTAATGGCATGTCTATGCCATAAAAAGGGGGTATGGCATGCAAAGGGGGTCCTGGGGGATTATGAGAACCGGGGTCACAATTGCCCCCATGTGAAAAGAGCATTATAAATGTAAATCGAGTGATGGCTAAGCATGCACACCATGTCTCCATTCACATGGGGCACTTGGAGGCACTTGCCGACCCCTGTTCTCATGGTCACAGAGGGACCCCAGTTATCAGGCACAGACATGTAGCTATAGGAGGTGCAGTGATAGCAGTAATATACAGCACTATTGTAAATGGCACAAGGTAGGCAGGGGCCCATTAGAGATTTTGCCTTGTGGATTAGTAGTAACTTCTTTCTCACACCCTATCGAAATGACATCAGATACACCAATAAGTGGTTAAGATATTCTGTTGCACGGAGCCTCTTTTATCAAGTACCCTATATACCGGTATGAGTAGTGCGGTCTGGTAGATGATATTTACCATCACAATTGTGACCTATCGTAGATTTTAACAGAACTGTTTTTTAAGTTATGTGTCTCTGTAATTTTGAGGTTTTGTCTCGCTATCTTTTAGGTTTTGTGTCTCGGTATTTTTGATTTGGTAATTTATGGCTTAACAGAAAACCCTACATAATCTGAGATCATTGTGAAATATTTCCAGTGAGTCATTCCTATATCAGTTGTAGTGTAAAATGTGAATTTATATGCAAGCGCTGAGACAGTAACACTTCCGGGCAAAGATTGACATCTTATTGACCTTAAGAAAGGTCAGTATTTGATGGTATGCCAAACTTGGAAATAGACCTGTTTTTGGCCGTGAATTTGGACCTCTGCGTCTTCGGGAGGAGATGTCCCAATTACCAGATCCCCATGGTTTAGACTTAATATATGATACTTTTCACAACTTCTTAGAACTTCTCAGGACACTTCTTATGACTTCCATATGCCACTTGATCTCTCGCAATGTTAAATCAAGAGAAATGTTTTAGCAACATAAGACAATACAGTACAGGGAGTAATTTAGGAACCAGATTTTGCAACCCAAGATGTAAGGGCCAGGTGTTAGCTTCCCCCTTGTGCTCTTGTAGGCTCATTCCTGGTCTACTAGAGAGTGGTGGTCTCACTTGACCATGGTAAAAGGGATTGTGCAGTCAGGGCACCAGCAGTAGAGAGAGAGCGTGTGTCACCCAGAGGTGGAATGAGGCCAGAGTCAGAAACTTGCCTTGGAAGGAGGACTGGACACAGCACTAGGGAATGATGGAGTCGTGCAGTCCAATACAATCTCTCTCCATCATGTAGCAAAGGGGTTGAGATAAATCAAGGTTGGGCTCCTTTTTCCAATGGACCCGCAGTAGCTCTATAGTCTTCTTCTATAGTATGTGCTCTCTTTATCACCTCTGGCTAGACGTTCCTTTCACCAGTATCAGACGATCGCAACTTCTTTCGTCTATGTCTAAAGCTGGCCATACATATCCAACCAACTTTCCCTCAATGATAGATATTGGGGTCATAAGAACTGGTTTGGGGAGATAAGTTGTCACCAGAGGAGTCTGTCAGTGGCTCTACCTCTATTCTGTCATTTTCCCTATACTATCATGCCCAATAGCTGTCTCATCTGATCTTCCCATAAATACGCAAGCTTGGCTCAGCCAGTGCATGTGTACTGAATGGGGAGAGGGAAGGAAACCAATGCCAGGCACTTCCGGTGCTGGTCTATCTCCCGAGAAAAAAAAAAGATTGGGCAGTCGAAAGCCAAATACATGATCCTTATTTACCCCACCATCTGCTCTTGCACACATAGTAAAAGTTTCTGTTGAAACCATCTCGTAATGCTGTGCAGGAGTTAAAGGGTGAATACTGGGTCTCCTTAGACAACACCCTATGGGGTGGCTCAAAAGCGTAATGGTTTGGTAGCACAATGGGTTCACAACCTGATACATCTAATGTGTATGGCGGCCAACTTTAGGGTTACTTAAAAGAATGTACACATTGGTTTTTAGACCTTATTCACATGACCGACATCACAGATTGCACGTGGTCCTGCTAAAATGAATGGATGTCACTCATGGCCATCAAAATCAGATGAAAAATGGGCAATTGTTTGCAAAATAGATTACCCTCAGACAAGTATGACTGTGTGAATAGGCTCTTACAGAAGAAATTACCTTGGGTAACTCTTACGTTGCACTAAAATTTGTTGATTATGATTTATATAAAATGTTTTGTTTTTTTTTATAAATCATTTCTTGATATTAATTGAGAATCCTAATGATTGAGCGATCAAAAATTTGCAATATGTAATATAAAAAAAAAATCACAAAATAAAATCAGTTCTAAAGTCTGTTTACTGAACCAAAATGTCCCTTTTTGATTTATGCTTTTCCATTAAAATTAGCACCTTTAAAGGGCAGAGAAGCCGCGGTCAAAAGTCCACAAAGACTTAATAGAATATTGATTTTAAAATACTTAATTTTGGTTATATTAAGGCTCGGCTTCCCATGAGATTCCAAATCAGATGAATTCCATCAGAATTGTTCAACCTATAGAAGATCTTCAATGATGTTGAACTTCAAAGTTGACCCAAAGTGATCCACAATCCAAAGTAAATGTCCATGTTGACCTTTTGGGCCTGAGGTTGGAACTTTGATGCTGTAGGTGGTAGAAACCTTGTTGTTCGCTGTGGTTTGTGATGAAAGGGCAAATCTCACGCTTCTTGATGGAAGAAGCAAAACAATTTCAGATGGTTCATGGAATTAACCTCAGGTATTGAAGGGATTTTCAGTCCCAGGACTATTTACCATATATCTATAGGGCTCAGCCATACAAAGCTGTTTCTACTTTCTGAGTCATTACAAAGAATTAGGAATGACCTTTAGAGGAAATCCAGTCAATGACCTCTCTGTAGGATAGGAATTCCGAGAGGTCAGCTAAAGTGGTGTACAAATACACTGGACAGTCGAAACTCTATGGTGATTTCCATGGGCAAAAATAAAAATCTGATAAATACAAAATATCATTCACCATGATATTCTACACAAAAAAATTTTTTATATTTTTTATTTTTTTTTCTTTTTAAAAAAAATTATTTTTTTTTTTTTTTCCCTCCTCTTCAAAAAAATTTTTTTTTTTTTATTCTTCTTCTCTTTAAAAATTTTATTATTTTTTTATTCCCCCCCTCTTCTAGAATATTTTTTTTTTTATTTTTCTCCTTTTTTTTATAATATTAATTCTATTATTCTGCCCCCTATGTACAAGAATATAACTACTATAATACTGCTTCTATGTACAAGAATATAACTGCTATAATACTGCTCCTATGTACAAAAATATACCTACTATAATACTGCTCCTATGTACAAGAATATAACTGCTATAATACTGCTCCTATGTACAACAATATAACTACTATAATATTGCTCCTATGTACAAGAATATAACTGCTATAATACTGCTCCTATGTACAAGAATATAACTACTATAATATTGCTCCTATGTACAAGAATATAACTGCTATAATACTGCTCCTATGTACAAGAATATAACTACTATAATATTGCTCCTATGTACAAGAATATAACTGCTATAATACTGCTCCTATGTACAAGAATATAACTACTATAATACTGCTCCTATGTACAAGAATATAACTACTATAATACTGCCCCCTATGTACAAGAATATAACTACTATAATACTGCTCCTATGTACAAGAATATAACTACTATAATACTGCTCCTATGTACAAGAATATAACTGCTATAATACTGCTCCTATGTACAAGAATATAACTACTATAATACTGTTCCTATGTACAAGAATATAACTACTATAATACTACTCCTATGTACAAGAATATAACTACTATAATACTGCTCCTATGTACAAGAATATAACTACTATAATACTGCTCCCTATGTACAAGAATATAACTACTATAATACTGCTCCTATGTACAAGAATATAACTACTGTAATACTACTCCTATGTACAAGAATATAACTACTATAATACTGCCCCCTATGTACAAGAATATAACTACTATAATACTGCCCTCTATGTACAAGAATATAACTACTATAATACTGCTCCCTATGTACAAGAATATAACTACTATAATACTGCTCCTATGTACAACAATATAACTACTATGATACTGCTCCTATGTACAAGAATATAACTACTATAATACTGCCCCCTATGTACAAGAATATAACTACTATAATACTACTCCTATGTACAAGAATATAACTACTATAATACTGCCCCTATGTACAAGACTATAACTACTATAATACTGCTCCTATGTACAAGAATATAACCACTATAATACTACTCCTATGTACAAGAATATAACTACTATAATACTGACCCTATGCACAAGAATATAACCACTATAATACTGTTCCTATGTACAAGAATATAACTACTATAATACTGCTCCTATGTACAAGAATATAACTACTATAATACTGCCCCCTATGTACAAGAATATAACTACTATAATACTGCCCCCTATGTACAAGAATATAACTACTATAATACTGTTCCTATGTACAAGAATATAACTACTATAATACTGCTCCCTATGTACAAGAATATAACTACTATAATACTGCTCCTATGTACAAGAATATAACTACTATAATACTGCTCCTATGTACAAGAATATAACTACTATAATACTGCTCCTATGTACAAGAATATAACTACTATAATACTGCTCCCTATGTACAAGAATATAACTACTATAATACTGCTCCTATGTACAAGAATATAACTACTATAATACTGCTCCTATGTACAAGAATATAACTACTATAATACTGCTCCTATGTACAAGAATATGACTACTATAATACTGCTCCTATGTACAAGAATATAACTACTAAAATACTGCCCCCTATGTACAAGAATATAACTACTATAATACTGCCCCCTATGTACAAGAATATAACTACTATAATACTGCTCCTATGTACAAGAATATAACTACTATAATACTGCCCCTATGTACAAGAATATAACTACTATAATACTGCTCTTATGTACAAGAATATAACTACTATAATACTGCTCCTATGTACAAGAATATAACTACTATAATACTGCTCCTATGTACAAGAATATGACTACTATAATACTGCTCCTATGTACAAGAATATAACTACTATAATACTGCCACCTATGTACAAGAATATAACTACTATAATACTGCCCCCTATGTACAAGAATATAACTACTATAATACTGCTCCTATGTACAAGAATATAACTACTATAATACTGCTCCTATGTACAAGAATATAACTACTATAATACTGCCTCCTATGTACAAGAATATAACTACTATAATACTGCTCCTATGTACAAGAATATAACTACTATAATACTGCCCCCTATGTACAAGAATATAACTACTATAATACTACCTCCTATGTACAAGAATATAACTACTATAATACTACTCCTATGTACAAGAATATAACTACTATAATACTACTCCTATGTACAAGAATATAACTACTATAATACTGCTCTTGAATAAGAAATCTTCACTTTAGTTCTTCTGACGATGTAAGATGGAGCTACAGAAGTTGTCCAGGATAAAAAAATAATCTTTAAAAATAGGCTGGGGAAGGTTAAAAAAATTAAAAAGAACATGCTCACCTGTCCCGTGGCTCCCCTGTCCTCCCAGTGCCGTCTGGTCCTGTTAGTCCACTGTCTTGTCTTGCTGGAAGTCCTCGCTGGCTGTGATGTCCCATGTCCTTATCATAGGCCGTTGAGGCCTCCAATCATGGGATCGTCACAAGTTGTGAGGACTTCTGGCAAAATAAGACAGTGGAACAGCAAGACCGGACCGCGCTGGGAGGACACTGGAGCCCTGGGGACAGGTGAGTACGTTTTTTTTTAAATTTTTTTCACCTTCCCTAGCCTCATTTTAAAAATTATTTTTATCCTGGACAAGCTCTTTAACTCCACCTTACAGCGGTCACATGCAGAGGGGACTTCTGCCAGAAGAAAATAGCGAAGCTGCAGGACCTTACTGCACTGGGAGGCACCGGAGCACAGGGGACAGCTGAATGTTTCTTTTTTTTATTTTTCACCTTCCCCGGCCAATGCCATTTGGCATTACAGATATTATAATAATTTATACGGTTTTATTTAGGTTTGCAGATACATCTATTGTAGGACAGCAGCTGAGCAGATCTCTCTGACTTAAGGAATTACAGTAGGTTGTCCTGCAGTCCTATGCAAAATCACGATAATGCTCTGATATACTGTAGCCATGGTGTTGCCCCATTACAACCTCAGCTCTTCTACACCATACACAACCTTAGCTCTGCTACGTTTACATACTCGTTTATGTCACATATCGATGCCTGGTTTGCCTAGAGTCTGTCTAGGGCCTGTGAATAGCCTGCAGCGGGTTCTATGTCTGCAGAATGTCAATGTTCCTCCCTGTGCGCGGCTGCGGGGAGAGAATTCACTGTATTAGGATGCAGACCAAGATTTAATGATGCATCAAATGATCTTCCCCGAATGTGTTTCTCTGGGAATACACCACTAACGGGCGAGGAAGCGGCTCTGCCTCCCGGCCTGTATTAATATCAGTCAGCAGCACTCCACATAGCTGCACCATCGGGGGAAAGTGCTTGCTCACACTGACAACAGCTGGTAGAATTTAGATAAATGTGTGTTAGGGATGTGCTGCTGCTTGGATTGAAATTCTGCTGCGTCCTCCCCTTCGTGGGTAATTTGCCATTCTGCTCACTCCGTGCCAGGACTGTCAACGATGAAAATAAAAAAAAAAAATCGGAAGAATAGGGAAGCTTGCAGCTGTAACGGTGAAATAATGATCATAATAATAATTCATGGAGTGTTTCACGATTCCGCAACGGTGCGCCTTCCGCAGGAATAGTGACAACATATTTCATTCCGAGGTGGAGGTAACGAGAGAGGCGAGAGCTCAGCGAGGAGGAACACAATACAGATTAGTAGCGGGAAAAAGGCAAATAGGAACGTTATCATTACGATATAATAACTGTTATCCGCCAATCACGAGACTCAACTGGTGGCGTATCATCCAACGTTCCTTGTAGACATATATAGAAAAGCTATGGTTGGGTTAAGGGTTTCAGTTCTACAGAGACCCTAACATGGAACCCTCAGGTGGTATTGAACCAACTGTAGAAATCATTGTCATCTGGCAATCATAAAACGCAGCTGCTGGTGGAATGTCAAATATTTCAACAAATATTTCACCATATATAGAAGAGCTATGGTTGAGTTGAGGATTCCATTTCACGGAGATCCAATCATGGAACCTTTGGTTGTATGGATCCAACTTTAAGAATCATTCTCATTTGCCAATCAAAAGACTCAACTAGAGTCATCCACCAATCATAGGACTCAACTGGGGGTGGATTGCCAAATATTCTATGTAGACATATATAGAAGAGCTACACATGTGGACAAAATTGTTGGTATCCCTCATTTAATGAAAGAAAAACCCACAATGGTCACAGAAATAACTTGAATCTGACAGACTGGAATTTGCCAAACTACATGTTGACAAGCCACAAAGCTTCTGGGAGAATGTCCTTTGGACAGATGAGACAAAAATCGAAATTTTTGGCAAGGCACATCAGCTCTATGTTCACAGACGGGAAAATGAAGCATATCTTGAAAAGAACACTGTCCCTACTGTGACACATGGAGGAGGCTCTGTTATGTTCTGGGGCTGCTTTACTGCATCTGGCACAGGGTGTTTTGAATCTGTGCAGGGTACAATGAAATCTCAAGGCTATCAAGGGATTCTAGAGAGAAATGTGCTGCCCAGTGTCAGAAAGCTTGGTCTCAGTCACAGGTCATGGGTCTTGCAACAGGATAATGACCCAAAACACACAGCTAAAAACACCCAAGAATGGCTAAGAGGAAAACATTGGACTATTCTGAAGTGGCCTTCTATGAGCCCTGACCTAAATCCTATTGCGCATCTTGGAAGGAGCTGAAACATGCCGTCTGGAAAAGGCACCCTTCAAACCCGAGACAACTTGAGCAGTTTGCTCATGAGGAGTGGCCAAAATACCTGCTGAGAGGTGCAGAAGTCTCATTGACAGTTACAGGAATCGTTTGATTGCAGGGATTGCCTCAAAAGGTTGTGCAACTAAATATTAAGTTAAGGGAACCATCATTTCTGTCCAGGCCTGTTTCATGAGTTTTCTTTTTTAAAAAATTCTGTTGAAGCCTGGTTGGAAAGCAATGTCTGACTTTCATTTGTTCATTTTCATACAATTTTTATATATTATTACTTTTGTCAGATTCAAGTTATTTCTGTGACCATTGTGGGTTTTTCTTTCATTAAACGAGGGGGGACCAACAATTTTGTCCACGTGTGTATGTTTGGGCAGAGGCTTCCAATTCCACCGCACTATGGAGCTCTCAGGTTGTATGGGACCAACTTTAAGAACAAGAAAGGTGACAGGTTAGCGAGGAGAAACACAATACAGGCAATAGGAAATTTATTATTACAGTTTAATAACTTCCACCAATCATAAGACTCAACTGGTGGTGGATTGAAAAATATTCCATGTAGACACTGATAGAAGAGCTTATGGTTGGGTTGAGGCTTCCAATTCTACAAAGAATTCTACTCTACCAGGGAAATTTTGGGTTGTATGGAACCAACTTTAGGAACCTTTGTCATCTGTCAATCATTTGACTCAACTTGTGTTGGTGTTATCCACCAATCATAAAACTCAAATGGTGGTGGATTATCAAATATTTCATGTAGATATTTATAGAAGAGCTATGGTTTGGTTGAGGCTTCCAATTCTACAAAGAATTCTACTCTACCAGGGAACTCTTGAGTTGTATAGAACCAACTTTAGGGACCTTTGTCATCCGCCTTTCTTAAGACTCACCTAGTGTGGATTATGAAATATTTCATGTAAGCATATATAGAAAAGCTATGGTTAGGTTGAGTTTTCCAATTCCATAGAGAATTCTACTCTACCATGGAACCTTCAGATTGTAGGGAACTAATTTTGGGCACCATTGTCATCCACCAATCATAGGACTAAACTAGACGTAGATTGTCAAGTATTCCATGCACATTTATTGAAGAGCTATGGTTAGGTTGAGGCTTCCAGTTCTACAGAGAATCCCACCCTACCTTGGAACCCTTGAGTTGCATGAAATCCCATCAATATTTGGAATGAGCACCCTTTGGAGGAACGAGTTCTGGAAGAGCTGCGATCTCAACATCATCCAGTCTCTCATGAAGATATGAAGAGACAGACGGATTGGATCAAGCCTACATCCATAGGAGATCTGTGCTTAGTTCTCCGAAATGGCGGCGACAACCTCCCTGTTGAGTTTCTTCAAAAACTGTCTGCAAGTACTGAGAAGAATTGATGGAAGGCAAAGGGCAAAGGTCACAAAAAATATTGATGGGATTTACATTTCTCTTTCCTTCATTTTGGTAATTGACAAAAGAACTATTAAACCCTCGATTTCTTAAAGCATTCTTACAGTGCAGCATTGTTTCCACACCTTCCTAAAATTATTGAACAGTATTGTACTAACACATAGTAACTAGGTCACCCCTAAATAAGGTTGTCTTCTACTGGACCTTTAGGCTCATTATCATGGGCCAAGCAGGTTATAGTGGAGACTCAAGTCATCCCAAACTCACGTGCTTCACTTGGTGGTAATAGTGGAGAGAGGCCTTCGTCCAAGTTTATCTATGGAGCTCCATCGTTACTTGTTACGCCTTTGGTGGCATTTTCATTCTTCTTATCTTCAAAGTTACAAAACAAGACCCCAAACCCTTTTCCTATTGCATTAAGAAGAAAATCCTGATCCACCACCACAGGGAATCACTAGCCCTAACAACAGGTTGCTTCATGGCCAACATTTTCCTAAAGACTGCTGCTGCATCTCCGTAAGTTGTGCCATAAGCCAAAAGAGGCTTTGCTACAATGTATCACAGTCAATGGGTTAAAACTTCCTACTTACCCAGCTGGAGGCCGAGACATCCATGTATATCCCATTACTCTTGACCATCCGTAGACCCTATGTTGTCTATAGATGTCTTATCCATACATAATGGACTTATAGACTATTGGTGGATCGGATTAGCTTCAAAGCTTTCTTCTTACACTGAGGATTTGCTCATTGGATCTAATGAAGCTTGTTTAGCCAAGATAATAAATTAGATGTTAATAAGATTATAATAAAGGGAAAAAAGCCCAAAACATCAGAACGATATTACAGGTCACTAAAAAAAGCAGATGGAGCTAAATACGATGCAGATAGAGTTGAATACAATGGTAGAGCAAGGAGAAGTGAACTATCCCCGCCGTCTGACGTAATCACGCCTGACACACTAGGCCAGAGACAGCACAGACCGTGGGAATGGGGCTAAGTTAGCATTACCTTCTTTTTTTATTTTTATGCCACAATTTTTGTGTGATGGCCACAAAGGGGGCAATATACTGTGTGGGAACCACAATGAGGGCATTATACTGTGGGGGGCATTATACTGTATGGGAGACATTAAGGGACTGGGAGTCAAAGGGGACATGGGCAGCATTACGGCTTCAGTTCATGACAAACTTTTTCCAAAAAGAAAAAGAAAAATTACAGGAGATGGTGTAAAATAAAGTGTCATATTTTCCCCCCCGGAAAGCCTCCACAACTTGCCCTTTTACACACATTCATAATGATAGACACAAAATATTTGTGAGGTTCCTGTTCAAAAAACAGCATAAACAACTACGTGTCATTCCAGCCGTAGTCTCAAGTCACACCTGACCGCGAAAAACTGATTAAACAGTTGATTTTTCATGGTCGATGTACACCTGAATGTAATTCTTTCTGCAACCAGGAGCCCATTTTTCACAGCTGATAGTCATCCATTTTTGACCCCTGTCAAAAAAACACAGAAGTCGTTCATTTGTCAGAAATTTGCCCAAAATATTGTCTCCTAGCCATAGATGCATGAAAAATGGACAGCACTTGGATGACATCCGAGTTCCAGTTGTGTTTTTAATTTCACCTTTCAGAAGTTTTAGGTCGGCTTCGCATGGTCATATTTGGTCATTGAAAATACAGATCTTATGTCAGTCGTATTTCCTGGACTGAACACTGAGAAGGGACCCAGACTCCCAGGATCATAGTTATCTATGATATTAGGAATCCCTCCCTCCCCGCAGGACCACTGTCCAATGCTTTAATCATGTTTTTAGTATAGGACAGCAGACCAACGGGGAGGGAGACCCCTTAACATCATAGATGAACATGACGATTGAAGTTCAGGTCCCAGGAAATACGGCCAACATACAATCTGTATTTCAAGGTCTTAGACTTGGTTCACACGTGCCTAGTGTGCCGATCAGCCAAATACCGTGCATCAAATGCGCCTCTGTTTTTACCGAGAAGTGTATATTTTGCTTACCGTCCCCCGTCCACCATTTTGAACTGTGCATGTACTGAAAATACATGAAGAATATTATCTCGACTACGTGTCAGAATTCTGTATCATCCATGCCAACCATTATTAAATTTATTATTATTATTTTTATTCCACGCCTTACAATTAGTTGCAATCAGCCTCCGGCTCAGGGGCGATCGTAGAGGTCAGGTGACAACATATGGCAGAAGCCTAAATACCATTCTCACTAGGCAGGGGTTAATTTGACTAATGTGTAAACTAGCACTAAGTCCAGCTGCGGCAGCGCTCTGCTCAGTAGCGTTATATGGTTCAGATTAAATCCGCTGCCTGGGACGTTGCCAGCAAAGCAATTAAGGTTTTCAGGAAGTTTGATCAATGGTCGTGTGAATTATTAACAACCTATTTTGGCTGTCTACAGACAAAGCGGAGAACTCACTTCACGACACATGAAAGACTGCAAGATTTTTATAGCACGGTTTACATGAAAATTAGCAAGCAGGTCCACTCGCCTCGGGTAAACATATGACCATGTTGGCACCAGAGCAGGCACCGACTGGTACGGCCAATAGAGCCCTGACTGGTTTTATGTTACTCGTATATGACCTCACATGATGTTCTCCAGCAAGAGTTACTACAGGTCGGCCTGTGGATTGCTGATACAGATGTGACATTATAGCTACGCTGCTTAAATGCTATTTATATCCGTCTTCCCACAATCCCATGCACTTTAGCTCAGTATCGAACACTCGTCTTACAAGGCTGAACCTATAATACTCCTTGTCCTGATGTTCTGGTGCATGAATAGAATTCTAGAATTACAGTGAAGACTGACACTGATACTGGCTAAGAAGAAGAAGAAAGGGGAAGGAAAATTTGTCATCTCTAAAGGTCAATATAGGTCTAGAAATGTAGGTGTAGGTGACAACGTCCTAGAACGAGCCACAGCTCTGTGCATTGGTGACATAGGGAACTAATGTAGGTTACATTCACATCTGCATCCATTTGCAGCCTCCATCACAGAGGTTGTCTAGTTCATGCATGAATTTTTTCCAACAACGATATTGGGGAGAAAACAATGGATAGCCCCTGATATTCAATTAGGTCCATCGGGATCCATTGTTGTACATCATGAGATGGATCCGTCCTGTGAAACAGAACAACGGATTAAACAACGCTGGTGTGAATGTAGCAAAACAAGTCAATTTTTAGGATGTTAGATTTGGGTTAATGCCATGTTGGATTCTTAAAGGGATTTTCTATTATGGCATGTGAAGATATCCCCCACAGGGCCCCCTCTATGGGTCAGAGTAGAGAACTGCTAAGTACTAGCAGCTGGTATACATCCACCCATTCCTTTTTTTGCCCTCACAAGTGGGCGGACTTATGCAAATATAAACAAAGTGCGCATTCTAGAATGTTTTGTGGGCGTTCCTATGGGAACTGGGTAGGAGGTATCTAAAAGTGAATGGGGATGCCCATGATAATTTTGAAGATCTGGAGTGGCCAAAGTCAGGACAACTTGATTTCAAGACTAAGGTTAAGGCCCCATGTACAGAACTGGAATTTCTGTAGATCTGGGTGGGGTCCTTAGGACCGAGCTACAAAATAGCTACAACATGGTTTCCATGGACCTTATCTATTTATCTAAGGTTTGTAGAAAACACAGACTACACACGGATGCTATCCCTTTCCATGGTCGTCTACATGGGACCTAACCTTTTTGAATGCTGGTGATCTTTGCTGGGTCCTTATGCCTACGAAGCCCACAGGACCATGGACGTAACTATAGGATTAGTAGCTGGTATTGGGCCCATCAGATAATAGAACCGAACTACAATTGGTGGACTCATGAGCTGGACTCATTTCCAGTTATGGAAGGGGCCCCAGCGGTATTTGTCCCATCACCCTTCTTCATGATTCTTCATTGGCACCACAATGCAAACCATAAAGGGGAACTAGCCAGGATAGTATAAGGGTGAAGTATTGGGACTTCTTTCCCAAGGTAGGAGGTGGTGGGATGACTATATGGCCCCTAACTGCTATATAGACCACCATTCACTACATATGATAAGACCAACTCATATCATGGATCCAATATCACATTAAACCCATATAATCCCCAGAAAATGTACCAATATCCTAGTATTATCCATGTCCAACACTTGTAGAGCCCAAAGGTCCAAATTCTGAACTTTTTGAAATCCATGTTCGGAGCTACCCAGAATATTTTACTAGATGTAACAGCTGAAGAGAAATTTTGCATTTTCTCCCTTTAAATTCTTTTTGTTGACTGCGTAGACTATAATTACAGTACAATTTATTGTAGCTGAAATCACAGGTTTCTGAGTAATTCCAACCACTAATAGTAGGTTGTAAATTCCTAAGAGAAAAGATCTATTTATGCCACAAACATTCTTTTTTTTTTCACTGCATCTCCTGTTTAATGTAATAAACCATGAAGACAAAGAAATAAATTAAAAAAAAACAAAAAACATTAAAATTGCTAAATAAACAAACTGAGCAAAATTAAAATAAATGAATTTTGTCCCAAAAATATATAAATAAATGAAAATAAAAACTATGGAAAGTAAAAAACGATAACAACTTATTCTTGCAAAAATAATATAAATGTAAACCAATAAATTAAAATAAAATGGACAAAACAGAGAAAAATAAAGTGAATAAAAGCTATGCAGATCAAAAAAATAATTTTATAACAAATTAATGTAAAAATAATACAAATCGAAAACAATTGAAAAATGAAAAAAAAAAAAATTGCCGTCCTCAGTTTCCAGAAATTAAAAGATTTTATTTTTTTTTTAGTCTAATGCAAGAATGTAGAAAAAAAAGAAAATACATTTTATAATAAAAAACATGATAGATATAAAAAAATACATTGCTATATATTTTTTTTTATTAAAAAGGTCTTCCTATTATAGAATGGATGTTTTACATAATATAATAAGCCAATAAATAAATTTAAATTGTAATAAAAAAAAATAAAAAAAATTAAAAACATCAGAAATTACATTCAAAATAAATAAAAATCAGATTTTAATAGGACTTTCATAAAGGACACGTCTACCCCTTGCTGAAACTGTTGCTGTCAGGCTGTCAGATACAAGCGATTGATCGTGTCAGACTGCCATAACCTGTAAAGTGAACACTTGTCACGTTTTATGACATGGGCTTTAGTAGGGTAGCACTGAAAACCGAATGCTTGCTCACCCTTAGGAAATAGCATCATTAGGGATATGGGATATTGTATTTGTTACCGCTGGGCAGGATTACTGGGCCTTTCAAAGGCATTCCTACCGCCTAATTCTTCTCTGCTTTCAGAGGTTGAGACCTGCCTGACCTTTGGGAATCCTAGTTTAACCCTCATCATTAGCCACAAATATAAACATATGGGAAAGGCGCTCGTGTGAACTGAAAAATGCCATCTCCCTGCCCAGAAGAGGCCACCAAGAAGCCAAAAGTGAGCATTCTTGGGCTAATTCCATGTCAAGCATCGCTCCACCATTGCAGATTTCACAGTCTCAGAAATATTGACTACAAAGGGGGCAAGCATTCGTCTTCCTCTGGTTACAAAGGTGAACTGCATCGTCTTCATTTGATATCTGTGTCATGTAAATAATGAAGACGATGGCCGGCTCCGCACTTGTAAGAAATTAATTCGTTAAGGTTTTGGTGAGTCTAAAGGACAAAGTCCTTGAAATGAGGGCATATGTAAATCACGGCAATAAGTAATCTGGTGGATACAATGTATCCATTAAAGAGCACTCATTAATCGCGTGTTTCACTGGCTCATAGCAAAGTGCGCCATGAATATATATGGGGGTCATGAATCTTTTTAGGACTTCAAAAGCTGGCCATAAACCTTCATCAGCTGTCAGTTGAACACTCATTTGGCCAATAGCTATTCCTCCAGATCTTTACCACATACATGCTTGTTTAGATGAACGTGCATGTGTTTCGAACCAGGGGTAAGAGTTGGGAAGACCCCATACTCATAAGATAGTCAACTGGTCCTGCCAAATCAACAGGTTCAGTTGACTTTGGTGGCCTTTAGATGTTTACGCCGCTTAGGACTTCTATGTCTCAGTGCTGTTGACTGACCTAGAACAAAGGTAGAAATACAAGGTTATAAAACCAGGTATAGCAACTTCTATGGGACCCAGTTTATGGAATGAGAAATAAGAATTAGAGATGGGCAAACCTCGCAAAACTCATTTTGCAAATATTCACAAGGTTTTCCCACCAGTTTCGTTTTGGACCAAACTTGTACAGTCCAAAAATGAAATGCTATTATTATACTCTGGGGTCTGTTCAGATCGGCGAGTATAATAAGCAGAGGTCAAGGGGAGGTGCGGAAAAATTCTAAACACTGCTACTCACCTTCCCTCATCTGTCCTGAGCTCCATCAAGGCATCCAGCACTCCTTCACTTGTGTCTTAAGTCTTCTTCCAACTTATTCCAACTTTCAGGGTGATGACGCTGAGGTCTGCGATTATAAGAAAAAACAATGGGGCCATTAGCAAAGGACCTGTTCATCACTTAAGGGGCCCAACCTTCCAGTCCTCAAAAAAGCTGACCCCACAGTAGACATGGGGACAGATGGGCAGGCATCACATGCATTAGATTGTTGGGACAACTTTCTGATATTGGGGAACTCTGCCATCAACTATTTTGTACAGTGAGTATAACAGGGTTGTCCAAGGATTGTTTTACCTATGGTCTTTTTTATAGGATAGGCCATAAATATCTGATTGGTGGGGGCCGATGGCCTGCCCCACATGGATCAGCTCAGGATAAGTCTGGTCCAAAAGTCTATATAGCAGCCAAGAGCTAGCTCAGCTTCCAATAAAGTCAACCCCTTTAAATTAAAGGACAATTTTGGGGGGACTGGTTGAATATTTTGAGTACATGGGGCTCCCACCTTGTATTTATCGCAACGGGCAAGCAATGGGGGTGCAACGGCCTGTCCAGAAAGGATCAGTTCTTTAGGGATAAGTCTGGCTTGGAAGTCTGTATAGCAGCCAAGATCAAGCTCAACTTCCATTGTAGTCAACACCTTATAATCCATGTATTAAAGGACAGTGTTTTGGTGGGACTGGTTGAATATTTTGTGTATAAAGGGCCTCCTGAAAGAAAAGATTGGGCATGTTCAATTTTATCCTTTGTTCCATATGAAAAGTCTGTCTTGCTCCCCTTTCCCTGCTAAAAAAAACTTGAATGCTTGGCTGAGCCAGGGGGGTAAGATGGAACACGAATTTATCCAATAGAGATTGGAAGTGTATGACCAGCTTTTCCAGCAAAGGTCCTACTACCAGGCACAACCTGTATAAGGGAGGGGCACTGTTTCTGGAAAAAAATAAACAAGCAGGCTTTTTATAATTCTGCACAATCCCTTTAATGCAACCATTAAGTAACTGAGTTCTGTATGTTTTTTCACATCATGTTCCCTTCTACCTCCATCCCATTATTGACTTAGCTGTAATGGCCTCTCTGCATTCATTCGCCATCATCGTTTATGGAGATAATATGGTTTTTTTTCTGATGAAATATGATCAAATTGCTTTCCTCCACTCACTTCAAGATCATGTTGTTCCCATTCAGTCTCCGAGCTCTCGGTGGTGACTGAGCTGGTCATAGCCTTGCCTTCTGCAGATACAGAGTAGATGGAATTTACTAGACTTTATACACAAGTTTTCTGCTGCAATAATGGCGCATTTTGTGGCGTTGGTTGACTTTATGACTTGCTTGACACTTTTTAAAAAAACTGGGCGGATCGGTGACGCCTCAGCTGGACAGAAAACTGGGGTGTTATACTTGAAATCTACGCCTGGGTGATATAGATTTCATTTCTGGTACATGGGACCTCCTGCAATGTGCCAGAGTTATTACAGGGGGTTTCTCAACAAAGAGTTATCACCCATCAATAGCGTAGGGATAACCTCATGATTGGTGGGGGTGTTACTGCTCAGACCCCCACCACTCCCAAGAATGGGGGTCTGGTTTCCACACTGATGGAGCATTAGGCCGAGTATGCGTGCTGCCGATCCTTTGATTTTCTATGGGAGTGCCAGGGATAGCCAAGTATGGTGCTCAACTATCTCCGATGCTCGAAAAGAGAATGAATGGAGAGACAGGGTGAATTTTTGGCTTGTTGTTTCACAAGGATGGGGGAACTGGACACCCTTTCTCAAGATCTGGAGGTCTGAGTGGTCAAACCCCATCAATCATGAAGATATCCCCTTCTCTATCGTTAAAGGATAACTTCTAAAGTTAAGAAGCCGAGGCCATGTAATACTTTTGGGGCATCTCCCAGTGGGGTTCACAATATTACGATTGGCGCACAATTCACCAGTCTTAGTAATTCCCCCCCCCCCCATTGTGTTCAGTCTGCACCGTGTTGTTCCTGCTCTAAGACATCCTCTGTTTGGGCGTCTAAGTCTTACGATGTTTTCACAAGACCAATATTCTTACATCTTTGATGCCAGTTTGTTCCTTCATACATCACTTAAGCTTATGACAGTAATTCCAAAAAAATTAACCAAATTTCAGAAAATGGCATCACATGATTTCCAAAAGCAATTTTTAGCCCTTGCCACATTAATGATATTACTGGAAATGAAGTGGAACATTGGATACTTGTAGTATTGGAAACATGAACTGAACGACATCAATTTTGCAGGAGATGGGAATATTTGGTGTGTATAATTTACTGAGACTTATGGGTTTATGTTTAGAGGGGCAATCTATGGCTTGCCTACACAGGGGGCGCTATTATGTCATCCATTATAATCTAACAGATCTTTGGGATACTGTTTTTCCTTCCAAAGACCATTTGAAAAACATGGCTAGTTTCTTCCAGAATGGACCATGCTGGTCATTGGTTTCCACTGAAATGAATAAAAATGAGATGCAATACCAAACACAACCATTGGAAAGATGTGGCACTGTTTTTGGACGAAAGCAGCCATGTTTTTTTTTCAAAATCTTATATTACAGCTCAAAGTTCTAGAAAGAATATACAGTAGATGTGTCACTGATGCCTTAGGAGGGCCATTTGGCCTTCTACCTCTTCTGTCTCATATGATTTGGCAGCCTCAGCAGCCATAAAGGCGGCCATATTGGTTGCCACCCAGCTGAAGAGGACATGTTAAAGGACTTATATTTACTGAATCCCTTTCAGACTAATATCTCTTCTAAGTGACCAAGTTTGCAATAATATTTCTACCAGAGCACATTTTACTACAGGGCAGAAAAAGCCAAATCTAAAACAGAATCTCTTTTATTAATCTATGATTTTTTAATGATGGTTTTTATGCAGAGCTGGGGCGAGTTTAATAAAACTAAAGTGGTATTTCTGGATTATTAAAAGAGGAGAACGACTGCCAAGTAAGGTCCATTCCCATAAAAAGAACATACGTTAGTAAAGCGGCATTCACATAGGAAGCCTGCACTGGCTAATGGTGCCGTAAAACTGGATAAGAGATTGGGGAAGAGTGTTTTTTGATGGTCTAAAATTCCCCAGGCTTATCCACTGTAGGGTCACAACATTGATATAGGAACTGACAGGTGGATGGTGAGTTGTGCCAAATGTCTCCCACTGACAATTCCTAAACATGAAGTTTTGCTACGAAGCTTCATTCTTGTCCAGCAAAGGTCCATCTTCTTGTCCTATCTCCCCCTCTCAAGTTCTCCATGGATTTATCTTTTTGTCCACCACAGATCCACGGTCTTGTTTTCCAAAGTTCCATCCTTTTTGTTCACCATAGGTCCCACCTAGTTTTTCACAGGTTGACCTTCTTGTCTCATCTCTCTTGTTTCCCATATGTCCACTTCTTGTCTCTCATAGGCCTATCTTTTTGGCACCAGTGTTCCACCTTTATGTCTTACACAGGTTCCCTTCTTGTCTTTCACATGTTTACACTATTCTCACCCATAGATTCACCTTTCTGTCTTACATTAGGTATTCCTCTTATCTTTCACCCTAGTCTTCCACAGGTCTACCTTCTTGTCTCTCATGGGTGCATCTCCTTGCCATCCATAGGTCCACCTTTTTGTTTCTCAAAAGGTCCTACTTTTTGCCTCTCACAGGTTTATCTTTTTGCAGATCCACACCATTTTTGTTTACTCTACCAAAGGTCCACCTTCTTGTCTTACATCGGCTAGCTTTTCATATCTCACAGGTTCACATTCACATGTATCCCTTTCTGTTATTTCCCACATGTCCAGCTTATTGTCTCTCACAGGCAGTGGTGAACTTAGCCTCTTTGCTGCCTGAGGCGGACTATAGAAAGACGCCCCTCCCCCCAAAAAAAAAAAAACAAACAAAAAAAAACTGAGTTTCCATGCTACTAACACACTGTTATCGTCGCACAATATACACAATATACAAAGTTATAAAACAGTTTTTAAGAATTCTTCTTCCTGTATTACTTCAGTATCAGATCAACAACACGGCATTAACAATGAAAGTAACTTCCCACATCTTCTGCTTGGAGGATGGACGAGGCCACGTGGCCCCCATTCTCTATAATAGGAGCCCCGCAGATAGCTGAGTACTGGACTTCGGGTATCTTTGGCTCTCCCATTGAAGTGAATGAGAGCCACGCGGGTTCGTCCATCCACCAAGTGACACACCTGTATATATGGCTGCGGTCAGGCTGGATTCCCACCCAGTGGGGGGAAAAACCCAATTCTCAGGCTCAGTGGGGGTCTCAGCAGACAGACCTCCATCACTCAGGTATTTATCCTCTATCATTTAGGTGTATTCAGTGCAGTAACATTCTGTGACTTACAGGTGACGTCTCTGACTAATCCTTCACATTTCCCTTCTCTTCCCTTTGGACCGCCATGACCACTTCTTCCAGCTGTGACTTGTCTCTCTAAAGGTTGCAACACAGATATCTTTGGCTCCTCACTTTTCCAGGCATCCGACCCACATTGTCCTCACCTGCACCCCCCATCCTGCTGCTACCCCCAATTATATAATATATGATATAACCCCCCATAATGAATAATACCCCCAAGTGCATCTTTATATTAATAATGTCCGTGTGTACCCTGTATAAATAGTGCCCCTTATTAATAATACCCCAGGTGTTAACTAATTAAAAGGTTTTCCAGGTCATTAATAAACTAATCAGTGGGGTTCAAAAACCCAGGACCCCCACTGACCAGCTGTTTGAATGGTACCTGTGTAAGCGCTGTGACCGCTTCTCTGTTTACATAGTGTAATTCATCTCATAGCGGCCATGTAATGTAACTACAGCCTCGTCCTGTTCATGTCTACAGTATGTGACAAGGCTACAATTACATCACACGGTCACTATAAACAGACAGCGTATAATATAAACAGGTGCCATAGCCCATGTTTATAGCGCCCCATTTACACACACTATAATGTTCCACAGCAGCCCCTGCACACAGTATTACACAGTGTTATGGCCCGCAGCGGCCCCTGCACACTGTATTATGCCCCGCATTGGCCACTGCACACGGTATTATGCTCCATAGTGGCCCCTGCTCACGGTATTATGCCCCGCATTGGCCACTGCACACGGTATTATGTTCCACAGCAACTCCTTCACACAGTTTTATGCCCAATATTGGCCCCTGCACACGGTATTATGCTCCATATTGGCCCCTGCACACGGTATTATGCTCCACAGTGGCCCCAGCACATGGTATTATGCTCCATAGTGGCCCCTGCACTGGTATTATGCTCTATAGTGGCCCTTGCACTGGTATTATGCTCCATAGTGACCCCTACACCCGGTATTATGCTCTATAGTGACCCCTGCACCCGGTATTATGTTCTATAGTGGCCACTGCACTTGTATTATGCTCCAGAGTGGCCCCTGCACAGGGTATTATGCTCCAGAGTGGCCCCTGCACAGGGTATTATGCTCTACAGCGGTCCCTGCACAGGGTATTATGCCCCATAGTGGCCGACCCATGAACTATTATTATACTCTGGGGTCTTTTCAGACCCCAGAGTATAATGATTGGAGACCCAGGGGAGAATACAAACATAAAAACCAGAGTTACTTACCTATCCTGGACACCGGTGCACTCCTTGCAGCTATCGGCCCTGTTTAATTGCGCACACACGTCACGTGATCAGGCCGGCGACGCGACCTGATGACGTCACCACAGGCCTCAAGCCTGCTCGGAGTTACATCGGATCGCAGGAGGTGAGTAACATTGGTTTTTATGTTCCCTCACCAACCCTAGGCCTCCGATTATTATACTCCGGGGTCTGAATAGACCCCGGAGTATAATAATAGTAGTATTTGCGGCCCGCGGACTAACTTACCGATCCCCGCGGCCGCTCACAGCGGCATCCACTTCCTTTTCTGCGGCCCATAGCAGAAGGGGAAGCGGGGGGCGGCCACGAGCAGACGCGGGGGTAGGTAAATAAATAGGCCCTGACCTGCCGGGGATACTCCAACAGGTTACGGCCTATTTATATATATATAAAAAAAAAGGCTATACTCACCTGCGATGCCTTGATGCAGCCGCCGCCGCCTCCTCTTCTTGTCCGCGACGTCTGTGTCTCAGCGTAGGCGGCGTGATGACGTCATTGTATCGCCGCCTGCACTGAGATGCGACGTCTTGTAAACCAGCCCAGGACAGGCCCCGCTCAGCTCTGTTTTTTTTTTTTTTTTAAGCGGCCTGTCCTGGGCTGGTTTACATTAAATAGTAAAAATGCCGCCCCCCGGACAGTGCAGCCCGAGGCGGCCGCCTCACTTCGCCTCATTAGCGGTGCGCCCCTGCTCACAGGTCTATCTTTTTGGCTCCAGTGGTCGACCCTTATATCTTCTACAAGTCCTCTAGCTTGTCTTCCATAGGTTCCCTTCTTGTCCTCCACATGTTTACACTGTTCATTCACAGAGCCACCATTTTGTATTACATTGATTCTCTTCTTGTCTTTCACACTTATCTTCTGCACGTCTACCTTCTTGACTTTCACAGGTCCATTTTCTTGTCATTCACAGGTCCACCTTCTTGTCATTCACAGGTCTACCTTCTTGGCTTACACCAGTCCACCTTGTTGATTTTCACAGATTCACAGTGTTGTCATCTACCATGCTCTCTAGGTGCACCCTCATCTTCCAAATGTCCAACTTGTCCTACAATGGTCTCACAGGTCCAGCTTCTTGTCATGCACACTCTTGTCATGCACCACATAAGTGGACCCCTCTACTATGATCAGATTGAACAATGATTGGAATTATAAGGGGCTTCCTGGTCTTTTCTTTGACCACCTAGAAAAGGGTTTGGATCGGAGGCATCTTTAAGGAAATCTAATTAGAAGTAGGAAATGGAGCAGAATAAAGTCAGGACACAGCGAATTCTCTAGCTGAGAGATCAATCAGGGGCAGTATCATAGGATCAGATGGTTCCCATAGTCCAAAAAAGAAGCCAAGGATTGGCCACCACTGGAACCCCCAACAATAAGCTGAAATTTGTAACACTGATTAGTACTAAGTGTTCCATTTCCATGCAGCGCCACCACAGGGGAAATGAAGCATTACACAGCACTAATTAAATGGGCTCTCACAGTCACGCAGGGTCCTCCAGAGGAAGAGATATTATTTGCAGATGAGAATCCTGAATGGGGGACCCCAGCTATTAACTCGAGATTCTTTAATAGGGCATTTGACAAACCTTTTAATAACACAGCGCCTCCTGGAGGCCAAATAATTGTGCGAAAGCGTATTTACCAAGCCCTGCCACACAATTATCCCTACAACTTCATTATTTAATATAGATTTTTATATACACTACTTTTTATAAATACATTTTGTCTCTTTAATACAAGCCAGGCCTACAAGTGGAAATTCCTGCTAGCTCACAGTGACAGACGGAGTCTTATTTTCTATAAATAATCCCTTGGCTGCATGTCTTCCAAGACTCAGCGTACCTTCACACGGGGCCTCTGTAAACATTGAGATTTTGACTTTTCCCCAATGCTCTCTTGTGACCCATTGAATTAACATATTGTTGCTGTTTGAGCAATTGCATACCAAAGTCTCGCGGAGTTAATGTATACACAACACGGACTCTTTCACAATTCAGAGCGACCCTTTAACTACGCACAGTCTGTTAGATGGGAAAAGTTATTTGGAAAAACATGACTCGAGATGGGGATCTGGGTCAAAATTATGAGTCATTAGCGTAATATACAAAGTTCCAGAACAGAGCTGTATCTCACCTCCACTGACCTTGTTAGACCAAGCAAGGGAGACATGATGGGTAAAAAGTAAAAGGACTCTCTGCAAACATCCAAGTAGAGCTGGGCAAATCGGTTCATAACAAGCCGGGTTTGTCCCGAATATTTCAAATTGATCGGTTTTTAATGAAACTGAACAAATGGCGAACAAAAATGGCCATGCTACGATAAAATGGCCGCCGCCATGTGTTATACCAGGAAATGCAGAGCAGACAATGTCATGTGTACAGTGACTTATACATCACGTGATAGAAAACTTTCAGTTTGACAGTCTCAACCAATAGATAGTGGTAGGTGGACCTTACAGTGCTAATGTCATATAGGACTATATAAGCTTTTGCACTCGTGACCCAGCCTTTAGTTGCTGTGATGGTGGAAATGCGCACACATCTATCTCACTGTATCACATAGCTAATGCTATCATATTAGATAAGCTATAGGCAGCACAAGTCAGAAAACTGAACAATAGTCATAGGAGAGTTATAGAGAGAATCAAGCAATAATACAGTAGTGCTAGAATAGAATTGAATAGACAGACATAGATAGACATATAGGGCAGGTTCAGTCAGTGAGACTGCAGAACAGACAGTTAACCTTTTCATTGGCAGGTAATAATCTATACTGTCTGACAGTACTTGTAATAGAAAAATTTCATCTCTTCTCTATACACATAACACATTCTTTCTAGCATAGAACAGAATATTTTAAGTGTTTCTCTGTATGTGCAAGTGCACTGCGTGCGCCTATGTATTTCTAAATATATGTCACATACAATAGTAAAGTAGTAGTGGTGGCCGTGGTACTAGTAGTTAACAATGAAGCACTTTCTGTGTGCATTAAAAAAATGAGTGGAAAAAAACGGGCAGGAAACACTTGTGGAAGTACTACTACTACTAACAATAAGAATGTGGGTGGCAACAGCAACACTGCTTCTAGTTTTGGTGGCACCGCCAGTAGCCACAGGATTGTTGGACTTCCTGAGAATGTTGATGAAGTTTTTGATTATTTAGTTGGCTCATTGCAGTCACAGGAGGATATTGCATTTGTGATCTTGAGTCAGGCTTCTTTGTGTTCCTCCTCCAACTCCTACATAACACATAATTTACCACAGGACTTTTCTGGACTATCAACCATTTCTACTTCACATTCTTCACTGACACAGATCCCTGGTAGTCATGTGGCACCTGAGGAATAATCTATTTCTCCTAGTGAGAGCAGTTTTCCTCCTCTTTTTGATGAGCTGGATGAGAGCAGTCAGCATTGTGTGTAAGCAGAGGAAGATGGCATGAGGACTCCTGGTGGCGGAGGTAGTAGTGGCAGGGAGAGTTGTACTACTACTACTACTACTACTACTACTACTACTACTGGTAGTCATTCTGATAGGGGAGCTAGGGGGAAATTTGGAGGTGAAAAAAAGCAGGTAAGATGATTTTGATGACATTTCCAATGTTGATTCTTTTGCGGATAGGACCTGGCAACTGGGTCAGGGTCACAAGGTTACATCAGATTAAGATGGTGGTGTCAGTGGTGATATTAATTCCAGCCATTGTGCAGCAGGCCCAACATCCAAAAAGCCTGTCTGTGGAAGACCTAGGGGAACCGCTAAGGGTGATGGTGGTGGCACTGGTGGTAGTGGCAGACTTGTTTCCGCTGTTGCTGGGGGAAGCGAGTACATGCAGTATTCTCCTGTGTACATTGCCAAACAATAAATCCATGGTGATGTGCAAGATCTGCAAGCAGAAACTTAGCCATGGCCATGCAGGAACAAATGGTGGTGCTGTAACACCTAGAACGACGAAACTGTCCACAGGTAGCATGGAAAGAATTACTTTTATGAAAATGAATCAGACATGGAACCATGAGAATTTTCACTTTCCTCCGGCTGATGCCTCCGGATAGTGATGTCACCGACTAGCTTTATCATCATCTTCCATTTACTTTTATTTTATTTGATTTCACATCTGCTCCCATCACGGGATAATTTTTGGTGTTTTTTTTTTTGGAAAACCAATTCTTTATCACTTTTCAAGTGGTTGACAGCAACAAATTTGTATCCTAAATAACAATAAACCGCTGTAGCACTTACAAGTCGTCAAAACGGGCTAATTTTACTACAAAACCATTGCTTTTTGCTAAATAACCACCATGTGTCCCTAAAAACCACAGGTACACACATTTCCCTAATAAATGGGGCGTTTAAATGTTAAATGCGTAAAATCGAGTGTCACCGCAGTATAAGGTTAAACTCTGAGTTTGTATCCTCTGCTTAACATTCGTTTTTCCATAGACATACATGTCTCTTTCACTTTGACATAACTTCAGCTGTGTTTGCCTTAGAGGGCTAGAAATTGGACAGATAGGTTCCTAGGAGCCCTGACAGTGTTCTACACTATGTTTTATAGATAGGTTCCTAGGAGCCCTGACAGTGTTCTACACTATGTTTTATAGATCGGTTCCTAGGAGCCCTGACAGTGTTCTACACTATGTTTTATAGATCGGTTCCTAGGAGCCCTGACAGTGTTCTACACTATGTTTTATAGATAGGTTCTTAGGAGCCCTGACAGTGTTTTACACTATGTTTTATAGATAGGTTCCTAGGTGCCCTGACAGTGTTCTACACTATGTTTTATAGATAGGTTCCTAGGAGCCCTGACAGTGTTATACACTATGTTTTATAGATAGGTTCCTGGGAGCCCTGACAGTGTTCTATACTATGTTTTATAGATAGGTTCCTAGGAGCCCTGACAGTGTTCTACACTATGTTTTATAGATAGGTTCCTGGGAGCCCTGACTGTGTTCTACACTATGTTTTATAGATAGGTTCCTAGGAGTCCTAAGAGTGTTCTACACTATGTTTTATAGATAGGTTCCTAGGAGTCCTAAGAGTGTTCTACACTATGTTTTATAGATAGGTTCCTAGGAGCCCTGACAGTATTCTACACTATGTTTTATAAATAGGTTCCTGGGAGCCCTGACAGTGTTCTATACTATGTTTTATAGATAGGTTCCTAGGAGCCCTGACAGTGTTCTACACTATGTTTTATAGATAGGTTCCTAGGAGCCCTGACAGTGTTCTACACTATGTTTTATAGATAGGTTCCTGGGAGCCCTGACAGTGTTCTATACTATGTTTTATAGATAGGTTCCTAGGAGCCCTGACAGTGTTCTACACTATGTTTTATAGATAGGTTCCTGGGAGCCCTGACTGTGTTCTACACTATGTTTTATAGATAGGTTCCTAGGAGTCCTAAGAGTGTTCTACACTATGTTTTATAGATAGGTTCCTAGGAGTCCTAAGAGTGTTCTACACTATGTTTTATAGATAGGTTCCTAGGAGCCCTGACAGTATTCTACACTATGTTTTATAAATAGGTTCCTGGGAGCCCTGACAGTGTTCTATACTATGTTTTATAGATAGGTTCCTAGGAGCCCTGACAGTGTTCTACACTATGTTTTATAGATAGGTTCCTAGGAGCCCTGACAGTGTCCTACGCTATGTTTTATAGATAGGTTCCTAGGAGCCCTGACAGTGTCCTACGCTATGTTTTATAGATAGGTTCCTAGGAGCCCTGACAGTGTCCTACACTATGTTTTATAGATAGGTTCCTAGGAGCCCTGACAGTGTCCTACGCTATGTTTTATAGATAGGTTCCTAGGAGCCCTGACAGTGTCCTAGGCTATGTTTTATAGATAGGTTCCTAGGAGCCCTGACAGTGCTCTACACTATGTTTTATAGATAGGTTCCTAGGAGCCCTGACTGTATTCTACACTATGTTTTATAGATAGGTTCCTAGGAGTCCTAAGAGTGTTCTACACTATGTATTATAGATAGGTTCCTAGGAGCCCTGGCAGTGTCCTACACTATGTTTTATAGATAGGTTCCTAGGAGCCCTGACAGTGTCCTACGCTATGTTTTATAGATAGGTTCCTAGGAGCCCTGACAGTGTCCTACACTATGTTTTATAGATAGGTTCCTGGGAGCCCTGACAGTGTTATACACTATGTTTTATAGATAGGTTCCTAGGAGCCCTAAGAGTGTTCTACACTATGTTTAAAGTGTCGTTCGTACCGAACTTGTCCGTCCCAAAATAAAGCGAGGACTCGAGCTGCTGAACCCTAACACACAACAAATCTTGAGAGGTTCGCTTATCTCTACTTCCAAGTATTCATAGATGAAGTGTTCAGGGGAAGTTGCAATCAAACCATGAAACATGTTTCAGTCCTTGTTTTTTTTTTTTTTTTTTTTTTGCTTTCTACCATGGGGCCCCTGGTGGGGGGTCCATTATAGACTGGTCTTGACTCTATTGTTTCTTATGGTTAAACCTGAAGATGTGCTCTGGGGAAGTTGTAATAAAACCATGAAACACATTGGCCTCCTTGTCATCTACTGGCTAGTATTGGGTCTTTGAAGGGGGCCTATTTTAAATTGGTATTGAGGCCATTGCAATGAACAGGGTGGACCAATAGAAGTAAGAAGTGTAAGTGGTAGAAAACTGGTGTGAGTTACATAACAAATCTATACTAGCCCCTGGCTGGTGTAGATCTGCGACCAGGCGCATCTACATGCACTACAGTTACTAAGAGGTCGCGGGGAATGAATAGACTGTGGTAAGGATTGGCAACATTAATAAATTACCCCCATTATTTTTTAATCACTGGGTCATCAGAAACGGAGAGAACCATCTGCACCCCAGTCCTGAATGAGAGCAAACAAGGACTTGAACTGGACTCATGAAGTCGCCATGACGGTACCAGGACCCTCTATTGTGAGCTGTTAGGAGTGTGATGAAAGATCTGCCGATCCCCCATGTTCTATGGACTGTCCGGAGCCCCAGCATAACAGTACTGAAGAGAGTTCTCCTGTTCTCGCTATTTTGCTTTAGGTTTAAACTTATTTGATTGAAGTAACTGGAGAGATTCTGAGTGATGAGGGTCTGCACAGCGCACATTACTTTTCCTTTAGAATACCTATTCGTGTCATATTTCCTGTGAACCACCCACAGTTTCCCCCATGGAGACTATTTAGGTAATATGTAACATATTTACTGCACCCACAACAAAACCCTTCTAGTGCTGTGTTCACACAAGGTGCAGGCACTAACAGGAAAAGCTGAAGCGAAAACACCAACACAGGAAGGTGAAGCTGTGTGAGTGCTAGGACAGGGCGCTGTGACATATGTAAAGGGATTAGTGTACACAACACTACTATCCTATGAAGAGCCACTACAGCAGACTCATATCTCCCATCCTCCCCTGTACACACCAATAATTTAAGTATTGAATTCAGCATTATATATTATATTAAATTACATTACATAGTATATATTATATTACACATTATATTACATATTATATTAGATTATATCAGCTCTGTTTGCTCATATTAGAGGTTAATTTTGTATGTACCGTATTACACTTTTGTACATGCTCTTTTGTGTGTTACATTTTCTTCCTGCTACTGAGCAGTATTATAGTAGTTATATTCTTGTACATAGGGGGCAGTATTATAGTAGTTATATTCTTGTATATAGGAGATAGTATTATAGTAGTTATATTCTTGTACATAGGAGTAGTATTATAGTAGTTATATTCTTGTACATAGGGGCAGTATTATAGTAGTTATATTCTTGTACATAGGAACAGTATTATAGTAGTTATATTCTTGTACATAGGGGGCAGTATTAAAGTAGTTATATTCTTGTACATAGGAGGTAGTATTATAGTAGTTATATTCTTGTACATAGGAGCAGTATTATAGCAGTTATATTCTTGTACATAGGAGTAGTATTATAGTAGTTATATTCTTGTACATAGGAGCAGTATTATAGTAGTTATTTTCTTGTACATAGGGGGCAGTATTATAGTAGTTATATTCTTGTACATAGGAGGTAGTATTATAGTAGTTATATTCTTGTACATAGGAGCAGTATTATAGTAGTTATATTCTTGTACATAGGAGCAGTATTATAGTAGTTATATTCTTGTACATAGGAGCAGTATTATAGTAGTTATATTCTTGTACATAGGAGCAGTATTATAGTAGTTATATTCTTGTACATAGGAGCAGTATTATAGTAGTTATATTCTTGTACATAGGAGTAGTATTATAGTAGTTATATTTTTGTACATAGGGGGCAGTATTATAGTAGTTATTCTTGTACATAGGAGCAGTATTATAGTAGTTATATTCTTGTACATAGGAGCAGTATTATAGTAGTTATATTCTTGTACATAGGAGCAGTATTATAGAAGTTATATTCTTGTACATAGGAGCAGTATTATAGTAGTTATATTCTTGTACATAGGTGGTAGTATTATAGTAGTTATATTCTTGTACATAGGAGCAGTATTATAGTAGTTATATTCTTGTACATAGGAGGTAGTATTATAGTAGTTATATTCTTGTACATAGGAGGTAGTATTACAGTAGTTATATTCTTGTACATAGGAGCAGTATTATAGAAGTTATATTCTTGTACATAGGAGCAGTATTATAGTAGTTATATTCTTGTACATAGGGGGCAGTATTATAGTAGTTATATTCTTGTACATAGGAGCAGTATTATAGCAGTTATATTCTTGTACATAGGAGCAGTATTATAGAAGTTATATTCTTGTACATAGGAGCAGTATTATAGTAGTTATATTCTTGTACATAGGAGCAGTATTATAGTAGTTATATTCTTGTACATAGGAGCAGAATTATAGAAGTTATATTCTTGTACATAGGAGCAGTATTATAGTAGTTATATTCTTGTACATAGGAGCAGTATTATAGTAGTTATATTCTTGTACATAGGAGCAGTATTATAGTAGTTATATTCTTGTACATAGGGGGCAGTATTATAGTAGTTATATTCTTGTACATAGGGGCAGTATTATAGTAGTTATATTCTTGTACATACGAGCAGTATTATAGTAGTTATATTCTTGTACATAGGGGGCAGTATTATAGTAGTTATATTCTTGAACATAAGAGCAGTATTATAGTAGTTATATTTTTGTATATAGGAGTAGTATTATAGTAATTATATTGGTATACATAGGAGCAGTATTATAGTAGTTATATTCTTGTACATAGGAGCAGTATTATAGTAGTTATATTCTTGTACATAGGAGTAGTATTATAGTAGTTATATTCTTGTACATAGGGGGCAGTATTATAGTAGTTATATTCTTGTACATAGGGTCTTTTATTATAGTAGTTATATTCTTGTACATAGGAGCAGTATTATAGTAGTTATATTCTTGTACATAGGAGCAGTATTATAGTAGTTATATTGTACATAGGAGGTAGTATTATAGTAGATATATTTTGTACATGGGGTAGTATTATAGTAGTTATATTCTTGTACATAGGAGCAGTATTATAGTAGTTATATTCTTGTACATAGGAGCAGTATTATAGTAGTTATATTCTTGTACATAGGAGCAGTATTATATTAGTTATATTCTTGTACATAGGAGCAGTATTATAGTAGTTATATTCTTGTACATAGGAGTAGTATTATAGTAATTATATTCTTGTACATAAGAGCAGTATTAAAAAAAATTTTTTTAAATAAAAAAAAAGAAAAAAATTTTTTTTTTTTTTTTTTTTTTTATTTTTTCGTCGTTCGACAAGCGAGTAAAATACAAAAAAAAAAAAAAAAAAGGGGGGCCGCGGTAAAAAAAAAACAAAAACAAAAAAAAACCCCCTTCTACAAAAAAAAACCCCCCCCCCAAAAAAAAAACACCAAAAAAATTTTAAAAATTTTTAAAAAAAAAAAAAAAAAAAAATCAAAAAAAAAAAAAAAAAAAAAAAAAAAAAAAAAAAAAAAAAAAATAAAAGTTCAAGTTACCCCCCAATTTCACTAGAATACATATAAAACTAGGAAATGACTGTGAAACACATACACATTAGGTATCCTTCTGGCCGAAGACAACCGATTTGCAAACTTAAAAATAATAAATATATATATAATAAAAATATTTTTCCTCTATGGTGAACACCGTATCGGGAAAAAAGTTCAAAAGTGGCAAACCGCTGTTTTTTTGTTGTTTCGCCTGTGACAAAAATTGAAATAAAAAGTGATTGTTGAAATGTGTGATTGTTGTTCATGGAAAAAGCTGAGCTGCGATACCAAGCACAGCCACTATATAATGGACGGCGCTGTGCCTGGTAAGTAGTGAACAGGCCACAACATCATATGATGAAGTCATAAAGTTATTTGGAGAGATGGACGATGACATGAAGCCCAAATGACCCAATCACAGAGAACTGATGAAGGACGACATTGTCTTATCTCCTTCCTAACATAATTTTTCTAAAGGGACTTTCTAGGTGAATTAGGTTTGGCAGTGACATTATGGCCGACGTATTATTCGCGGGTCCCTTTATGATTCCTGTGATGGCAGAGGATTCCCCTGATTCATGAGAATGTGCAGGCCTTGTGATTTATGGCAGATTTACTTGCGGGCTGGTAATCTACCCTGTCAGAAAGGGGCCCTTTATCCATACCTCCCAACCGTCCCGGATTCAGCTGGACAGTCCCAGATATCGGGTCTTGTCCTACTGTCCCGGTTGTCAGGAGGTATGTCCCAGTATCAACTCATTAAACTGGGGGCAGATGAAGGGGGGACATTAAACTGGGTTCAGATGAAGAGGAACATTAAACTGGGGGTCACTGGAGGAGGACATTAATCTGGGGGTAGCTGGAGGGGTACACGTCTGCCTCTAGTTGTCCCCAGTTTAATGTCCCCCTCTAGTTTCCCGCAGTTTAAACTACAGCACCAGGAGAGGGGACTTCATACTGTGGGGAAATTAGAGATGAACATTATAATGTGGGGGCATATAAGGTTAGGGTGACTGTAAGAGGGTTATACTGTGTGGGGACACATAGAGAAATGGATGAGAATGGGCGGAGTCAAAATAGAAGTGGGTGGAGCTACATTTGTTGCGCCACACATTCTGTCCCTCTTTTTATCCTTTGAAAGTTGGGCAGTATGCCTTTATCTATGGCGGTGCTTCAGGGGGGGGGTGAGGCAGGGGTCCTCACCAGTCTGGGCATCTGCACAATGCAGAAACTGCACTAATAATACCAGCCATGCATCAGGACAGTTTACAAAGCTGGAGTGCATCGATGCCAGGGAGAGGTAAGTTTTTTATGTTTGTATCCTACCCTGGGTCTCCGATCATTATACTCTGGGGTCTGAAAAGACTCCAGAGTATAATAATCGTTCATGGGTGGTCCACAATGGGGCATAATACTGTGTGCAGGGGCCACTATGGGGCATACTACTGTGTGCAGGGGCCACTATGGGGCATACTACTGTGTGCAGGGGCCACTGTGGGGCATAATACCATGTGCAGGGGCCTCTATGGGGCATAATACCGTGTGCAGGGGCCACTATGGGGCATACTACTGTGTGCAGGGGCCACTGTGGGGCATAATACCATGTGCAGGGGCCTCTATGGGGCATAATACCGTGTGCAGGGGGCCACTATGGGGCATAATACCGTGTGCAGGGGCCACTATTGGACATAATACTGTGTGCAGGGGCCACTGTGGGGCATAATACCGTGTGCAGGGGCCACTGTGGGGCATAATACCGTGTGCAGTGGCCACTATGGGGCATAATACTGTGTGCAGGGGTCACTATGGGGCATAATAGTGTGTGCAGGAATGCAGTTTGTGCTGGGGGGTTCGGGGTGGTGGTACGGGGGGCCCCATGTCAAATGTTCACCTTGGGGCCCAGCCATTCCTAGTTACGCCACTGGCGACATGTATAGTATAATATGCCTTTTTTGGCCCCCGCACAGCATATTGTCCCTCCAGTCCCCACACAGTATAATGGCTTCAGCCCCCACTACGTATAACGCCCCCTACTGAACCCTCACATAGGTCAGGTAGGTTGTGCCATTCCCATTTTACAATATTGGAGGTTATGGAAAAGAGGAGGGGGCGCTCATGACAACTTTACACTTGGCCCACTAATGTGTTAGATGTAGATGTAGCAGATGACAAGACATCATTTATTGTACCAAATGAATAATCGGAGACAATAAGGACACCGGACACCGGAACGGCTAATTTTATACCTTTTATTAGCAATAAGCAGAGGAGCCATTAATAATAAGGGCTCGTATTATATCCTACTAAATGATGGGGGTTGTGGTCCTTATAAGAGCCCCAACCCGATGATCCAGAGGAAGGCGAAGAAAAACCCCCGAGATCTGAATCTCAGGGGAAAAAAATAATTCCTCCCTGACCCCAAATATGGCGATCGGCGATATAACCCTGGATCATGTCTATCCATCTGCCTACTGCTGACCAGAAACCTGAAGCCTGCTCCGAAGAGCTGGCAATCTACATAACCGCATATATAATAATACATACAATATAACCTGGCGTCATCCTGCTCCTAAGAGCTTACAGTCTATAGAAAGGAATCCTCTCTGTGATAACCAACCTGGTCATCACTACCCCTAACCTAAAGAGAGGATTCCTGCCGAAAAGTCATCCTCCAGATTACTTAAACCCTTATGGAGCAGACATAAGAGCAAGGACCCTATAGATCCTCCGGGGACTGACTAGGCTTACAATTCCGGAGGTTCCTTCCGACCTTCTATGACGCCTGCTCTTCTGAGCTTACAGACTAAAGAAAACCAACACTGACCCTTCAATGACCACTGCTTTGTGATACAAGAGGCAGCCATGCTAAGAAATCCTGCGGCTGCATGCAGGCCATGAGCGGTTACGGCTTCATCTACACCAACCCCAAAAACATAGGGGGCAGTCTAATACCATTTGGAATAGAAGAAAAAATTGTAGACTATGAAGGCGCTCATGGTATGAACTATAGTGGGTGGGGGAGTGGTCATTAAAAGGTTAATGTTTACCTGCTCCGAGGAGCTTACAATCTAAAGGAAGGAACCCTCCGGCCCTACTTTGGCCTTTGTCATGAAGATCTTTTTGTAGAGACCTGGTGAAGGAAAAGAAAGGAGAAAAACAAAATCAGTCATTTCCTCTGATCTTCTGACTGTCCCAGCCCCACCCCTGAGCTGCCCAGCCCCTCCCTGCCCCACCCCTGAGGTGCCCAGCCCCTCCCTGCCCCACCCCTGAGCTGCCCAGCCCCTCCCTGCCCCACCCCTGAGCTGCCCAGCCCCTCCCTGCCCCCCACCCCTGAGCTGCCCAGCCCCTCTCTGCCCCACCCCTGAGCTGCCCAGCCCCCCCCATTACTATTATTAATAATTACACCTAATAAACTATTCTCTGATTGGTCACTGCAGTTGGTGACACCTCTGACATTTTTGGGATCTCTCTTTCCAGGTGACATCTGTAGAATAATCCCTCCTTATTATACCTGTGACCTTTCCTTCAGGTTCACTAAGACTAAGTGTTGTTTTTCCCTGCAGCGCCTCTGGAGGAGAAGTGTGGAATTACAAATCAGAGAGCGACTTACTGTATTATTTGTAAGCCAGGAGTGGTCCCTGATACTCCATGGTACTGATAATGTAACCCCCACCTTTATTCTCTTGGGGGCTCACATACCCCTATAGATCCTATGGAAAGAGATCGTCTGTTGTAGGTAATCTTCCCCAAAACCCCCTGTGTCTGGTTATTAAGGCCCAAAATCTAAAATACCCAAATTTCAGCTAAAAATAATAATATAAAATATATTAATTAATGAATATAATAGAAGTGGGGTATAAAGGTGGGGTATAGCGGTGGGGTATAATGTGGGGTATAACGGTTGGGTATAAAGGTGGGGTATAAAGGCAGGGTATAGCGGTGGGGTATAATGTGGGGTATAGCGGTGGGGTATAATGCTGCGGTACTTACCTCTCAGGCCTGTGGAGGAGGCGGCTCAGACTACGCTGATAGAGACTGAAATAAAGTGACAGATAGAAAGTGAGTGAATATAAAACCTGAAGCCGTCACATTACACAAATATCAGCTCATTTATAAAATGGGAGGGGCTTATCAGAAGGGGCGGAGCCTCCCTAGACACACAGATTTACTATAATTTACACCAAAAATGGAGTAATTATGGCAGAAATGTAAACTAGCTCATAGCTTGTACTTCTTAATAAATTTGGTGTATTTTGCACTTTACATGACGTATAAAACCCCAGACCTGATAAATTCCCCTCCATACCAGGCCTCGTCCTCCCCTCTCTTGGCCTGGACCTCACCTATAGAAATGCTCTTATAGTCTAAGGTCATTGTATGTAAATACATCATTGTGATGTCATATGGTCCTGTGTGATGTCATATGGTCCTGTGATGTTCCAAGGGGAAAATTAATCATTACTGGAATTGTGGCAGAAAAAAGTTGTCAGTTTTGGCCCGTGCCTCATTTACATAAACATTTGCAACTTTTTTGGGATTCTATGCTTTTTTTAAGTGGGCGTGGCTTAGCAGACTGGGTGGGGTCTGAAGCACCCTGGCAAAATTTGCTACCAAAATTGACCTCAGGAGTCTGCATATTCCAGTGCAATAAATGTGACTTTCTGGCAGAGGCGGCCATAGAGGCGATACATTTATTAGGAGGCGAGTGTATAATACTCCAGCACTTCACATTACACAGAGCCTTAATAAATCCCCCCCAGTGCTGGGTATAAAAACTTCCAAAATAATGGTCATGTCCCGGTCACTTGTATATATCTCTGTAGATTATGGGATGTCTAGGCTGGAATCACACAGGCAGGTTTTGATGTAGTTTTTGGGGTCCAAGTCTGAAGTGGGCCTAAAAGGGATGGGGATATAATAATAGGACACCATCAAAATCTGCCCCAATATCATTATCATAATAAGTAAGAGCCGCAGACGCTCAGTCTATACACAAGTACAAGGGGCCAGCACTGGGGGGCGCTGTGTTGTGTGATGTGAATTTAGATATCCTGAATCCTCCCCAGTATGGACATGTGAGCGCCCCCTATAGTAAATCTCCTATACTGTACATACCTGGTGCAGTCTCCTCAGCATAGTCCTCGCCTTTCGCCATCCTCTGTAGGAATGAGCAGCTCCTGTAGTGTAAGGTCTTCTATGCAGGGGCCATCATTGTGATGTCATCATGGTCTGTTGATGTCATAATAGACTTGGAATTCCAATGCTAAAGGTCAATCTAATTTGCATACACAGTAAATGTCAATCTCATTTGCATATTCAGCTGACAATATTATGCTTTTTAACACTGGAAACCCCTTTAATAATCCTCAGCCCGGCCTTGTGTATCTTTATCTTTATACGTTCTTTGTATTTTATTGTATTATTCTCTGATATTAGAAATCTAGAACATTCTGTATAATTGCAATGTTAAATATATCGCACTCTACATGTATTGTATCTATTTTATATGTCCCTACATATCCCTTATACTTTATACCTGCCATACTTATCTGCATACATAGCTATGTTCTGTAACATACTTGTAGCTTGTATACTCCGCATAGTCCTTGTATTGATATATTATTTTGTTATAGTGTCTGATGAAGGTCATTTATATGAGAGCGAAACATTACACTCAAGGATTATACACAAGGTGATTATTGTATGAAGTGTTCTGAAAGAGCCCGAGTGTCTGCATTACTACAGAAGGGGCAACTCCGGCACCACTGCCTTAAGTGTAGTCATGTGTTTGGCCAACCCGAGCAATATTATAGTAGTTATATTCTTGTACATAGGGGCAGTATTATAGTAGTGATATTCTTGTACATAGGCGTAGTATTATAGTAGTTATATTCTTGTACATAGGAGCAGTATTATAGTAGTTATATTCTTGTACATAGGAGCAGTATTATAGTAGTTATATTCTTGTACATAGGAGCAGTATTATAGTAGTTATATTCTTGTACATAGGGGCTGTATTATAGTAGTTATATTCTTGTACATAGGGGCAGTATTATAGTAGTTATATTCTTGTACATAGGTGGCAGTATTATAGTAATTATATTCTTGTACATAGGGGGCAGTATTATAGTAGTTATATTCTTGTACATAGGAGGCAGTATTATAGTAGTTATATTCTTGTACATAGGGGCTTGTATTATAGTAGTTATATTCTTGTACATAGGAGCAGTATTATAGTAGTTATATTCTTGTACATAGGGGGTTGTATTATAGTAGTTATATTCTTGTACATAGGAGCAGTATTATAGTAGTTATATTCTTGTACATAGGAGCAGTATTATAGTAGTTATATTCTTGTACATAGGAGGTAGTATTATAGTAGTTATATTCTTGTACATAGGAGGAGTATTATAGTAGTTATATTCTTGTACATAGGAGGCAGTATTATAGTAGTTATATTCTTGTACATAGGAGCAGTATTATAGTAGTTATATTCTTGTACATAGGAGGTAGTATTATAGTAGTTATATTCTTGTACATAGGAGCAGTATTATAGTAGTTATATTCTTGTACATAGGAGCAGATTAGTGCTTGTATTTATAGTAGTTATATTCTTGTACATAGGGGCTGTATTATAGTAGTTATATTCTTGTACATAGGAGCAGTATTATAGTAGTTATATTCTTGTACATAGGAGCAGTATTATAGTAGTTATATTCTTGTACATAGGAGTCAGTATTATAGTAGTTATATTCTTGTACATAGGAGGCAGTATTATAGTAGTTATATTCTTGTACATAGGGGCAGTATTATAGTAGTTATATTCTTGTACATAGGAGGCAGTATTATAGTAGTTATATTCTTGTACATAGGAGCAGTATTATAGTAGTTATATTCTTGTACATAGGAGCAGTATTATAGTAGTTATATTCTTGTACATAGGAGTCAGTATTATAGTAGTTATATTCTTGTACATAGGGGGCAGTATTATAGTAGTTATATTCTTGTACATAGGAGGCAGTATTATAGTAGTTATATTCTTGTACATAGGAGCAGTATTATAGTAGTTATATTCTTGTACATAGGAGCAGTATTATAGTAGTTATATTCTTGTACATAGGAGTCAGTATTATAGTAGTTATATTCTTGTACATAGGGGGCAGTATTATAGTAGTTATATTCTTGTACATAGGAGCAGTATTATAGTAGTTATATTCTTGTACACAGGAGTAGTATTATAGTAGTTATATTTTTGTACATAGGAGGCAGTATTATAGTAGTTATATTCTTGTACATAGGTAGCAGTATTATAGTTGTTATATTCTTGTACATAGGAGTAGTATTATAGTAGTTATATTCTTGTACATAGGAGCAGTATTATAGTAGTTATATTCTTGTACATAGGAGGCAGTATTATAGTAGTTATATTCTTGTACATAGGAGCAGTATTATAGTAGTTATATTCTTGTACATAGGAGCAGTATTATAGTAGTATGCTGGAGGTGTAGTTATATTCTTGTACATAGGAGCGGTATTATAGTAGTTATATTCTTGTACATAGGAGGCAGTATTATAGTAGTTATATTCTTGTACATAGGAGCAGTATTATAGTAGTTATATTCTTGTACATAGGAGGCAGTATTATAGTAGTTATATTCTTGTACATAGGAGGCAGTATTATAGTAGTTATATTCTTGTACATAGGAGCAGTATTATAGTAGTTATATTCTTGTACATAGGAGCAGTATTATAGTAGTTATATTCTTGTATATAGGAGCAGTATTATAGTAGTTATATTCTTGTACATAGGAGTAGTATTATAGTAGTTATATTCTTGTACATAGGAGGCAGTATTATAGTAGTTATATTCTTGTACATTGGGGGCAGTATTATAGTAGTTGTATTCTTGTACACACGGTCGGACTGGCCCACCGGGGAACCGGTGAATCCACCGTTGGGCCCCGAGCCCCGACTATTAGTCCTCATTGTTACCAATGCAGATGCATTGGTCAGGGCCCCGATCGGGATCCTGACCATCCCGATCAGGCCCCTGACCAGTGGCGCAACGATAGCGGTCACAGGGTGTGCGACTGGGCTTGGCGGGGTATTATAGTAGTTATATTCCTGTACATAGGAGCAGTATTAAAGTATGTATATTATGTACTTTATTATACTCTTGTCTTTTGTATATTATTGTGTCTTCCTGTTGCTGAGCAGTTGAATAGTTCATTCATTCATTCATCAAAATGATCAAGATACAAGTGATAACATTTCTCTTTCCAACAGACATCAAACAAGTTTCGTTACTTCCAGGTCACTTATTAGTTCACATTTCCGTTGTACTTTCTTTTTTTTTCTATAAAATACCAAAAAGATTAGAAATCTCTCTATATCTGGTGTTATAAATGACTATTACATGTATGTGACAGCCGGGGGAGATAAATAACGGATATCTTTTTATAAAGACATGACAAGATCCTTATGCTAATGTCTGAAGTACACGCGGCATGTCTTGGTGTGAGGATTCTCAGCATATGCTGCTTATTAATATAGGAGAATTATGTCAATTTGTAATGAAATTTTATGTTCATTTGCTGTTTAATAGATGTTCTGGAGAAATAAAAGAGATAAAAACATATGGTTATGATATGAGCTACTGAAGGATATCAGGTCTTCACATAAAGAGGTCATTACTGGAAAGAGCTTGGTAATATTTTAGAACTTCTGTATTTTTTTGGATATACAAGGCTAAATCTTCATCAATATCCTCTCTTTTTTTATCACAGTTCTGTTTGCTCTGACCAGCCTCTCAAAGCAGATATGTGCAGTGCTCAGCCCTCTTCTTACCTCTATGTTATTCCAATACTGCTGAAGATATTATTTTTGCCTTATCTAAGGGACCAGGAGTGCAGTGATATAATGGGTAAAACTACCCTGACGTGTGCAGTATCTCCAGTGTAACCTATTATTTCTGGCTCATCTAAAAGAGCAAGATTGCCTTGATATATTAGGTAAAACCACCCCGACTTACTCTATCTTTTTTTTCTGTGAGTGCTGTGTGCAGAATCTAAAGTGTATCCCATGAGATTTAGTTTAATATTGTTCATCCTCCCTCCTTCTTGTAAGAGCAAAGAGGGAGAAACCTATCATAAGCAGGAGGCAAAGCGGATAAGCTGAAGTTAGATTACTTAACCACTCCCGAACAGCCCATTGGGTATGTACGTCCGGAAGGTGGTTGCCTCGTTCTGCAAGGACGTACTGGTATGTTCAAGCAGAACTCAGAAATCGTGCAGCTGCTGAAATGGGGAGCAGGCTGTAACTTCAGCCGGAGCTCCCAGAGAGAAGACAGGGAAGGTTTATTACCGTTCGCTGTGTATACAGCGCTATGGGCGCCGCCATCTTGCGGCTCCATTCTGACCCGGCGGTCACGTGATCTGCCGGAATCAGGGTCTATTAGAGCTGCTGGGTCCTACAGGACCCAGATCAGCTCAATAGTTATGTGTAAGTAACGGGCAGGAGGCTGTATTCCTCTTGCAACTGGGGCTAAATGTACCAGCCCCAGTTACAGGGAAAATCAGCCTCCCCAACAAAAAAAAGTGATCAGATGTTCCCAAAGGTCTATTATGACCTTATGAGGAAACAATGTAAAAAAAAAAAAAAAAAAAAAAAAAATTAATAGAAAAGTTAAAAAAAATGTAAATAAAATAATTAAAAAAATAAATAAATAATACACCAATAAAATGCCCTTATTACAGGTTATACCCCCACCCCCTACAACACCATACAAAATAAAAACTACTGTAAGGAGAGGAAAAACTATTTTATAAAGTTTTTTAGTAGCACTTTGTGTTATTAAATTTAAAAAAAAAAAATGAAAAGTGAAAAACAGACCCATTTTCCTTCCTCTTTTGTTTATATTTTCCCCGGATATAAAAAGAATGAAAACACATGGAAAAATAAAAACAACATAAAAATAAAAAAAGACGCAGAAATTAGTTGAATAACACAAATGATAAAAATGTTACAGCCCTCCAAAACCGCACATACAAAAATACCCGAAAATGTGTCTGGTCCTGGACCAGAAATTGGCCCGGTACTGAAGTAGTTATAGGGCTTTTCCGGGCAAAAAAAAATCTTTTTTTAAAAAAAGGTCTGTTAGTGCTATTAATGGGTTAATAAGTGCACCCAAATACCTTTAGCAGTGTTTTGAGTGATTTCTGGGTTTCTCTGGGAGCGCCTGGCATCTTCTGCATTTGTTTACATGGTGTAGATTCCTGCTGCCTCAGCTAATGCAATGCATTATGGTAGTTGTAGGCTCTCACACTATCTCCCTCTCACTCCTCCCCCCTCCCTCTCTAACACCCCATCCCTGTCTCCCTAGCTATCTCGCCCACTACTAGCCCTTCCCAACTAGCTCAGCCCACCCCCTACCCCATTATACTTACCTGTCTTCTTCCTGTCCAGACTTCCTTCTGCGGGGAACAGCTCCTCCTCTTCTTTGACTCTGCCAGTGCCTGCGCAGCAGTCCCTGCACTGTGCTGTAGCCTTCACTCCATCTCTACTACGCAGGCATGGACGGCTCCTTCGGGCTCCCACACTTGTGCAATAGAGATGGAGTGTTGGCTACAGTGCACGTGCGGGAAGACGTCATAGAAGGAGGAGGAGCCGTTCCCCGCAGAAGGAAGTCTGGAAGGAAGACACGTAAGTATGAGTGGGGTGGGGGAGTATTGTTGACGTTCCGTTTAAGAAAATGGGGAAACGTATCGTCACCGGATAATCAGAAAATGTCCTTGGGGTGGTCACATATGGGTAACTATACATTTTTGCTGAATTATGTAATTTAGAAAGTAGGCGGGGGGAGGGTGTTTAGATTAGTGTAGGAATTTCTATTTATTCCGGACAACCCCTTTAAGATACACTAACACTCTGTGTGAGTTAGGGGGAAGCAGTTCTATGTCTCTTATCAATTACTATTCTTAAACTGGCCATACAAGAGCCCCCAAGTTTTTCTTTAATAATTGAGGGCAGGGGTGTACCTAAAAAGGGTTTGAGGTAACAGTCGCACCAAGGCCATGGTGCCTGAAGGGGACACAGATACCCCTCTGCCACATAAGAAGACATCAATATAACAAATATCACATAGTAGATGGGGGACCTGCCATAGATTTTGCAATGGGGCCCATGAGCTTTAACAAACATCTCTGATTGAGGTATTGCCCTATATACAATTGCCTCTTATATCTCCTGTATCAGGGCTTTAACCCTAACCCTAACCTTCTGGGCTATCATGAGAACCCCGGCATCCAATGGGCTAATGTCTGCCATTACCTGGCTCCTGCTTACGTGACGTTGCTCCTTATTACCACTAATAATTTGTATTTGCTCCTCTGCAGCCTATAATACATCACAGTACAGGTTATAGAGCGGAGCGACTGCTACAAGGAGAGGCTTCTTCTCCTGAATTCCTTGTGTGCGCAGCAGACATGTCATCACAGATGTTCCACGATAACATATTTTCCTCAGCAGCTGACGGTTCTTTTGATCAAAAGCCAAAAACCGAGAAGCTCGGTAGGAATTCTGCACACCTTGCTATGACTTCTCAGCGGCTCTCTGCTATATATATCTAGATATACAGTTAAAGGGATACGTATCACTAAGTGATTGTGCAGCGTGAGCCAGTGCTCAGTGCTAAGGCGGGGAGAAAATAAAAAAAAAAATCATACAAAAACTTTATACATAGAAAAGCCAAGCGACTAGGGACAGTGATAGAATTAAGGGCTCTAGGGCCTGCACCATGTATTATTTGCCAACAGACCAGTCCCTCAAATCAGATTGCCAAAGGGACAGTATAATAAACAGAGGCCCAGGAGAGGTGCACAAAAATCATAAACACTCTCTAAGGCTCCCTGAAGGCGTCTGGTGCTGTGTTCTGGCTTTTTCATCCTTTTCTGGCCACTTTCAGCCTCTTTTGTGATGTCACAGGCCCTGGGGTCTCTGCTGAGGCCTCTAATGACACTTACGTGACCACTGAGGCCTGAGATTGGGCCCAACATTACCACTGAAGTCTTGTCTATGCCCCCTGAGCCCATGACATCACAGAGGCCAGAAGACACCAGGGAACATGCACTGGATACCTCAAGGGAGGAATCAGGGTTTATTATGTGCATGCACCACCCCTGGGCCTCCGATTACTATACTCAGGTGTCTGAAGAGATACAGAGCCTAATAGTAGCACTTCTGCTTGGGGGCGAACCTTGCAAATGTTCGCGCAATAAAACTTTACCAGCCAACTTTTAAATACTGGGCTCTAACAGACCCGGTGCATGAAGATGGTTGTGAAAATTTTTCCAGTGGCCCTGTCCCTTTTTAGAAGAGCCCTGCCCATTTGGGGCACAGAACACAACTTTTTTTTTGCATGTCATGACTCTTTTTTGTAATATGGACATCAAAAAGTCCTGGTCATGCTTTGTTTCATGATGACCAGCCCATAAATTGTCCCTGTCACATATAGTATGACCAGAACGTTCCCACATCTGCCAGGCTCAGGAGATTTGGTCTCTGAACATTTTGAGAGATTTGGCAAGTATGTGTATAGTTAAGGGTGTTCATATTAGAGGAGATTTATGGGGCCCCTGAAAAGAAGGACCCAGAAAAGGGCATACATTAGAAGTAGATCATACGACTGTTATGTGGTATTTGGAAGAGAAGAAGAAGGCCCAAGCTAAGTTGGCGTGGGCCTTCTCTCTCTCTCCAAGGTCCCCAGAGCAGCACTTGACCTACTACAATTTTATTGTATAGGTAGGGGCGTAACCTCTGAGTCTCCCACAGATTGCCAGAATGGGGCACTCCAGTTGTCTGTATCCCCCAACCTCAAGACCATGGCTAGGAGGAGCCTGAATGCGGTGGCAGTCTAATATCCACCCTGCACCTCCATACATCTATGTCATTGCATGAAGGAGGGCTCATACAATGTGTTATTCAATATCTGCCCTATATACAGCCATCAGGATCCCTCCTAACTGCCATGTTTACAGTGTCCTTAGAGATACCAGGCAGATGTTATAAGGCTCTTAAATACTTGTCTTCAAATGGGATGACATTCCAAAGATAGGACGGGGCTGGTCAAGTACAAGAAGAAGAGAGATGGGGGACACGAGATGCATTTATGGGGTGTCCTTAGCTTAGTAGTCTATGGATATGTTTGGCATAAAGGTTAAAATTCTTTTAAAGGGGCTCTCCACTTTGGACAACACCTAGCACTTAGAAGGTTACCTTGACAATAAAATGGTCATGAAGTGTCCCCATGCTCAGAGTCCCAGCAATAACTTTGAATCATTGCTGTAAGTGTTCGATTTTGCAACAGCGCCAACACAGGAGAAACTAACCATTACACAGTGTCCATTCAAAACTGGAGGGCATCCAATGACCCAGACAATCCTGTATAAACATGTATTTCCCTTTCCATTTACCATCTCACACATCAGCCACACATCAGTATATACTATGCAGTATATTCTTACATGGCAGTCAATATATTCTACATTTTCCTGGTTGGATGCATCTATATGCTGTCTTAAAGGAGTTTTCCAGCTTGCTGAAAAACCCAGGGGAATGAAGGGGGGAGGCTAACATAACAAAAGCGATACACACCTACCTCTGGTCCTCCATTTCAATGCTGGGTCCACCATTCCATTCCATGCCGGCTTTTGGTAGGCCGGAAGGTGAACGCTGCAGCCAATCACTGGCCTCAGCAATCACATGGATAGTGTTACATGTTAGCAGTGATGTCACCGATATCCAATATCTGATTGGCCACAGCAGTGACCTGAACTGCTTTACTTCTGGCCCAGTCAGTGCGGCCACACAATGGATGGGAGACTCAAAGCCGGAATGGAGGACCAGGTATAGGTGAGCATCTCCTCTCTTTTTATGCCTAACCCAAAACCCAAATCCTCACTTGAGTGGTCCCCACCCACATGTACTGTATACTACTACACTAACTTGCTCTGGAACCTTTATAGGAAAATGTATATTTTAATAGTCTTTTCTTAAATAGGTTCCCATTTGGGTCATGACCACCACTGCTTGGACCTGCAAGCATAAGTGATAGAGGAGATTAAGTAGACCCTTTTCAGAGGACACTGGTGGATTCCTTGTGTCGCAAGGATCTTGTAGGTTAGACCTTAGGGCTGCTCTGAGGGATGGATGCCTCCGTTTTGTCAAACCATCACTTTATAAATTTTTTTATTGTACCGTATATGGGGCACAGAGTAACCTAAAGTACTTGGCCTCCAACACAAATCCTGTAACAGGGTCTCCATCTACCATGTATAATACTGATGTATTCTTACGAGGCAGTTGGACCATTGGGCCCCATTAAGCAGCCACCTAGGCCCACACATGACCGTGACTCCCACACTCCGTATAGCTGTATATTGCTACACTATGTATTATACTATATGACAGTGTCAGGGCCGGTCTGTGTTCTCCATGGTGATGATATCTTCCATAGCTGTTTGTGTGTGTTCTGTCTCCGTGTTTTGTCTGCCGATGTTTGGAATGTGATTTTATGTAATAAAGCATCAGTAAGTAAAACTGCCATCAGTATTATCATTCCATTGTCCACTTTCATTCTAAAGATAATTGTAAAATTCTTTCTTACGGTATTTCAGACCGATAACCTTGAGTTGTGTGCAGCGTTCCAGGAAGCATTCTGTTTACAAGCAGCTCATTTCCGAGGGCACAGAAAACAAAATACCGCCAGAATGTCACATTTCACTTTCGGATAATATTTGCATAAAAGTATAACTATTGCGCTATAATATACCGATTGTTATTTTTTTCTGTTTTTTGTGGCCTGGTTTTCTTCTTTGTTCACATCCATAGTTGGTTTCTTCTTAGTAAAGAGCAATGCATTGTGAGTTCTTGTCTACTTTCAAGGGCAACCAGCAGAATTTAGAATGCAGCTCTGAAGGTAACTTATTAGTTAGAAGATAATGTAAGGTGTTTAGTTACTAATTTACTCAACATTTTATAAGAATCTGTTCCTTTTTTCAGAGTTCCTCTATGACTTGCAGTAAAATCACGGCATCATGCACAACCCCCTATTACACGGCGAATTATGGCAAGTCCTCCAACCATGTCTTATAGATTTTTCACCCATAGGGAAACATTCACTTATATAGTCATAATTTCATTGCTACTTGACCAAATGTCACCATGTAATTCTACAGATTTTTTCCTAACATGTATGTTCATGCACTATACTGAACTCCAAAAAGATTCTTAAAAATTAAAAAAAATTTTCTAAAGTGCTCCAATATTTGCTAATTTGTGACATCCAAGAGTGGAGTTTCCCTTCATTCTCCATTTTGTCCTCCTGCTTGAGCATTATCTGCCTCGCTCCTCCTGCGTGAGTTCTAGTTCATATTTGCCCCATGACGTCTACGACTCCCTCTCTTTTGTCGATGTAGCTCACCTCTATCCAGATGTGTAGAGCAAATCTCCCGGCCTATAACACCGTATTTTCTTGTACCTACCATGTGCCATTTATAATATTGGAGACTTTCTTATGTGGGGCCTTACTTGCCATACTTGTCAATATTTGCTGGAGGTTGTGGGAGGGACTGTGCCTAGGGAAGGCCATACCCCGTTCCATGAGACTATGCCCATTTGGGGGCATACCAACCCCTTTTTGTTATGTGAGGTGTGCCCATGTCGCATGGAAACTAATAGAGCTGGGAGTTTTGGGTTATGGAGAGTTGCCAGCTCTTACCCTTTACTTTGGGAACATCCTGGATATGGGCAAACAGGACAGGGGATAAGTGTTTGAATGTTGGGGGCCTGATCGCCGAGTCCCCAGTGATCAGGAGGATGGAGGACCAAAAGGCCTCCTAGTGAATTGTGCGCCAGTGTGCTTGTGTGACCAGCACTCCATTCACTTCTATGAGGCTGTGAAAACTGTAATCTCTGGCAGCGCCCGTATCCCCATAGAAGTTAATGGTGCACTGGTCACGCATGCAAACTGGTGCACAATTCACTAGGGGGCCTAAGTCCTCCCCAGTGATTGGGCCCCAGTGATCGGACACTTATCCTCTGCCCCGTGGATAGGGGATAAGTGTCTATAATGGGACATCCCCTTTTACTGTAGTATTAGGCCCCAAGTACAGCCGCTGCCCCTATGACTTCTAAAGCTGCGTCACTGCCTCAAAAACCGGATAGAAAGATAACCATGAAGGCAAAAACAATTAAAGGGGTTGTCCAGGATTGAAAGAACATGGCTTCTTCCTTCCAAAAGCAGCGCCACACCTGCCAACGGGTTATTGCACCTCCATACCATTCACTTCAGTGCTGCTAAGCTGCAATATCAGGCACAACCCATGGACAGGTGAAAAAGAAAACAGCCATATTGTTTTCTTCTGGACATCCCCTTTAAGTGGGGCAGGGGAGGGAGGATACTCTATATAAATATATATATATATATAATAACATTATAATGACCAATCACAGTGCAGCTTTTATTTTTCAAACACAGTACAAAATGAAAGCTACGCTGTGATTGGTTGCTATGGACAACAAACAGTTTCCTAAATCTGCCCAATGTGCTGAGTTATTAGATTTTCTGGATTATCAATTGCCGGATGAAAGCATAAAATAAATTCTCCTCCACCCGATATAGACATGCCTGGCTCTCTGAGGAGACAGAGGCAGCGCAGGGAGGCGAATCGCACATCAAGCAGATTTTTATTGGGTTGAATTGCAAGTTTCGTCTGATAAGAGGAAATGTTGCATTTTGTCGCATGTTAGTCTGGGTCGATGAGATATTGGAAGGAAATTTTTGTTAACTATTGACCCGTGGTGGGTTCATTTATCGGCTGAGGCTCCTCAGCTGTAAATAGGAATGCGGAGAAGTGGAGACGAGGTGGCAAAAGTGTGACAGACACAATAATAAAGAAATAGATCATTGGCGGAGCAGAGCTCAGAAAGGGTTAAAAAAAATAAATGACCCCCCACCTCATCGACACTTACCGGGTCTCTGCTTTCTGGTCCTGTCTCGATACCTTGGATATACTCTGTACAGTGGGGGAAAAAAGTATTTAGTCAGCCACCAATTGTGCAAGTTCTCCCACTTATAAAGATGAGGCCGGCCTGTAATTGTCATCATAGGTAGACCTCAACTATGAGAGACAAAATGAGAAAACTAATCCAGAAAATCACATTGTCTGATTTTTAAAGAATTTATTTGCAAATTATGGTGGAAAATAAGTATTTGGTCAATAACAAAAGTTCATCTCAATACTTTGTTCTATCTCCTTTGTTGGCAATGACAGAGGTGAAACGTTTTCTGTAAGTCTTCACAAGGTTGGCACACACTGTTGCTGGTATGTTGGCCCATTCCTCCATGCAGATCTCCTCTAGAGCAGGGATGTTTTGGGGCTGTCGCTGGGCAACACGGACTTTCAACTTCCGCCAAAGGTTTTCTATGGGGTTGAGATCTGGAAACTGGCTACGCCTCTCCAGGACCTTGAAATGCTTCTTACGAAGCCGCTCCTTCATTGCCCTGGCGGTGTGCTTGGGATCATTGTCATGCTGAAAGACCCAGCCACGTTTCATCTTCAATGCCCTTGCTGATGGAAGGAGGTTTGCACTCAAAATCTCACGATACATGGCCCCATTCATTCTTTCATGTACACGGATCAGTCGTCCTGGTCCCTTTGCAGAGAAACAGCCCCAAAGCATGATGTTGCCCCCCCATGCTTCACAGTAGGTATGGTGTTCTTTGGATGCAACTCAGCATTCACTCTCCTCCAAACACCACGAGTTGTGTTTCTACCAAACAGTTCTACTTTGGTTTCATCTGACCATTTGACATTCTCCCAATACTCTTCTGGAACATCCAAATGCTCTCTAGCAAACTTCAGACGGGCCCGGATATGTACTGGCTTAAGCAGGGGGACACGTCTGGCACTGCAGGATCTGAGTCCCTGGCGGCGTAGTGTGTTACTGACGGTAGCCTTTGTTACGTTAGTCCCAGCTTTCTGCAGGTCACTCACTAGGTCCCCCCGTGTGGTTCTGGGATTTTTGCTCACCGTTTTTGTGATCATTTTGACCCCACGGGGTGAGATCTTGCGTGGAGCCCCTGGTGGAGGGAGATTATCAGTGGTCTTGTATGTCTTCCATTTTCTAATTATTGCTCCCACAGGTGATTTCTTCACACCAAGCTGCTTGCCTATTGCAGATTCAGTCTTCCCAGCCTGGTGCAGGGCTACCATTTTGTTTCTGGTCCTTCCACAGCTCTTTGGTCTTCACCATAGTGGAGTTTGGAGTGTGACTGTTTGAGGTTGTGGACAGGTGTCTTTTATACTGATAACAATGTCAAACAGGAGCCATTACTACAGGTAATGAGTGGAGGACAGAGGAGCCTCTTAAAGAAGAAGTTACAGGTCTGTGAGAGCCAGAAATCTTGCTTGTTTGTAGGTGACCAAATACTTATTTTCCACCATAATTTGCAAAAAAATTCTTAAAAAATCAGACAATGTGATTTTCTGGATTTGTTTTCTCATTTAGTCTCTCATAGTTGAAGTCTACCTATGATGACAATTACAGGCCGGCCTCATCTTTATAAGTGGGAGAACTTGCACAATTGGTGGCTGACTAAATACTTTTTTTTCCCCCATTGTATGTGGTTTGTATGTACTGTATAGTTTCCCTTGTAATGGGCCATACCACTCTCGGCCCGGAGCAGAGACTTAGTATGACCCAGGCAGTGAGTTCAGGAAAGGCGGAGAAAACCAAGCGGCTTCTCTAATGCTGCAGCGACGGAGGAAACAGAGACAGAGTAGACCGAGCTAGCCAAGTGCACTCAAATCTGTACATGTGCCGATCCATGGTTAATGTCCGTGTACTGCCCATCCCTCTATAGACCCATTCACTTCCCTCACTGAGCCCAAACAGATAGATATAGGACTTGTCCTGAGTTTTGCCCCGGGCTCACGGCCCCATACACGAACCCTGAAAATACATGGACATGTATGTGGCGCCATTACAATATAACTGACAAGGCCTCTCACTAGCCTGGAGGTTGCACCTAGAATTAGACAGGAGGAAGAAATTCACCCCTGTGTTGATTGAGGAAACCTAAAAGTGTGTGCCAGCCTAGTATCTGAGGATAAGTGCTATATGGGGGGCCTCAGTGCTACCACCCTGCCTGCACCACTGGACACACTGGGTACCCTGTTATCCAACACCCCGCAGTGGTTACTGGTGAAGACTTTATGGGACTTTTTGTGTGACAGAGAAGGTGGCACACCGACCACTATAGACAGCCTAAGTAAGTAAGTGCATGACTATCATCTGGGTGTCCCAAGCACCATCTCAGCCCCAGTTCACAGTGTAAAGTTGCAAGAACTCCATGCTTGGAAGCTGTTTGATTGTGTTCTACCTCTAGTAAAGTTGTAGGTTACATTGTTGCTGCATTCCTTGTATCTCCAGGTTCTTATTCCTGAATGACCATCATTGGCACTCCAACTCCCAACAGGCTCAAGAAGGTTGACAACCTCTAGGACATGCCCCAAGGGATAGACTAATTCCGCCATCAGGTACACTGCAGGCCCAGGAGGAGAGCTGAAGGAATTAGTTAAGTGCCTATATATTGTGACAAGTCTACGTACTACTAGTCCCAGCCACTGGGCTTACTCCAACAGGTTGCTGCAGATAGATAGATAGATAGATAGATAGATAGATAGATAGATAGATAGATAGATAATGAGATAGATATAAATAGATAGATAGATAGATAGATAGATAGATAGATATGAGATAGATAGATATGATATAGATAGATAGATAGATAGATAGATAGATAGATAGATAGATAATGAGATATATATAAATAGATAGATAGATAGATATGAGATAGATATAAATAAATAGATATGAGATAGATAGATATGAGGTAGATATGAGAGAGATAGATAGATAGATAGATAGATAGATAAATATGAGATAGATAATGAGATAGATATGAGATAGATATATAGATAGATAGATATGAGATAGATAGATAGATAGATAGATAGATAGATATGAGATAGATAGATAGATAGATAGATAGATAGATAGAGATAGATAGATAGATAGATAGATATGAGATAGATAGATATGAGATAGATAGATAGATAGATAGATAGATAGATATGAGGTAGATAGATAGATAGATAGATAGATAGATATGAGATAGATAGATAGATAGATATGAGATAGATAGATAATGAGATAGATATGAGAGAGATAGATAGATAGATAGATAGATAGATATGAGATAGATAGATAGATAGATAGATAGATAGATAGATAGATAGATAGATATGAGATAGATATGAGATAGATAGATAGATAGATATGAGATAGATATGAGATAGATAGATAGATAGATAGATAGATAATGAGATAGATATGAGATAGATAGATAGATAGATAGATAGATAGAGAGATATGAGATAGATAGATAGATAGATAGATAGATAGATATGAGATAGATATGAGATAGATAGATAGAGAGATATGAGATAGATAGATATGAGAGAGATATAAATAAATAGATAGATAGATAGATAGATAATGAGATAGATATGAGATAGATAGATAGATAGATAGATAGATAGATATGAGATAGAAAGATGCCTGAAGGTGACCGAGGTTTGTCTTTACATGAACTCTCAAAAATCAGCAGCATTCCCGAGAATTCAGTGAAGCAAAAAATGGACTGTTTATTCCAAGTATAACATTTTGGTTATAAGAGAATGATAGATGGATATATAGATAGAATATTTTCCTTCGGAGCTGTTTGGGTACATACTAATCTAGTGAAATGAATTAGATTTACCTAGAGGGTGTCGCACACAGCGGGGCCCATCTGTTCTGTGAACTGTTTAAGTGCTAGACAGTAAATACTTTCACTGAAGTCCATGTCCCTTCACCTGTCTGTCAGGTGAGTCCTTGAACAGCTGCTAGATGTTTCTATGGAACTTTTCAGAATTTTTGTTTTTTTGCTGGAAGGACAATTATTCCGAGACATTTCTCACCAGTCGCTTTTCAGCTGTGTGAAAATTCTTCACCCCTAAGGCCTGGACAGATGAGCAGCGGAGGCAGCATATGGCGGTGGTGTTCCCTACACTACCTCTTATATCAGTCATCTAGGTAACCAAATTCCTCTGCAGACACCAGATGTGATACTGTACCAAGTATCTAGTGGATTTAGATAGTGGATGTGCATGATATGTAGAAGCTGATGGATCTCCTTCTGTTCTGCTCAGCCTATGAAACCATATCAGTGGAGGAGGAGGAAGACTTTACTTCAGCTCCAGTTAAAGACTTATTACACAGCCTAATATTGGTAACATAGGAATGTTCCTTCCTGATGTGTGCCCAGTGTATGAGGATATGTGTATGTTACTGTATGAGGCCGATCTATTGTCATCTGATTGTATATACACACGTGGACAAAATTGTTGGTACCCCTCGTTTAATGAAAGAAAAACCCACAATGGTCACAGAAATAACTTGAATCTGACAAACGTAATAATATATAAAAATTCTATGAAAATGAACAAATGAAAGTCAGACATTGCTTTCCAACCAGGCTTCAACAGAATTTTTTAAAAAAGAAAACTCATGAAACAGGCCTGGACAGAAATGAGGGTTCCCTTAACTTAATATTTTGTTGCACAACCTTTTGAGGCAATCCCTGCAATCAAACGATTCCTGTAACTGTCAATGAGACTTCTGCACCTCTCAGCAGGGATTTTGGCCACTCTTCATGAGCAAACTGCTCCAGTTGTCTCGGGTGTGAAGGGTGCCTTTTCCAGACGGCATGTTTCAGCTCCTTCCAAAGATGCTCAATAGGATTTAGGTCAGGGCTCATAGAAGGCCACTTCAGAATAGTCCAATGTTTTCCTCTTAGCCATTCTTGGGTGTTTTTAGCTGTGTGTTTTGGGTCATTATCCTGTTGCAAGACCCATGACCTGCGACTGAGACCAAGCTTTCTGACACTGGGCAGCACATTTCTCTCTAGAATCCCTTGATAGTCTTGAGATTTAATTGTTCCCTGCACAGATTCAAGACACCCTGTGCCAGATGCAGCAAAGCAGCCCCAGAACATAACAGAGCCTCCTCCATATGTCACAGTAGGGACAGTGTTCTTTTCAAGATATGCTTCATTTTCCGTCTGTGAACATAGAGCTGATGTGCCTTGCCAAAAATTTCGATTTTTGTCTCATTTGTCCATAGGACATTCTCCCAGAAGCTTTGTGGCTTGTCAGCATGTAGTTTGGCAAATTCCAGTCTGTCAGATTCAAGTTATTTCTGTGACCATTGTGGGTTTTTCTTTCATTAAACGAGGGGAACCAACAATTTTGTCCACATGTGTATTTTATACATAAATATGTGCATACATAAACCTATCAAACAGGTTTCCATCTATCCATCCTTCTCCTTCCACCCTCTCTTCCCTCCCTTCTTCCTTCCTTCCTGTCTCCTCTCCTCTTTTCTCCTCTACCAGCTCCTTCATTACATCTATCCATCCCTCTCCTACCACTCTTCTTCGGCCTCTCATGTCTCCTCTTCTCTTTTTACCTATAGCAGCTCTTTCCTTCCATCTATCCATTTATCCACCCCTCTCCTTCCATCCTCTTACCTTTCTTTTCTCATGATTCCTCTCCTCTTTTCTCCTGTACCAGCTCCTTTGTTCTATGTATTCACCTCTCTTCTTCCTTCCTTCTATATTCTCCTGTACAAGCTCCTTCCTTACATCCTTCCCCCTCTCCTTCCACCCTCTTTCCTGTCTTCCTTCTCTCATGACTCCTCTCTTCTTTCCTTCTGTACCAGCTCTTTCCTTCCATCTATCGACCCCTCTACTTCTATCTTCTTTCCTTCCTTCTCTCTTGACTTATGTTCTCTTTCCACCTGTACCAGCTTCCTTCTACTATCCATCTCCTTCCACTATCCTTCCTTTCTTCTCTCATGGCTCATCTTCTCTTTCCTTCTGTACCAGCTCTTCCTACCATCTATCCACCCCTCTCCTTCCATCCTTTTTCATTCCTCCTTTCACATCCCCTCTCCTTCTCTTTCCTTCTGTACCATCTCCTTCCATCCATCCATCTCCTTCCACCCTCCTTCCTTCCTTCTATCATGTCTCCTTTTTTTTCTCTTTCCTACTTTACCAGCTCCTTCCTTCCATCTATCCAACCATCTCCTTCCAATTCTCCTTCCTTCCTTCTCTCATGTCTCATTTCCTTCTCTTTCCTCCTGTACCAGCTCCTTCCTTCCATCTATCCATCCCTCTCCTTCCACCCTCCTTCCTTTCTTCTCTCGTGTCTCCTCTTTCCTCCTGTACCAGCTCCTTCCTTCCATCCTCCTGATTTAGATCGCGATGTTCTCTTTCTTGTAAACATCTTGTCAGGGTTCTCGGCTCCCAAGGTCTCTGTTTGTTGTGGTTCTGGTTAGTCTCTGACTATTGTGATGAGTAGTGTTATACACCGCAGTGTACGGTACAGCTGAGCTTCACAATGAGCAGACCTTCTGCCACCGGTGCCCATCCTGGAGATGTATACACAACCCTCTGCACATATTTTATTCTGTTTACCTGGTGCCAAGTTAATTTATGAGCTTCAGGTAAAAGAGGTGCACATTACTGGTGCTTACTGGTGACTGTTTACAATAAGGACATTGATGGTCAGATACAAGGACTACTGGTCCAAGATGATCTAAGAAGGGAACAACAGCCAAATTGCTTTGTTGGCTCAGACACGGTTGGCACCAGGCGCATGTGAGTGACTTGTGATGTCACGTCTACCCTAACCTTCATCTTGACTAGTGCCGAAAATCTTTACTAGAAATGGGCAAACCTTGTGAGATTTGTATATTGGTGAGGCCAAACTGGAAGTGCTATTATTATACTCTGCGGCCTCTTCGGACCCAAGATTAAAATAAGTGGAGGCCCAGGGGAGGTGAGGGAACATAATAAACACCTATGCTCACCTTCTCTCACCTCTTCTGGGCTTTCTTAGGTGCCTTTTTGGTCATCTTCTGACCTCTTCCAGCCTCTCGGGTGACATCATAAAGACCACCGAGGTCTGTGATTGGGTCACATGGGGCACCTTAACATGACATCAGCATGCCCCTTAATTGCTGATGCACACAGGTCTCTGCAATACCCCCGGGCGTGTGATGTCATGAGGCTGGAAGATGACTGAAGATGGCCCGAGTGAGCTCAGAAGATGGAGGGAAGGTTAATATCAATATATTATTTTTCCGCACCTCTGAGAGACCATAAAGTATAATAGTGATTTGTGGATGACAAAACCCAAAGTTTTGGGTTTGGGTCGAACCAGAAACTTTTGGAGAATTCAGGAAAAATCTGGTTCATTCATCTTTACCAAGATTGCCAAGGACCCCCCACCCTTCCCTAAGACCATGGGGCATACATGTCAATTCTGTTTTTTTGTTTTTTGTCACCTTATGGATGCCCTTGTGATCGAGCTCTCGCTTTTTATTACAGTCATATGAAAAAGTTTGGGCACCCCTATTAATCTTAATCATTTTTAGTTCTAAATATTTGGGTGTTTGCAACAGCCATTTCAATTTGATATATCTAATAACTGATGGACACAGTAATATTTCAGGATTGAAATGAGGTTTATTGTACTAACAGAAAATGTGCAATATGCATTAAACCAAAATTTGACCGGTGCAAAAATTTGGGTATCCTTATCATTTTATTGATTTGAATACTCCTAACTACTTTTTACTGACTTACTGAAGCACAAAATTGGTTTTGTAACCTCACTGAGCTTTGAACTTCATAGCCAGGTGTATCCAATCATGAGAAAAGGTATTTAAGGTGGCCAATTGCAAGTTGTTCTCCTATTTGAATCTCCTCTGAAGAGTGGCATCATGGGCTCCTCAAAACAACTCTCAAATGATTTGAAAACAAAGATTGTTCAACATAGTTGTTCAGGGGAAGGATACAAAAAGTTGTCTCAGAGATTTAACCTGTCAGTTTCCACTGTGAGGAACATAGTAAGGAAATGGAAGACCACAGGGACAGTTCTTGTTAAGCCCAGAATTGGCAGGCCAAGAAAAATATCAGAAAGGCAGAGAAGAAGAATGGTGAGAACAGTCAAGGACAATCCACAGACCACCTCCAAAGAGCTGCAGCATCATCTTGCTGCAGATGGTGTCACTGTGCATCGGTCAACAATACAGCACACTTTGCACAAGGAGAAGCTGTATGGGAGAGTGATGCGAAAGAAGCCGTTTCTGAAAGCACGCCACAAACAGAGTCGCCTGAGGTATGCAAAAGCACATTTGGACAAGCCAGCTTCATTTTGGAAGAAGGTCCTGTGGACTGATGAAACAAAGATTGAGTTGTTTGGTCATACAAAAAGGCGTTATGCATGGCGTCCAAAAAACACAGCATTCCAAGAAAAACACTTGCTACCCACTGTAAAATTTGGTGGAGGTTCCATCATGCTTTGGGGCTGTGTGGCCAATGCCGGCACCGGGAATCTTGTTAAAGTTGAGGGTCGCATGGATTCAACTCAGTATCAGCAGATTCTTGAGAATAATGTACAAGAATCAGTGACGAATTTGAAGTTACGCCGGGGATGGATATTTCAGCAAGACAATGATCCAAATCTACTCAGGCATTCATGCAGAGGAACAATTACAATGTTCTGGAATGGCCATCCCAGTCCCCAGACCTGAATATCATTGAACATCTGTGGGATAATTTGAAGCGGGCTGTCCATGCTCGGCGACCATCAAACTTAACTGAACTGGAATTGTTTTGTAAAGAGGAATGGTCAAAAATACCTTCATCCAGGATCCAGGAACTGATTAAAAGCTACAGGAAGCGACTAGAGGCTGTTATTTTTGCAAAAGGAGGATCTACTAAATATTAATGTCACTTTTCTGTTGAGGTGCCCATACTTTTGCACCGGTCAAATTTTGGTTTAATGCATATTGCACATTTTCTGTTAGTACAATAAACCTCATTTCAATCCTGAAATATTACTGTGTCCATCAGTTATTAGATATATCAAATTGAAATGGCTGTTGCAAACACCCAAATATTTAGAACTAAAAATGATTAAGATTAATAGGGGTGCCCAAACTTTTTTATATGACTGTATGTGCCACCGTTTCTCGATTTCTATCAAGGCTACAAATCCAAGAATGATATCAGATGGGCTGAAGCTGGAAGTGAGAAGTGAAAATCTATTCAATATGTGCAAGTAATTGGATGCAGAACTTGTTCCACTGCTGGAGCGGAGCCAGTACAAACCCTGAAAGAGTGTCGGTTCTCTGGTGGCAGGGTCCCCCGGAATGTGTGATGTCATGGCGCTGACATCACTAGCATGCAGTCTATCTTGGCCAAGAACACAAAGCATTCAATGGTAACACCTTTCAGCAATCTGGTGTGAATTACTGGCCCAATAATCTCCAGGCTGCCATGTCAGGAGAGCACCTGCACCGTGTTATGGTGCCAATGAGCCAAGCAAGGTGTAAAAGTCTTCCACGCCATATTACCAGGAAATTAAAGGGGATGTATAAGATTAGAAAAACATGGCTGCTTTCTTCTAAAAATCAGCTCCACATCTGTCCTCTGGTTGTGTATGGTATTGCAACTCTTCCCTGTTCACTGCAATAGAGATTAACTGCAAATCCAGACACAACCCAAGGACAGATGTATAGGTGGTGTTTTGGTAACGGTATGTTTGTATTATTTAAAGGGTATGGAAGAATGGACGCACATTAGAAATTAAAGGGGTTGTGCCGTTAAGGACACTTACCTCCTATTCTCAGGCTAGGGGATAAGTGTCGAAGCGGTGGTGGCTCGGCCGCCGAGTCCCTCAGGCGATCAGTAGAGCGAGGCATCGAAAGCCCCCTGAAAGCCTCCCCCAAAAGAAGTCATCTAGCATAAGACCATCCTTGCATAATATTTTCTTTTGACACCTCTAGGGGGGTATTAAGAATACAGTTGTACACAGGTTTTTTTCTTATATAAAACTCCATCTATAGCGCCATCTAGTGGTGGGAACAGGCGGCTAAATTTTTGTTATGTTTTTGGCATAACAGGATGTGAAGATCCGCACTAAAGCCTAAGTAAAGATATTAGGAAATAACTCCAAATCATTTATACTGCCAGGTTTTTACAAAAAAAAATACCGTAACATGATGTACTTTAAAATATTTCAGATTTTTTTTTTTTTTTACAGTGAGGATTCTGCAGCGCACTAAGAAATAGAATCTGCTTCTGAATCTAAACTCACAGACAAAAAAAATTACAAAAAGGGGTTAATTCTCACAGATGTAATAACCATACGAAATGGAAATGACTTTTTTTTTTTTCCAAAAATGACTTTGCAAACTTTCTCACTTCAGCATCAAGTTATCCGCAAGTTTGCATATTGATATAAGGTCCTGGCACGTGTCGGGGTGGGGGGCAGATACTTAATTCAGAAGGTTTGAATCATTTTCATGAGTTCTGCTTATTCATGGACGGCAGGAACAATGTGCAGAGAGCGAGGAGTGTGATGTTCTGTACTGAACAGTGACTTATTTTGGCTAATGTTCCCCTTGTAGTGGTGCCAGCTGGAGGACACTCTCGCATTTTTCAGCTGCCACTGCTTCTCTCCAACGCTTTGATGTCCGATCAGACTGACCTAGTTCACAGTTGAATTTGCCACATTTTCTCCCTTTGCCCTGTAAAACAAAAGGTGAGGAATGCTAAAATAGGTTTAGCTCCAACCTGTTTCGATAACAGCTTTATGTCACAACATAAAAGAAGATGTTTCAAAACCCATGTAGCAGAGCTCAGTTTGTCATTCAGCTTAAAGCGCGATGTATCCTGATCTAATACCTTTAATTTTACATAGGACTACAGGCAGGGGGCGACTGAGAGTAAGGGGCCCATTACTACAGGTCATGGACCATCTACCAACCACTATAGTCATAGTTTGTGCAAATAACTTGCCTTAAAGAAAACATTTTTGCAGCTCTGTAAATATAAGAAAAGAAAATATGGGATAAACAGTTTTATTTTTTATGGGTACAGTGTATCTAAAATAAAAAATATAAAAATTGCAAATATTCTTAATTAAAAATCCCCAATCGTTTTGTGTATACAGCTCTTATGCATACCTATGCAGCAGACTGCACACAAATCCGTCGTAGTCTGATTCTGCTATCAGTTTGCCATTCATCTGTCTTCCATCTACATCTTACTGATCCACCAAATGTACATTGGTAGGAAGTTCGGGACAGACGGAAAGGAGGTTTACTGCAGTATCAGACTACACAGGATTCCTTTGTAGCCTGTTACCATGGAGACATATGGAGGTCTTTTTTGAAGCCATACAGAAAACAGTAGATATTCAATCTCTGGGACCTCCAGCATTCCTAAGAATGGGAGTCCCCATGACCACAATCTACGTATGCTCCACTGTACTTCACGGTTTCCATCTGCCAGTGGTCATGATTTTTTTTTTCTGGTTAAATCAGTTTTGCTCCAGATTTAGTGGCCTCAAAATTGTAGAAAGTGGTCACTTAAAGAGGACCTTTCACCTCCTCCACCAATTCAAATAATAGCTGTTGTCCCACTGATTCCAGCGCAGTTGGAATTTTTCCTCTAGCACCCGCCGTTCCCGAGCAATCAGTGTAGTTAGTTTTGGTGTCTGCTATGCTAACTAGACTCCCTAATTTCAAGTGGGTGATGTCAGACAGGAAAGGGGGCGTGACACCAGCCACTTGACATTAGGGAGTCTAGTTAGTATATCAGGCACCAAAACTTACTGCACTGATTACTCAGGAACGGTGGGGGCTAGAGAAAATATTCCAACTGCGTTGGAATCAGAGGAGGGGCGGCTATTAATGGATGTAAAGTACTTGCGTTGGTAGAGGTGGTGAAAGGTGCTCTTTAAGGACAACAATTTGGAGACATTTGGTTGAAAAGATCTCCATCGAGCCAAGTAAAATGCTGACATTTTTGTGTCTGGCTCCCGACCAGTCCAATGATTCACTGTGGTCTCCTCCATTTCATAGATTACGCTGATCTACGCCAATGTTTTTTAACTCAATCAATATTAAAGTACCCAGTAAAATCCTCAATGTGATTAAAGCTGGAGCCGCGCGGCTGCTGCCGGCGCACTAATTACATCCACTTGTGCGCGCTGTCCGGCCCGGATGCCTCAGCCAGCGCTTCTCCTCAGTCCCTTCTGCTTTCTTAATGCTTTTCACATCAATGACATTTAATCATCGGTTCTGCTCATCATGGCAATAAAGTAACGATTCGCCCCGCTAAAAGGAACCAGATTTACTGGCCCAGCGCAATATTGTATATTAACGTTTACTCGCAATTAAATAAAAAGTTATGTCTTCCCTCAGGGATCTCGCCTTCCTGGTTTCCTCGAATACATTAATTTAGAAGGATGATACGCTGGTGTAGCAGAGCTGAGTCTGTCATCTGAAAAAAAAATTCAAGGGCAAGGAGTAAGGAAAGGTGGTCATGTACTTCAGTGGCAATTTTGGAGAAAGACGAGTTGGCGATTCTCTTGTCCCAGTGGGGGTCGTAGGGGTGAACACATGAAGTGTTGACATCTTTTTACTATAGGAGCCTGTTATAGGGTCTATGGAGATGGATCATCTCATTCTGACATGTGTTTTAGATGTAGCAGAGGCCATAATGCTACACTCATAGTTTACATATATCACATACATGTATGTAGTCAGGAGTACACCCGGTACCCACCACTGACCTTATTGGTTTACAAACACTTACTTGTGTTCCATTTTTGTTACATTTCTTGCACGCCCCAGCCCTCTGATCTATCACATTTACACATTTTATCAGACACAAATATGCAGAAGTAATTTTGTCTTCAAGGTGAACAGAAAACCACATAATAAATAAAAGACATCCATCCAGCCAATGACTCGGTTTACTTTAGGAATTTTATTAATAAGTAAATATGATAATCTGGTGACATTTTATCTGAGAATGTGCAATGCTGTGTGTGACTCCGCAGCGCCTCTAACCCAAACAATACATAGTGCGGCCGAAAACACATGACTGACCGATACCGAGACTACAAAAATAGACTGGGATGGGAAGGGGGGAAGGATACAAAATGCAGATACATCACTGGAATGTCTTACTAAATTATTACACACTTGATATTTGAAGGACCCTATAGGGGGAGCGCACAGCAATGGGGCACTGTATATGTCCTGCAGAGAGCTGCTGTGGTGGTGAGACTTAGATAGATAGATATCGGATAGATAGATAGATAGATAGATAGATAGATAGACAGGAGATAGATAGATAGATAGATAGATAGACAGGAGATAGATAGATAGATAGATAGATAGATAGATAGATAGGAGACAGATAGATAGATAGATATGAGATAGATAGATAGATAGATAGATAGACAGGAGATAGATAGATAGATAGATAGATAGATAGATAGATAGATAGGAGACAGATAGATAGATATTAGATAGATAGATAGATAGATATGGAGATAGATAGATAGATAGATAGATAGATAGATAGATAGATAGGAGACAGATAGATAGATAGATAGATAGATAGATAGGATAGATAGATAGATAGATAGATAGAAGATAGATAGATAGATAGATAGATAGATATGAGAGATAGATAGATAGATAGATAGATAGATAGATAGATAGATGATAGATAGATAGATATGAGATAGATATGAGATAGATAGATAGATAGATAGATAGATAGATAGATGATGATAGATAGATAGATAGATAGATAGATAGATAGATAGATAGATAGATGAGATAGATAGATAGATAGATAGATAGATATGAGATAGATAGATAGATAGATAGATGGATAGATAGATAGATAGATAGATAGATAGATAGTCAGGAGATAGATTGATAGATGATCAATCCTGATCATGTCAGCATTCCCTTGGTGTTTAATCTCTATGAGGGTATGACCACAGACGCCTCCATGTAGTTAAAGAGTAGGTCACCGAAAGCAGTGTGAAAATATTGCTCTGTGTTCAGACTATACACAGTTGTTTTTTTTTGTAGCCAGAGACACATAAGTCGTATATAGGAGCTGCATGTATTGAGTTCTAAACCACTATTAGTGGACCACATAGTCCAGTGCAACATGGTCTGTAAAGCTTATTGGCGGCCATCTTTCCTTACATAAGACTTGTTATGAATGACTGTGGCATGCAAGGACGTAGCTAAAGGCCAAGACTTGGCTTGGGCCCTCCTTCACAACTTCTCAAAACTATCAGCCATGTCTCAGCTGTACATTTTAGCAGATTTACATTTCCCTTTCCTCCTCTATCTGGCCCAGACCACCATGATGACTTGTTCACAACATGTCTGTACATAAAAGCTTCCCATCATTCCCATCTCCTATCAGTGCCCTCCACATAGTAATCACGTGTACCCTATTTGTGCCCACAGAATCTCTCCTTGGCTATATGTTGCTGGCCAGCTTCTATTCTTGCCATCTCCTTTCTGACAGTGGAAGGCTGTGTATCATAAATCTTCTCACTCCAGTGCACCAGAGGACAGGGGGTATACATTTATCATGCACAGACTGCCGGCCATCAAAGGAAATCAGAAATGATATCAAAGAAGTTTGACCAGCCCAAGTGTGGCGAGGGTGACTTGTGGAGCCCCTGGCTTCTCTCCCGACATCTACGAACTCTATAGTTACGCCAGTGGTGGCATGGACCATGTTGGGTCAAGCACTGACATGGTGTAACATTTATCCCTCGTTGCTGAGACCAAATGTTATTTTCCTGGGCAATTTGGATGCTTGGACAGAAGCCCTTCCAGATGGTAGAAGAACAAAGTATCTTTTTAATAAGTTCTACTTTCCTTTGTATTCAGCGAGATGGCAATAAGCGAGTGCCTGGGTTCGGTGGCCGGGAGAACCGCACATTACCGCCATTCTGCAATCATATAATTACAGGTTAACATTATCTCTTTTCACATGAGCTTTGATGTGATGTAAATAAAGTAGAAACCAGTTCAAAGATATTTCCAAAAGTTTCTGCAAGCAATAATTACCAGGAATTAGGAACACTCAGAAAGTTCTGCCTGTAACCTGGAGTGCGGGTTCACTGCGCTGCCTTCTAATGTATACCATTTACATCTCTATGTAAGATTACTGGGTAATATAGGACCCGGCCGCTCGGATCCATTCATCATGGAAGGAACAAAGCAAAGAGTCTTATTAATATCCTTCAGGGTCAATAAAATAATATCAATAAAAACACAGCAAAGGCCACAAGAACAGGAAAAACCAGCAAAGTGGAAAGTAAAGCAGACAATAAAATGTCCTAAAAATTCATTTAGAAATGAGCAATTGGAATGATATATCTGACGTCCGGTAGAATGTCCCATGCCATATTTTGTAGAAGACTCTGGCACACCAATGGGCCTACCGATCCTGTAGATGATAGCCTCTCAAGTCCACTCTCTAAGGCCATGTTCACACAGCGAAATCTGCTGCGGATTCTGAAAAAATTCAGGAAAAATAAGCATTCTGCTCGATCTTTCCAGCTGATTCCTTGGCAGTCCGTGGCTCGGGACTCCCCGCTCATCCCCACTTATCTAGGCCTGATCAATGGCAGAGACCCGGGAGGTGGAAAATGAAGAGGAATTTGAGGTGCAGATCTGCCTCAGATTTCTCTTCATCAGCTGCAGATAATATTGGATAGAATGGCCATTATGGGGTAACATACTGATCTCTCTATGCCAAAAAACTGGCGTCGATGTGGCGCATGTTTGGCACACAGCACTTTTTTGTGCCATAGATGCTCCGTGCTCCGCCTTATGTGCCCCGTTCGCTACTCTTTATAAAAGCGGGTGGAGCGGGGATGGAGGAGGGTCAGTCAGAAAAATAGGTGGAAAAAAGGCAACTCTACCCACATCTTAAAGGGGTTTTCCAGGACTTATACAAAGATCACCTATCTTTAGGATAGATCATCAACAGGGATGAGCAAGCCAGCTAGAAACAAACTGTGTTCGTACGAATTTTCCAAAAATTTAGAGTTTGGCCAGACCCGAGGTTTTTGTGGTTTGTCACTCATCATATAATAATTGGAGGCCCCAGGAAAGAGTGGAAAAATAAGGAGTCATAGTCACCTCCTTCCACTGGTGTCCCCTTCTACTCTCCCAGCATCTTCTGGCCTCCAAGGTGATGTCAGTGGCCCTAGAGGATACAAGATGTTAACATACCCCATTGACTATTGACGCCCAAGAACTGGCCTTAGTGGCCCCTGGGGCTGCTGACATCAACCAGGAGGCCAGAAGAGGCGAAAGACACCAGGAGAGAAAACCGGCCGCGACTGCTGAGCCTCAGAGAGGTGAGTATGAGCTGTTTATTCTTTTGCCAGACCTCCCCGGGGGCCTAAGATTATTATACTTGGGGTCTGAAGAGACCCCCGAGTATAATAGTAACACTTCTAGATGGAACCAAACAAGTTTACTCTGAACCGAAACTTATAAAATTTGTGAGACTAATCTCTCAAGTTTCGCCCATCACTAGTCATCAATATCTGATTGGTCTCGATGGGTCGCACATTTAGGACCCCCGCTGATCAGCTGTTTTAGGAGACCACTGCTTAATCCTCATATACATATCAATACCCGCTTTCCATTAGTTCACCTGAAAACTGTTCCCTCCGGAGCTGCCTCTCTCCCAGAGCTGCCATAGGCACAGGCCTATAGTACCTATATGTAAATGTATTACATTGAGAAGCAGAATTCACAGATTCCCCGCGTTGGTGCTTGTACAGTCGCCATGTGCTCTGGCATATTATTATGTAAAGAGAGCCTTTAATTTCCATCTGCCTAGTAAATCCGATCACTTGCAATGCCGCGCTCCATTGGCTCTGCCTGTGTAACACTAATAAATGTCATTTTTACATCCATTGGAAAAACAAACTTTGATGGAGATAAACAGATTTGGGATTTTCTTTGCTAAGTCAACACCTCATTACATACGCTTCAGCTGTAAAGTGAAGCAGTCATATCGAAACCAGACCGGAATATCGTGCGGGGTATGAAGCTGAATTGCAATTTATTTATTTTATGGATTTTTAACAGTAATTTTCAATTTTTTCTTGAAATCTTTGCTACATAATCTCCGAATCAGCCCAGATATCACACAGGAGTCCAGCACAACTGCTACAGAGTATGGAAGGTAAAAGGAACCCCGACCGCTCGAACAGGCTGCAATACCCCATACAGCATGATGGTCATGTCACGTAGGGCAGTCACAGAATTTGGGGACACTTAGCTGCGATTTACTGAATAGTGTTTCAAGGAGCACAGGAGTGTACTCATAAGCAGTAGATACAACAATTGGTGAACTCCACTAAAACCACCTGCTCTTCAGCAGCACACCTGTGGGGAAGGAGTCTCCTTTTCCTTCCACCTTGGTAATGCTTTGTAGATATCATATAGCAGGATGTCCCTTAATTGAAGAGCTTGTTGAATTTTGTCTCAACAGTACACAGTGGCAGTAGCTATGGTACAAACTTTTTACCTTACAGCAGGACTGGTCTTGAATCTGTCTCGACCACCCGCAGGTATCTTCTAGTGTTTTTCTCTTTGGTGCCATCTGGGGACCCTCAGTCCGCACTCTGGCTCAGCCCTGCTGTTTGCTTTGAGGCTTGCTCCATTCTCAGGAAGCCCCAACCCTCTTTCTTCCTCTGTTGGCAGAATTTGGTTTACCATTAACTGGTTAACTGTTTACTGAATAGTCTTCCAAGGAACACAGGGACACACTTATAAGCAGAAAAATAAAACAATTGCTTAACTCTACTAAACCACCTGATCTTCAGAGGCACACTTCCGGGGCAGGAGTCTCCCTCTCCTCCCACCTTGACAGTTTTTTTGCAGATAGCATATATAGCAGAATGTCCCTTAAGTGAACAGCTTGACGGACTTTGCTTTTGATAGACAGTAGCTGTGTTCTAACCTTAACCCTGAATTGGGGCAAGATGGTTTCTGCCATCTCTGTAAGGGCTTACTGCAGGATTGGTGCTGAATCTGTCCTAACTACCGGCAGGTATTCTCTTCTACCTATCTGTTTGGTATGGTTGTGATCCACTCCATCTGCAGTATTCTGGCCTAGTCCTGCTGTTTTCTAGCTAGGAGTCTGCTTGACTCCCAGGGTGCTCTGCAGCTCTGACCTTCTCTCTTCCTCTGCTGGGGCTTCCCTTCTTGGTTCCTCCTAGAAGCTTTGAGGGAGAGTCTTCAGTGCTACAGTCACACCATCCATGGTAGAGTGGTATTACAACTTAGCCCTATTCACTTCTATTGACCTGACTCATCCCATGGACAGGTGACACACCGCTTCTGGGAGCCATGTTTTTTTGACCCTGGACCCTGGACAAATAGCTCCTTTCTGGCAAAAACAGTTGTGGCACAGGTTTGGATGAAGACAACCATGTTTTTTCTAAAACTGGACAACCTCTGTCTATGTCATTAAATGGTGTGAAAATCTGTAGATTTGGTTGACAATGGTTTTTGTTTAAGTTTATTTTTCAACATTGGTCTTCTCCTTGGGTTCTGAAGGTCATCGAGGATGGTTCCGTCCTCCAAACATCAGATTGCTCACAATTATCACCCAGTTTGGGGTTCATGATCGTTGCCTTCGTGAATACATTGAGCAATGATTTTCCGACAAAGGTTCGTTCTTTTAACGTATTCATAAAAACTTTCCATTGAAGCCGATGGCGTTGTGTGGGATCACAAGGCTGGAAATAACTATTATCTATATAATACTACTGCATGACTGGCTAGACCTGAATGCCCCTCACTCTGTACTTGAATGAGCCTCTGACAATGGCGAACCGCGCTCTGACAGCCATTTACATCCACAAGGAATATGAGGGTTTTCAGTATGAATAGGCTTCGCGTGGAAGGTTGCTTTCTTTATATGAAAATGTCTTTTGTCTATTGACATTTTATTCATGGAGATGATGTTCTCCTCAATAGAAGACCTTTTGCTGGGCTGCGGTGCTCAATAGAGGTAGAAAACAAGTCAATTGAATCAACTCTTTTACCCCCTTCCCCTGGAGGAGTTACTAATGAGGGCCACACACCGTGCTCTGTAGTCAAGGTCTTCATGGCTGTGTCAATGGTTCCAGAGGGTTGATACCCAACCATAATCCAAAAAGTTCTAGTTTACAGTCAAAAGGACAAAAAATTGACTAGTTATAATAAACAGCCGCAATCAGAGATCTAGAAGACAATGAGGAATTGATAAAGAAAGTATATCCTGAACTGGATGACCCCTTTAATGTCTAATAGGTCACTTCTCAGTCCTTTGGCTAAGATCAAGTGTAGGTTAGTGATCATCTCCACCAGATACATGCCAGAACATCGTAGGACGGTGATGGAACACCATTGTCCGAGAAGAGAACTATACAGAGGTAGGTCATAAGTGTCTGGTGTATGCTAGTAGGTTTAAAGGCATCCATGTTAGGTGACTGGAGGCCACCAGATTGAGGCCATGGGCTGTGCATGAATGACCAGACCCTGGGGTGCCCGAACGCACTAGGGATGGAATCCCGTAGACCATCATCATGGTGCACTTCCACTTATTTCATATGTTTTTCCAACATTTGTTGCACAGGATCAAGGTATGCAGATGCTTTTATGGGACCCTCTCGAGGTGTAGGGTTAGGACTTGTGAGGCCCTAAAGGTTTCCTCCTCCACTGTATCTGGGCTTCCTTTCTTCTTTGGGAGGGGTGGGCTGCATGCTAGTTGGTGGACACTTATGGAAACCAGAACCAAGTATGAGCCGTCCTAAGCTTTGGCAAGGGGTAACATTAGATCTTGGACTCTTATAGGGCCTTCTGACTTGGACAGTTGGGGAGGATTATGGAGGTCTCTCTCTTTTAAGTGGGGGCTTGCAAAAGACTGCATCCTTCTGCCCTTTTTAGTGTGTCATCCCCTGACTTTTTTGCATGGGTGATAGAAATCACTTGGACTTCAAGAAATAAAAAGGTCTAATTCGATTTTTTGGTGACTTATCCTACAAGAAACAAATCCTACTGGTACGTAAGTGACTGCTTCAAAGCTATCTCCTAATGGTTAACTCACGTCTGTGGTCATGAGCGTTGAGCCTTGGTCTCACCCAAAAAGGTTAATAATCTCAATGTCACCCATAGAGAGCCCACGCACGCTTGACCCTGCTCCTTGTTTGGCTTACACCTTCCCACGTTTGCTTGTTTTCTTTTGAAGTCTGGTCGTGTTTGTTTATTAGCGCCAGCGGTCAGTATTACACGCCTGTCTCCTGGTCAGTCCTTGTGGAGACCTTTGAGTTGATAAATCTCGACGTTGCCTTTCTTGTTGGTTAAACATGAAGTTCATATAATCCTTACCTCTCCAATGTAACAGGTTGATGGTTGTGCTCAGGGCAAGTCATGTCAAAAACAAGCAAAGCGGGACAAAGAATTGTGTTTCCTACTCTTTGTTCTTTTGATAGTATTGTGTTCCCGAATACTACAATGAGTCCAAGCATTCTCAGGTCAAGGTGGAATCTGACTGATATCTGGGTTTCTCATGTATTGCGCCTTCCAAGTTGCCAAGTTGGTCTCCTTCCAGTCTCCGATTTACTAGGAGCTGATAATTCTTTTGTTTTATTATGTTTATTCATTGTATTACCTGGTATTGGTATAACGGTGCGGTACACGGTGTAGTCATGTTCAGAGGTCCGTGTCCTGGGTGGAGGTCACACTTCTTCCCAACTTCAGTATGTTCATACAGGTTATGGTCAATGTCATAGGAAGCCAAATGGAGGGGTTGCAGTTTGGTAGTTTAGAGGGGATGTGCTGTTATGGACATTTATCCTATCTACAGAACAAGGGATAAGTGTCTGATCGCTGGGGGCCCCAACGCCAGGACCCCAGTGATCAGGAGGAAAGAGAACTTGAGCTACCGAATTATGCAAGTGCACTGCCTCTCCATTTACAAGGAGGTTATAGGGCAACTTTTGGTCCCCCATGCTCCTGATCACTGAGGGACCCAGCGTTCAGGCTCCCGGAGATCGGACACTTATCTCCTATTTTGTGGATAGGGGATAAGTGTCCATAATGGGACAACCCCTTTAGGCGAATGGACTTGAGGAGGGGAGTGATCCACCCTGAAATACATTGTCCTAACTAGGAATGGGGAAACCAGTATGTAACAAATCAGGTTTATTATGAATTTTCCAAAAAATTTGAAGTTTCGCCACCCACGGACCACTATTACACTTTGGGGTCTTTCTAGACATGCGAGTCTCCATCATCTTTGTGTCTATGCAGTGATTAAGAAGACACCACTTAGCACATGATAGGCACTGCATCTGGCCTGTCATTAGCTTGTGGTTGGGTAACAAAGTGGACATCCCCTTTAAGAAAATTTCTGCATGTTACAAATATATCATAAGCAGGTGAAATCTAGAAATATTCTGGCAGTAACTGTCCTGGTCTAGAGGTTCTGGCTGATAATACACCCGCTGATGTCCTCCACAGTCACTTCCAAGATATTTCCTTATCCAAACATTTGTCTCAGCAAAAACATCTTTCCCATCATAACAAATAACACTTTTCCATTAACAACACATGGCTCGCTCCCTAGCAGATACTATACTTAGAGGACCTGTCTGCTCTCCGGAGATGTCTGTTTTACTACTTGTATTCCTATAAAATTACAACTATGAAGCATCTTTCATTAGAGCGCTGCATTGCACTGTTCCTCTGTTATTCCGCATGGAAATGTATATTAATGAATTGACCACTGGGCATGACCATTCTCTTGTCAATAGGACATGTCCATAAAGAGTCTTACACTGTGAGCAAAGAGGACATACCAATGATATCACAGAGGCAGTCTAGGCAATTGCTGAGATTTATTATACAGTTTGTAAAATATGCCCCAATCCCTGCAAGATCATTAACCCTATAATGAAAAACATAGACGTAGGTCAGTATATAGCCAAAATAGAGAGTCCATTGAGGAAAAAGGTAGATGAAGGGGCAACAATATTCAGCAGGACTAGAGGACTCTGTAGGTAGAGGTAAGTACACCAGTGTTATATATGTAGGAAGAGGTAAGTATACCAGTGTTATATATGTAGGTAGAGGTAAGTATTAGGGGGGTAAGTACACCAGTGTTATAAATGTAGGTAGAGGTAAGTACACCAGTGTTATATATGTAGGTAGAGGTAAGTACTCCAGTGTTATATATGTAGGCAGAGGTAAGTACACCAGCATTATATATGTAGGTAGAGGTAAGTACACCAGTGTTATACATGCAGGTAGAGGTAAGTACACCAGTGTTATACATGTAGGTAGAGGTAAGTACACCAGGAGGGGGTGGTTTTTTGGGTAGGTAGAGGTAAGTACACCAGTGTTATATATGTAGGTAGAGGTAAGTATACCAGTGTTATATATGTAGGTAGAGGTAAGTACACCAGTGTTATATATGTAGGTAGAGGTAAGTACACCAGTGTTATATATGTAGGAGAGGTAAGTACACCAGTGTTATATATGTAGGCAGAGGTAAGTACACCATCATTATATATGTAGGCAGAGGTAAGTACACCAGTGTTATACATGTAGGTAGAGGTAAGTACACCAGTGTTACATATGTAGGTAGAGGTAAGTACACCACTGTTATATATGTAGGTAGAGGTAAGTACACCAGTGTTATATATGTAGGTAGAGGTAAGTACACCAGTGTTATATATGTAGGCAGAGGTAAGTAGTACCAGCATTATATATGTAGGCAGAGGTAAGTACACCAGTGTTATACATGTAGGTAGAGGTAAGTACACCAGTGTTATACATGCAGGTAGAGGTAAGTACACCAGTGTTATACATGCAGGTAGAGGTAAGTACACCAGTGTTATACATGCAGGTAGAGGTAAGTACACCAGTGTTATACATGCAGGTAGAGGTAAGTACACCAGTGTTATATATGTAGGCAGAGGTAAGTACACCATCATTATATATGTAGGCAGAGGTAAGTACACCAGTGTTATACATGTAGGTAGAGGTAAGTACACCAGTGTTATATATGTAGGTAGAGGTAAGTACACCACTGTTATATATGTAGGTAGAGGTAAGTACACCAGTGTTATACATGTAGGTAGAGGTAAGTACACCACTGTTATATATGTAGGTAGAGGTAAGTACACCAGTGTTATATATGTAGGTAGAGGTAAGTACACCACTGTTATATATGTAGGTAGAGGTAAGTACACCAGTGTTATACATGTAGGTAGAGGTAAGTACACCAGTGTTATATATGTAGGGGTACAGTGTTAGGTAGAGGTAAGTACACCACTGTTATATATGTAGGTAGAGGTAAGTACACCAGTGTTATATATGTAGGTAGAGGTAAGTACACCACTGTTATATATGTAGGTAGAGGTAAGTACACCAGTGTTATACATGTACGTAGAGATAAGTACACCAGTGTTATATATGAAGGTAGAGGTATAATGTAGGGAGTACACCAGTGTTATATATGTAGGTAGAGGTAAGTACACCAGTGTTATATATGTAGGCAGAGGTAAGTACACCAGCTTATATATGTGGAGGGTAAGTACACCAGTGTTATATATGTAGGCAGAGGTAAGTACACCAGTGTTATATATGTAGGTAGAGGTAAGTACACCAGTGTTATATATGTAGGCAGAGGTAAGTACACCAGCATTATATATGTAGGTAGAGGTAAGTACACCACTGTTATATATGTAGGTAGAGGTAAGTACACCAGTGTTATATTTGTAGGTAGAGGTAAGTACACCACTGTTATATATGTAGGTAGAGGTAAGTACACCAGTGTTATACATGTACGTAGAGATAAGTACACCAGTGTTATATATGAAGGTAGAGGTATGTACACCAGTGTTATATATGTAGGTGGAGGTAAGTACACCAGTGTTATACATGTAGGTAGAGGTAAGTACACCAGTGTTATACATGCAGGTAGAGGTAAGTACACCAGTGTTATACATGCAGGTAGAGGTAAGTACACCAGTGTTATACATGCAGGTAGAGGTAAGTACACCAGTGTTATACATGCAGGTAGAGGTAAGTACACCAGTGTTATATATGTAGGCAGAGGTAAGTACACCATCATTATATATGTAGGGTAAGTAAAGTGTTATGTAGGTAGAGGTAAGTACACCAGTGTTATACATGTAGGTAGAGGTAAGTACACCAGTGTTACATATGTAGGTAGAGGTAAGTACACCAGTGTTATATATGTAGGTAGAGGTAAGTACACCAGTGTTATATATGTAGGTAGAGGTAAGTACACCACTGTTATATATGTAGGTAGAGGTAAGTACACCAGTGTTATATATGTAGGTAGAGGTAAGTACACCAGTGTTATATATGTAGGTAAAGGTAAGTACACCAGTGTTATATATGTAGGTAGAGGTAAGTACACCAGTGTTATATATGTAGGTAGAGGTAAGTACACCAGTGTTTTACATGTAGGTATAGGTAAGTACACCAGTGTTATACATGTAGGTAGAGGTAAGTACACCAGTGTTATACATGTAGGTAGAGGTAAGTACACCACTGTTATATATGTAGGTAGAGGTAAGTACACCAGTGTTATATATGTAGGTAGAGGTAAGTACACCACTGTTATATATGTAGGTAGAGGTAAGTACACCACTGTTATATATGTAGGTAGAGGTAAGTACACCAGTGTTATACATGTAGGGGACAGTTTGTGTAGAGATAAGTACACCAGTGTTATATATGAAGGTAGAGGTATGTACACCAGTGTTATATATGTAGGTAGAGGTAAGTACACCAGTGTTATACATGTTCAGGTAGAGGTAGTAAGTACACCAGTGTTATACATGCAGGTAGAGGTAAGTACACCAGTGTTATACATGCAGGTAGAGGTAAGTACACCAGTGTTATATATGTAGGCAGAGGTAAGTACACCATCAATATATAGTGTAGGTAGAGGTAAGTACACCAGTGTTATATGTAGGTAGGTATGTTAGAGGTAAGTACACCAGTGTTATACATGTAGGTAGAGGTAAGTACACCAGTGTTATACATGTAGGTAGAGGTAAGTACACCAGTGTTATATATGTAGGTAGAGGTAAGTACACCAGTGTTATACATGTAGGTAGAGGTAAGTACACCAGTGTTATACATGTAGGTAGAGGTAAGTACACCAGTGTTATATATGTAGGTAGAGGTAAGTACACCAGTGTTATATATGTAGGTAGAGGTAAGTACACCAGTGTTATATATGTAGGTAGAGGTAAGTACACCAGTGTTATATATGTAGGTAGAGGTAAGTACACCAGTGTTATATATGTAGGTAGAGGTAAGTACACCAGTGTTATACATGTAGGTAGAGGTAAGTACACCAGTGTTATACATGTAGGTAGAGGTAAGTACACCAGTGTTATACATGCAGGTAGAGGTAAGTACACCAGTGTTATATATGTAGGTAGAGGTAAGTACACCAGTGTTATACATGTAGGTAGAGGTAAGTACACCAGTGTTATATATGTAGGTAGAGGTAAGTACACCAGTGTTATACATGTAGGTAGAGGTAAGTACACCAGTGTTATACATGTAGGTAGAGGTAAGTACACCAGTGTTATATATGTAGGTAGAGGTAAGTACACCAGTGTTATACATGTAGGTAGAGGTAAGTACACCCGAGTTAAAGAGGGTAGTCACCAGTGTTATACATGTAGGTAGGGGGGGTAGGTAGGGAGCACCAGTGTTATACATGTAGGTGAGGTGACACCAGGTTATAATGTAGGTAGGTAGAGGTAAGTACACCAGTGTTATACATGTAGGTAGAGGTAAGTACACCAGTGTTATATATGTAGGTAGAGGTAAGTACACCAGTGTTATACATGTAGGTAGAGGTAAGTACACCAGTGTTATACATGTAGGTAGAGGTAAGTACACCAGTGTTATACATGTAGGTAGAGGTAAGTACACCAGTGTTATACATGTAGGTAGAGGTTAAGTACACCAGTGTTATATATGTAGGTAGAGGTAAGTACACCAGTGTTATACATGTAGGTAGAGGTAAGTACACCAGTGTTATATATGTAGGTAGAGGTAAGTACACCAGTGTTATATATGTAGTTGATGTTTCTTTATGTTTTTTTTTTTGGGGGGGGGGCAGTTCTGACTTTTGGTCTGACCTCTGACCTCTATGCACCCCCTCCCCTGGGACAGACTACATTGACAAGAGGAATAGAAACCTGCAGTGATGAATTTATTTATAAATTTCCAGGAGGAATAACAGAGGGACGGCGCACTGCAGAGTTCTAATAACAGGCGGTTACTTCCTGGGGAATACTCTTCTATAGTATCGGGCGCTGCCTGAGCGTCGTCCTGTGTTCTCGTGTCCTCGGGTCACACCAGATTTCGGCGTCTTCTGTACATTCTATTATTCTCTATAAGTGTGGGTATATTGAATTATGTAGCGCCGCTCCTCGGGGTCACATGACCTGTCTGCGCTGACTTATCTCACTTTGCACATCTCCTGCTGTCCAGTCCTCGAGCCTTCGTGTCCTGTCCTTATCTGACCACACTAACTGATACTTCTTGACTCCGTTCCAATGACTTACTGACCCCGTTTCCACCCTGCAGAGCTGTATTCTGTTACAGTAGACCAGTGTCAGCTCTGCGCTCCCTCTAATTCCACCACAATTCCAATTATGAGAGAGTAATTCCAAAGAAACGGGATGTCGTGCGGGTAAACAGAGAATCGCGTCCTGCCTGTCCGCAGAGCATCGCATCCTGGTCTTTCTATCCTACTGACTGTATATTATTGCAGTATAATCCTGCAGGTGCCAGATTATCAAATATTCCAGATTATCAAAGGGGTCTAGATAACTGTACATGACTCACCTGTATGGTTAAAGGGGCCACAGTGCAGCACTGCCGTCTCTTCATTATCAGATACAGCGCCATACATTCCATAGTGGCTGTATTTGGTACTACATGTACTGTACAGTTAACTGCAATGCCACACACGGCCACTGCACAATGGATGGCGCTGTGCCTGGCATACAATGAAGAGACTGCAGTGTTTGGCCCCTTCCAACAGCTGATCAGTGGTGGTACCACTGGCATTAGACCCCCAACAATCTGATATTGATGACCTAATCATCTTTACTAATGCCAGAGACCCCCTTTAAGTGCTCAAATAATAGCCCTATGCAGTGTCTATATAAAACAGCAGGTGGGTGGAGGCAAGATATATTGCTTGTTGGTTGGACAAGGGAGCCCAAAAACTCCATATTCCCTGGCATTTGGAGGAAGCGGACCCTTAGGTAATGGCCATTGGAAGAGGTTCGGCCAAATATTCCATATTCCTGGGTGTCTGGTGGATAGTGTAACTGCCTGGCTGGACTGGAGGAAGTGATGGCAATTGTGTTCATTGCCCCAGAAGTCAATCTCAAAGGGGAATCCTTGAATAATGGCTGTTGGGAAAAGGGTGACCAAATACCCCATACTCCCTGGTGTCTAGTGGTTAGCCTTGCTGCCAGGCTAGGCTGCAGGGGGCGGTGCCACTTTTGTTCATGACTCCAGTTGTTTATCTCAAAGGGGAGCCCTTAAATAATCACTATTGGCAGAAGGGTGGCCAAATACTTCATACTCCCTGGTGTCTAGGGGTTAGTGACACTTCTAGGCTGGACCGAAGAGCAGAACCCTTTAATAGTGGCCATTGGAAGAGGAGTGGTAAAATACTACATATTCCCTGGTGTCTGGTGGATAGTCTTACTGCCAGGCTGGGCTGGAGGAAGTGATGGCAATTGTGTTAATTTTGTAAATCTCCAAGGAGGATCTTTGAATAATGGTTGTCAGAAAAGGGGTGACCGAATACTCCATCTTCCCTGGTGTCTAGTGGTTAGTCTTACTGCCAGGTTGGGCTGGAGCAGACTAGAGACACTCTCTTCAGACCCTAGAGTATAATAGGTGGAGGTGTTCCTTATGTGACCATCAAAGCCCAATCACAGGCATCTGTGGTGACCCCTGGCTCATGACATCACCCAGGAATCCGGAAGAGGACCAAGAGAGAGCGTGTCTAGTAGTGTCTAGTGGTTAGTCTTACTGCCAGGCTTGACTGGAGCAGACTAGAGAGACTCTCTTTAGACCCCAGAGTATAATAGGTGGAGGTGTTCCTCATGTGACCATCGAAGCCCAATCACAGGCATTTGTGGTGACCCCTGGTGCATGACATCACCCATGGGCTCGGAAGAGGACCAAGAGAGAGCGTGTCTAGTGGTTAGTCTTACTGCCAGGCTGGGCTGGAGCAGACTAGAGAGACTCTCTACAGACCCCAGAGTATAATAGGTGGAGGTGTTCCTCATGTGACCATCAAAGCCCAGTCACAGGCATCTGTGGTGACCCCTAGTGCATGACATCACCCAGGAGTTCGGAAGAGGACCAAGAGAGAGAGTGTCTAGTAGTGTCTAGTGGTTAGTCTTACTGCCAGGCTTGACTGGAGCAGACTAGAGTGACTCTCTTTAGACCCCAGAGTATAATAGGTGGAGGTGTTTCTTATGTGACCATCGAAGCCCAATCACAGGCATCTGTGGTGACCCCTGGTGCATGACATCACCCATGGGCTTGGAAGAGGACCAAGAGAGAGCGTGTCTAGTAGTGTCTAGTGGTTAGTCTTACTGCCAGGCTTGACTGGAGCAGACTAGAGTGACTCTCTTCAGACCCCAGAGTATAATAGGTCGAGGTGTTCCTCATGTGACCATCAAAGCCCAATCACAGGCATCTGTGGTGACCCCTGGCTCATGACATCACCCAGGAGTCCGGAAGAGGACCAAGAGAGAGCGTGTCTAGTGGTGTCTAGTGGTTAGTCTTACTGCCAGGCTAGGCTGAAGGGTTGGACCCTTGAGTAATGGCCGTTGGAAGAGGGATGGCCAAATATTCCATATTCCTCGAGTATGGCGGTTCGTCTTGCTGCCAGGCTGGGTTGGGTGGAGTGACGCCAGTTTAGTTCATGGCTCCAGCAGTCTGTCTTAAAGAGGAACCAACGCTGGAGCACCAAGGGTCAAAATCACCCTCAAGGCTACCCCCGAAATCCCCCAGAAGAAGCAGAAGGAGTAAGCCCAAGGAGCATCGGAATGTATTTGTGCTCTTCAGTATTTCTGCTGCGGTGATTCGAGTTTAGGAATGGGCGTCCTCCTGGCATGGCGGCAGGATAATATTGACGGGATGGTAATGACTGCCATCTGTGCCATCTCCATAAATCACCCCAATAAACTACGAGGTGCCCACCAGCCCACCCCGTGCCACCATGGTACAATTCCTGCCAGTACACTGTGTCCACCATGTGCCCCATTTTGTGTATTTCTTCAGCATGTTACATTTATTTTGGTTTTTATGACTAAAAAAGATGTTTGCCTCTGTGGGTTGGCGTCCTCTGCGCGCTGCGGCTATTTATTATCCACCCCGATAATTAATGGGTTTTTCTCGTAGGAAGGAATGTTCCACTGGTATATTGAATACTTCAAAGCCACAATGCCGGGAGAGCAGGGCCGGTGATACATGGCGCGGTAATCCCTATGTACTCATTCTGTTCCATTTCATTGGCACCAGGTATGCCGAGACTCCGGACTCTCATAAAAGCCAATTGTGACCCAGAAAATTACAGAGCGTGATTGGCGCGTCGCTGCTGTTTGTTAATGAATACTCTGATTTATTCCTCGCTCTACCTGCTGACACCTCGCGGGATCCTGCGCTCCCTGTATTTTCTTTTCTGTGTCTAAAATGGAATCATAACCCGGCCAGCGACCCGGGAGGATGAGACATAAATATTTAAAGGAACAGTAACCCTATTTACCAAGACTGTCTGAAAATGAGGATATATTTATCTTTCGAGCGCAGACACTGATGTAGCAGAGCTGAACTGGTCCACAGAGCTCGTTCTAAGGCTATGTTCACATCTAGGGTGGTTCAGAGACTTCATAGCAGTGGCTGCCAAAATCACTGGACCAATAAAGTCAATGGATCCCATTATAGTCAATGATCTGTTGGGTTCCGTATGAGTCCGCTGTTTTAGAAGTCTGTTACGCTATGTTCACAGCTGTGCCTGTATGTCCGTTGTTCTGGTCCGTTAGGGGCCAGAACAATGGACATATGTACTGTTAAAATAGTGCCCCGACAGACCCAATTGACTATAATGTAATCCATCGGGTGTCCGCTCTTTTACAACGAAACCGCCAGATGAAAATGTCAGACCTTTGCGATTTTTGGCAGTCACTCTGACACAGGTGTGAACCCAGCTTCTGACAGACCAGAACAACGGACATCACAACACTAGTGTGAACCTAGCATAAGCTGTGCGCTCTGGAAATGAAAGAGTTAAAAATGCAGCCAGAGACTGAGGCTAGTTTTTTTTTTTTTTAGAGGCTTTTTTCCTAAAACAGTGCCACCCCACATGCAGGTTGTATGTGGTATTGCAGCTTAGCCGTATACACTATAATGAAGTTGAGCTGCAATACCAGACACAGCCTGAAGGTTGGTGTGGCGCTGCTTCTGAAAGTGGGTAGTGATGTTTTTTCTAATCATGTACAACCCCCAAGAATGTTGTTTTAACTCTTTCCTTTACACTCCTTAGAGCGTACACTGGAGCAGAGCCAAGTTCCTTTGACCACAGATGTCTATCACAAAGTGTTGTCTGTGGTTTTACATTGACAGAGATTCCAGGTGCTAAGATGGTGAATGATAGGGGCATTACAGCGCCACATCTCTCTGCAGGCTGTGTGTGGTATTGCAGCTCAGCCCTATTCACTTTAATGAAGTCAAGCTGCAATACCAGGCATAACCCATGCACAGGTGTGGCGCTGCTTTCGAAAACAGTCGAGTGCACCTGAGTTTAATGTACCTTTATGGTTAGTATACATTTTTTTCCATCTATAGTCATACTGTAGCTGAGTTCAAATTTCTGCTGGTTGCCCTTGGAAACTGACAAAAGTTTAGCTCCGCCCACTATCATCATATGACCTGGCCACTGAGCTCTCTGTAACCAGCACTGGAGCTCCCATAATGCTCTCTGATAACCATGAATTCTGGATTAGTTTCAGGTGAACATCGAGAATAAATAATAGCAAAGAATTTACAAAAATATTGAACATTTTTTAGATATTTTGACCACAAAATTCTATTAATCCCTAATCAAAAGGTTCAACAATTTTCCTCCAAAGACGCCGCAGTAAATACATTGTAACAAGGCCCCGATTGTCATAATTGGGAGAATTATGTGAACAATTGAGAGTTGCCAAAAAAGTCAATGGATGTGTCGGAGAGAAAGGATTGAGTTCTTTGATTGTGATGTTACAGAAGACGTCTTTGAAGGGCTCCTTCTCATGCCGAGCAAATCCAGCCGAGTCTATTTACTTCTAAGCGTTATGTAATGTTCAGTATCAATCAAACTATTCTGTGCGTCAAGGTACGCGGGAATCCTCCCGGAGCAGAAACCGATGGAGGCTCAGTCAGCGAGGTATGGCCGGGAAGGATTAATGTGCTCAGCAGGGCACTTGTTAAATATGATCAATGGGGGAGAAATGATGTTTGACTACTGAAATAACATCCAGGTGTAGCAGGGCTGACTATGTCATCAGGCGCAGCTCATATTTGTATCACAGTGATGTATATTTAGGGCTAAACCTCAAGTCCTGGATTCTCCATCCATAGCCACGTAAGTATTCCAGTAGTTGGATCTTCTATTCCCAAGGTCCATGGAGCTCAAGATCTATGGATGTGCGTAAAATGTTACATCGTGAAGGAATTGCCTATTGTCATGCCCTGAACTATGAATATGTCATATATTGCTCTGTATCTCAAGGAGTATCTCACTTAAGTGGGCCATACACATTAGATTAATGTTGGCAGAACTGGCCCACCATCTAATATGTGTCCTGGCTATGCCCCGATGCCAGATGCCAAGGATCCACTGTTGGATTTCCCAAACCCCATCTCTCTTCCAATTTGGCCAAAAATATTGTTCGGAGGTCCACAGCATTGTATCAATGCTCTCTAGATTACTCTTCAGGTGAAACTAGGATAGTCCTATTCTTGGTAATCCATTCTCCAAATATTACTAAACCCTAGTTAGACCCATGGTCCGAGCATGGTCCATGCTCAGAGGTGTCAGATAATTTTCAGTTTCTCAATGGCTTTGGACTCGAGAATGTTGGTACTTACTTACTCTTGGACCAAAGGATGGATGAACCACAAGTAGCACTAGAGATGGAGGTGACCAGAAGGGTAAACCATATGAGTAGAAAGAGGAACCTAGAAGAGATCTTATCAATGTTACAGCACTCAATAGACATCATGGTCAACTATGTCCAAAGCCATTACAAAATGTAAGAAAAAAGATGGCGGATTGACTCTTGTTTCTGGCCATGAATGGTCTTTAGAAGATAACCTGGCATTGAGCGCTCATTCACACTGGTCATATGGCAGTGCTTCTTGGGAAGAATACCTTCACACCTAGAATCCAAAGGAGCTTGACGTATTCTTCTAGTACCAAACCTGGAAAAAAAAAAACCTTGTCAAATTGGAGCCACCATGAACCTCGACACCATGAAGACATAATATATGTCCTTGGCGTGAGCCCGCAGTTGGATAGACTTTTGTTTTCTGGGTAGCCGCTCATGAAATATCTTCTATATACAATATACAAGTCGGAGTAATATTCTTTGCCAAATTTTTATCTAATTATATCCCCGAAATCCATTACACATTAATGAGATTTTCTGATGATATCCACCTGGAACTGCGCAAAGATGAAACCTCGTATTAAGGCGTATGGGGGAATTTGTCTCATTTCTGTATTTTTTTTTAACGTAATTTGTTTTTTCCAGCTATATGGGCAGGTAATAAGTATTTTGATGTTGACTAATGAACATGTACAAGCAATTTAATTAATTTATATATCGTCTGGATCTGCTGTAGACAATGTAGCAGAGCCAATGTAGAAAGCTGCAGTATCTAGGGAATATCATGGTTTTCCCCCTAAACCACTGCAAGGAGGTACAGACTTTGCCATAAGTGAATTCAAAGGTTGAAGGGCATGGATTGGTGGTAGTAGATTTTGGGGACCATGCCCTGGTTAGGAAAGAAGCTGGGGTTCATCACCAGAAAAACAGACATAGTGCAACCATTTGTCAGGACTAGTACTACAAGTACCAGGCAGAGTATCTAAAGGGTTAGTAAGGAATGTAAACTGGAAATAGGTAGAAGTCAGGACCAGGAGTTGTATTATTAATACCAGGTATAGAATTCAAAGGGCTAGGTTGTAGTCTACCAGGAACAAGGTCAAGGTCAGGTCCATGAGGCATAACTATAGGTAGTGTACAGGCAACAGTTGCTACTGGCCCTGGAGCCTGATTGGAGCAAAGGCCTCATTACAGCTTAGTAAGGCACCGGTATTGTACATAGCACATGGTAAGTGGGGGCCCTTTTACAGATTTTGCATCGGGGATCAGGAGCTTTTAGTTTTGCCTCCAGGTTCAATGGTATTATCTGTGTCTACTGTAGTGAACAATGTAACAGCCAACATAAAAAGTTGCAATGTCTATCTTGATTTACACACTTACCCACTGCAAAGGAATATGGACATTGCCATGAGCGAATTTTAAGGTTGCAGTCCCCAGAAGAGCCATGGATTGGAGGCAATAGCTTTCTTGGAAATGTGGTCTGGTTAGGAAGGAAGCAGAGGTTTGTCACCAGGAAAGCAGACAGGGTGCAACCAGGAATCAGGACTACAAGTACCATGCTGAGTGTATAAAGGGTTAGGAAGAAATGTAGACAGGAAATAGAAAAAAAGACCAGAATTAGTACTATAGGTACCAGGCAAAGAATTCAAAGGGCTAGAGTCAGAAACATGGCTGAGGTCAGGCCCAAGTTCAGTTGTCAGTAGCAATTACAAATCAAATGCGCAAGATTAGAGTAAAAAAAGATGCACCACTAGTATCAGGCAACATGGTGCTCCCATAAATATGTGCAAGGCCTGAAGTACAGTATCCATTCAGCCAAAATATGGGAAGTGCATGAAGGTTCTAACAAGTAGAGCAGAAGGAGAAGATGTATCTGGTTGCCTAACCGCCAGCATTGGTAGTAGCTACGGCTGCTTACCAGGATACACTGGGTAAGTAATAGGTGCTATGACCAATTTATGGGAATCTGACTCCCCCTGATCAGTAAAACAAGGGTGCTAGGAAAGAGCTGAGCCACCATGTCTTCTGTAGGCAATGCTTGCCCATATGATCAGCCCATTACGGTCAATGGCCAACCATGGGGATCCCCCAGTCTGAACATCAATCCTAGCATCACTAGCACTTTGTTTTTGCAATTTTACATTGGCGGCCCATACTAGTAATATGTCCCTTGTGTAACAACCCCTATATACAGTAAAATATCATGCTACCCAAGAGTTAAATGACAATTTCATCCTAGCTACATCTGGCATTGTATCACTGTAGGTAGATGCTTCCTGACCTAGCGCTCAGCGCGCTTAGTGAACTGTTATTAGTCAGACACAAGTCTTATTAATTCGCCGGTTCTAAGCCAATGTTTCCCGTGTCATGGGTGACAGCGATGCCGGGTTAATTGAGAGTTCAATCAGTTAGAATAAAATAATGCAGGCGATAATTAACCATCTGCCCTCAAGTGGAATATCACAAGAAGCAGAGCTGTGTGGTCTCCAGAAAACCTACGCTTAAGAAATATCGTCTTGTGTGCCGGGAGCTTAGGGTTAATTGGATGTCTGAAAAATTCTGCCTTTAGCCAAGACTTGTAACAGAGTCAAAAGTAGAAATCAGGTCTCCGCGAACCTATAGGGCCATTTCTACTTATACAGTCCATCTTTATAGGTCTTCTGACATGTCGTTGAAACTCATCGAGGTTCTGTGGACCTAGAACACCATTAATCAGAAATTACAGCCCTATTAGGGTCACAATGGCCCTCAGAGTAGCCAAAGAACGTCAGTGTGACAAAATAGTGGGCCACAGAGGTTCAGAAGTAGAGATGGGGAACCTCTGAAGATTCGTTTTGGGTCGAATATGTTGATTCCTTGATGTCAGATGTGCATTCTGCTGCAAACTCTGCCCACATCGGAAGCACACTTGGTCATGTACATGGGGCCGTGGGGTCACCTGAATCAAACAGTGTTTTCCCCTTGTGAATCGCTGCCTCAATTGCCAAAATATTGCTGTTTTTGTTAATATGCAAATGAGCTCTTTGGAGCAACGAGGTTGTTCACATTGCTCCAAACAGTTCATTTGCATATTGACAAAAACTGCAATAGCTCAGCAATGGAGGCATTCCCATTCCCCATTCACAAGGGGAGAACACTGTTTGACTTTAACCTATCTATCTGGGTTGATGTCCTGGGTTCTGTTGACAGACTCCCTTTAACTTTGAGGGGTTCTCCAGCTTTTACAATTATTTGTTAAAAGGGTCCCAATAAGTGGATCAAAAAATTTCCTTCCTACTTTCCCCATTGATCAGCAGTAATCTCTGGGGAAACCTGGCAGCAAGTGTTCAATTTCCCTGCAGCGCCACCGCAGGGATAATTAAGCATTACACATTGTCCATTCACATCACTGACTTGTCTGTGTAATACAGGACAGGTCGGGTCCTCCGGAGCAAGAGACACTTTTTGTAACCACTCTCCATTCTGGCCAAAAGATGAGGATCCGGAACAGAAGAGCTCATCTCCTCTAGTAACCTAGCATTCCTTAACAGGTTGTATGATAATGGGTTTGTCGAAACTGGACAGCCCCTTTAATGATTATCACTCGTAGGAATTTCCCTACTTTTCTTCATTTCACTTTTTTTTTCTACAAAGGAGAACTTTTATATCACAAAACAAATAAAAAAATTGGCCTGTAATTTGAGAATCTGAACAATGAGATAATAAGGAAGAAACCCCGACTATAGTGACACAGGTTGGTTCTTGTTGCGTTCCGTTTACTGACTCGTTCCTCTGGATTTGTTACCAAGGCAAATTCTTCAAAAGTTTATATATAACTAAGTAGCTGTGATCACTGTGAATGTGTTCACTCATCTGTGTCCTTGTTTGCCCCCAAATATAACAAGTGTGCATAGTACAATTACAGCCTGCAGAACGTCCACATCCGGAGGGATCACATGTGAAGTCTACTAAACCATACTACAGGAAATAACAACCATGATGAGAGTTGTAGTTCTGCAACAACTGGAGAGCCGCAGATTGGAGTACATTGATCCGGACCATAAGATTATTACATGGATGTGTCTTTCCTTACCTTTCCTCTTGGCCCAATATATCCTAAGATGTGAGAAGTGAAATGACCAACTGTATGAAAAATACATAAAAATACATAATTACATAATACATAATTTCCTGATACTCCGCCATGAGATGTTTATGCTATACATATCGTTGTGTGGCCGCCCACTGGTTGTTTTGTGAATTGCAGCCCAAGGCTTGTGCTAGTATATTGAATTTGTTTCAATAGAAATTGGGATCCTGGGGTCAGGGTGGACACATCTGTAGTGTATTTTACCGTTATATTGTATTACAATGTATCTTAGTTTGTATTATATATTAACCAGTGGTGGACAAACCCTTGTGAGATCCATTTTGTGAATTGCTGTAAGTTTGGCTGGAAAAATTTGATTCCGACCCTACTTGTTCAGTCTGAGCAGGAAGTGAAGGGCAAGTTGATTATTATAATTTGAGGTCTCTTCTGGTCCCGGAGTATAAAAACTGTAGACCACTAAAATAGTAAAAAATTTTAAAAAACATTCTGCAGAAGCATTCTTCATCATTCCGGTCTTCTTCCTGGGCCGTCCACCATGTCTTCTGATCCTTAGGTCACCGCTGAGGTCCAATCATGTAATGCAGGGGATGCCGACAATAAAATGTATGTGGATATGAAGACAAGAAGGCCTTTGGATTCTGCGGCAGAGCCCAGCAAAGGTAAGTGTTTTTATTATTTTTATACACCTTGTCTGGCCTCCAATTACTTTGGTCTAGGGTCTGAAGAGTCCTAAAAGTATCAACTTTGGCCAAAAACGAGATTTTTGGAATATTTGTAACAAACCCAGTTCATTGCTCTACTAGTCATCTCTGCTCCCCTTTCGGCAGACAGGAGTTTGCACATAGCATGTGACATGCACGGGGCACAGTCTGTAGATGTGATCTGGCCATAATTCTCTTTGTGTTGTCCGGACAAGGCATTATGGGACATATAGTGTCCAAAATTGTGATAATTGCAGATAGTAATTGTTTTTTTCTCTGCCAAAAAGCAAATTTAAGAAAACACAAGAAATAGAAGCTCCATCCATCTGGATCAGAAATGATGAATTAATAGACGTACATTAGCCCCATTAGCGTCCACTTACTTTCTTGCTCCTTGGTTACAGATTCTGATGACTTCAGAGCTGTTTGTCTCTGTTCTGCAGATTTCCAATGTTTGCTGCTATTGAGTTCATTGTTTGATCTAAACTTTCTCCTTTCCATGCGGATTCCTCGTACACGACGCGGGCCGCGATGACAGCAGGGATATTAATTTTGACTTTCATGTGTTATGGCGACAACTAATGTGTTTTGTCTGGCCGCTGTCCTGAGCTCGGTGTCCTCAAATCCCTGCACGAGAGCACAGACAATGAGCTCACTCTCATTACTGCAGGGAATAATAGAACAACCCATGTAATACAGTCCAGGAAGGTTTAATTGTGGAAAGAATGGGTGCACTACATGTGTCAGGGAGCAAAGTCACGAAACGTCAAGAAACATCATAGCCAAACTAATAGTCCTTCTCATGGTCTTGGTCTAGGTCTTATCATTTCCATTCCTGTATAACCCATGGCTCTCCTCTTTTTACTTTGGGTTAGCTCATTATACTTGTCACCTTCTGCAACTCAGGGCCAGGCCAAGTGGCGGCTTGTAGGTGGTCACTTGGAACAACATTGTGGATGAGTTTGCAATGTGGCTCGGAGTCTTGAGCTTTATTCTTGGGTCTGAATTATTGTGAACATTTTCATGCAGACCATCTAAACAGTTCAGTTCTGAAGCCTCCGCCTTGGTCACCATGAGATCTCGTCTTGCCCTTTCTTCAGCTTTACTTATTTTAGTTCATTGTGACTTCTTCCTCTGACAGAACTCTTCTTGTTCCACCATATTTCTTCTTGTTTCAATATATTTTTTCATACCTCAACTTTCTAATAAAACGTCTGTAATCCCAATGAGCTTGCTGTTACCCCAACATCTCCAATAGTCTTCCTATGGGGTTATATTTATCCAACAGGTATTTCCTTACCTAAACATAACTGTCCATGTGCCAACATATCATCTCTTACCCCAATATAACATCTCTTATCCCAGTACCCACCACAACCCTCCATGTAACATCTCCTGGCACGCTTCCTCTTGCCTCTACATTTCTACAAACCAACGTAACGTCTTTTACCCCAATATAATGTCTCTTGCCCCAAAATCCCATCAAGACCCCATGTACATTCTCTTATCGAGGTTATCCATGTATGCTCTTACCCCAACATCTCTACAAATCCACATAACATATCTTACCCCAATATCCTACCAATACCTCATGTAGATTCTCTTATCCTAGTAGGTTTTGTCTTACCCTAGCATCTCTACAAGTCAACATATCATCTTACCCCAATATAACATCTCTTACCAAATTATCCCTCCAAATCCCAACAAACTTTCTCTTATCCTGGTCTGGTTCCTATTACCCCAACATCTATACAATGACAGAAAGTAGCTAGGAAATATTTAACTTTTACCACAATATAACTTCTCTTACCCCAATATCTCTCTTACCCCCCCATGTAACGTCTCTTATCCTCGTATCCTCCTTTTATACCAACATCTCTATAAGTCAACATAACATCTCTTCCCCCAATATCCCACCAATCTCCAAGTAACTTCCCTTATCTTGGCATGCTTCTTCTTATTCCAACATCTGTACAAGTCAACATCACACCTATAATCCAAAATGGTAACACTTACAGCGACATCCATCTATTTCCCAACATTAAACATCTTATCCCAAAATTGGTCAAAATTACTAATATTTGGACAGTACCAACCGAGACTGGATTATAAATCTGGTGCATCTTTATATCATCTAGCCTAACTTTACATCAATTATTAGTTGGCTTTGTTTTCGACCTTGACTTGTTAAGGTCCCCCTGTCTGGCATCCAACACCCTTTCTAGCTATTTTGCAGATTTCCTTACTTCGATAGGGCCCCCAGTTAAAGGCGGACCCGACACCCATTGTTCATTTTTTTCCTACGTATGTTTTTCCCCAGCTGCACCTCCAGACACTGGGTAATATATTCATCAGCTGCATGTTGTATGATATGTTAAGCAAAAAACCTCTCCGCTTGTTATGTAAGTGGACACCAGGATCTGCATCAGACGTGCACGTGTTTTGGAAATACAGAAGCGTTCATTTAATAGTTATTACATGCATATAGTCATAGAGTCATCCCCCAGCTTTATGGATGTCGCTGCTGATGAATCCCTGGCAACCAATCTAATGGCAGAACATGCCCCGTGTCATTACGGTAATCTCCCATATGTAAAATGATCTCTCGCAACTAATGTTTGCAACAACAGAGGTCACATATGATGTAACATGGTTCTAAAAACTTCAACGTCACCTGTCTCTGACCTTTCCATCGTGCGATGTTAATATTAGTGATGTATACAATGGAAGAGTGACTATAATAGACTCCCGGTGTAAAGTTCTATACCTGGAAATTACCTGTTATTAATACAAGAGTTGACCATTTGAGGACCTGGGACATTGGGAAGCCCAAAGTCCACCACCCAGAGACCTCACCTTATATTGTCCTAGGTGTTTGAGGCGTAAATATATTTAAGGGACCTGGTCTGGGGTCTGAAATTATTTTTGGGTTCTGAATTTTTTTGTCTTCTCCGGGGTCTCATTTATGGATCTGAATTTAGGGGTCTGAACTTTTTGTCTTCCGAGGGTCTTCTTTAGGAGTCTGAATGAATTTGGGGGTCTGACGTAGGGTTTGAATTTTTTATTTCTCAAGGGTCTGATTTAGGGGTCTGAATCAATTTAGAGGTCTGATCTGGAGTCTGAAGTTTATGTCTTCCTAGGGTCTGATTTAAGGGTTTGAATTAATTTAGGGGTCTGAATTTTTGGTGTTCTTATGGGTCTAAAATTAGTGGTCTGAATCAATTTAGGGGTCTGACCTGGATTCTGAATTTTTTGTCTTCTTACAGGTCTCACTTTGGGGTCTGAATTAATTTAGGGATATGAGCTGTAGTCTAAATTTTTGTCTTCTTGATTAGGAGTCTTAATGCACTTTAGGGGAGTCTTAATTCATTTAGGGGCCTGATTTAATTTTGGGGTCTCTTCTGCCGTTTGAAGCAATGCTGAGTCTGGGGTCTGAGCCATATTTCTTTTAAGCCTATTTTGTGGGGTTTGGTATAGAGGTACCGTACTATTTATGTGTACAGTATAGCACAACTGTCTATGAGTGCGATATAGCAACACTATTTATGTGTAACTCCAGTTCTGCCCTTGTATATGGGAACCCATTTTAACACTGTAAGGCTGAATTCACACCTGTGCAGAACTTTTTTCTCTGCATTTTTCAGGCGGAAACAGGGTGGAAACCTGGCAGACCCAATTATAGTCTTTCCATGGGTAATCACTTTTTAATCGTAGTGGGTTTCCATTTTTTGAGTCCCCAAGTGGTTCCAAAGAACAGAAAACCCAAGTACAGGTGTGAACCTAGCGTACGTTATTTTCCATATAATGTGAAAAGGGGGACCAATTTGGTTAAGATCTATGAGTGTAAGTAAACGGGGGGTAACACACTATATCTCTGCTCCAAGTCAAGGTCTGGAGGAGCCTTTGGGTTCCCTCCCTCTGCCACGATAGCTAGGGCCCAGAACATTGTGCTTTTCTTTTGTATTTTGCTGTCTCGTTGGTCTCCATTGGTGAGAATTTTATTTCTTCTACCGTATTGTAAATGGAACCATCGAGATAATAGACGTCCATTAGAGAATGGATATACAGATAATTACCTACATTATCTACAAGAAAATTAACTTTATCGCTGTACTTAAATGAGGCCACAAGTGCCCTTTGGCCCAGCAAGTGCTCTTGTCTGCCCACCTAACCCTCCCCCTTTGCTCGGATTGACAACATTAGAAGCTTCTATCCGTGCTTATGTCTTGATGTTGATCTAATGAAATGGAGGGCAAGGGGTGAGAAGAGTTATAAAGCAAGACCCATACCACTTGCCAGGTCAGAGGCCCCTGTGGCCTCATTTACAAATAGCAATTTTCTTTACAATGCTAGAAGGAGTCGGTATGTGCAGATATGTGTACAAGTCCCCTACCAAACAGCGAGAGTCGTTCAGCAGACCCTTTAAAGAGGTTCCTCACTGTGAACAACCACCCACTAGTAACCTGAACAAAGAGCGTCCAGCAGTAACCTTTGGATCTCTCAACAGTACCACCCCAGGTGAACAGAAGTATTACAAGGTGCCTACTGAAGTACATGGGCTGTCCATGTAATATATGGCAATGCTGGGTCCTCCAGAGTCACAAGGGAGTCCTGAAATGTGAAACCCTCCTTGTACCCTAATGGGGCAAATAAAATACATCTCTATGAAGAGACCACAACTCGTGAACTAGGAGATTGATGACAACCAGCCCCACCTAGGAATGTATCGATAGATCTCGCCTACTATTTGTTCTTACGTTTTGATGTATTTGTTGAAGGCCAGAATTCTGTAAGATCCAGAGCACAAAGAATGAGGAAAAAAAAATAGCTTTGCTGATTCAGTAAACAGATCAGAAGTCCAGACCACCCACTCTGTACACACGGACTTCTCCAAATTATCAGGGCAAAGCAAGTACGTGACAGGGACGTCAATTTCCAGGAGACAGATGGTCCAGGGAGTGTATGACTACAAAGGTGGCCAGTGACCACTCTACCTGTTTTACCTGTTATGTCATGTGAATATTGTTCCACTTTTGTCCTATCGGCTGTTTGCTTTGGTCAGTGACCATACAAGATGTCAGCGACTGACCTGTCAAACGATAATGCTATCTACATAAACACAGGTAGAGCCCCTATATTATCAGGAGGGTGCAGCTTCTTTGCAATGGCCCAGGGGTCAATATTCGTTTACTACATGGTGGTGTTGACCCAGATCGAGGGAAGCTCGGCAGGTGTTTTCTGTATTATTTACAATGTTTTCTTTAGAGCGGTGGTTTATGATTAACCCTTAGGGTTATAAGGACATCATACACACAGTCATGTAACCCTAAGGGAAATGTAAGTAACTTGACTCTATGAGCACACATACCCTAGTGGTAGTGTTTGAGAAGGACCTGTCATCTCTCTTCTTGACAGGTATGTTTTTTTAGTCCCCCGGGGTTACAGAAAAAGTAAAGTTAGCATCAAAATGATACTCACAAAATCACATTCTTTGTATTTTTGGATATAGCAAAGTTAGCTCTTTCAAGAATATTTGGGGAAAAAAATAAAAAAATGTTTGGGCCATACCATTGTCCTCCAATCCTTAGCTGGATAGAGCGGGGGAAATTTACAAAAAGTGACAAAACTGTAGCCCAATTTACACCAAAAAATTGGCGCTTAGTCCTTATTCCAAATTTATCATGTGTTTTACATACTTCTTGTGACACTGTGTGCCAAACTGGAGCCAGACTTTTGTAGAAAAGTAAGCAAACCGGAGATGAGCGAACCTCTGAAGATTCATGTTGTCATGTTGTTTTGTTTTTGGATGGTTTGGAATAAAGATTTGTTTCATCACGAACCCTGTGGTGCGAAATGTCAGCCAGGAGGACAGAAGAGGGAACGCCGGATATCGTGAGGATGCCCTAAAGAGATGAAGGAAAGTAAGTATCAATGTGTTTTATTTTTTTTACGCCTCCTCTAAGCCTCCACCTATTATTCTCGGGTTGAACCCAAAACTTTTGGAAAATTTGGGTCGAGTCTGGTTTCATCCAAACCAACTCATTCATCGCTAAAGCCAACCAGTAAGTGGAATAAATTTTGGCAATGGAGTCCAACATATAAGACCCATCTGAGAATAAAATTATTATAATAAATGAGAAAAATATTCTTTTGCTCAAAATTTTTGGTATTTTACCATAATTCTGTGCTGCTAGTTACTGTACCCATGTGGTAACCTCCATTTGAGAGTGTATGAACTTCCTCAGGCTGTAAAAATCAAAAAAACATTTTTAAATACACTGTTAGTGAATTTTTTTTTTTGCATAAAAATGGCTACAAAAATGGTCTTTCCTCTGGAGGACATAACATATCTATCGGTTTCAATGGGAACTGTGTAATACCTCATTTATCCTGCGGTAGTGCTGTAGAACAACTTAACTAGGATCACACGCAGATCATAGGTGATTGTTGAGGGTCCCAGCAGTAGGACACCCAGTGATCAGATTATTATCAAGGGACCCTTCTAACAAAAAAGATTTTCAAATGTGATGAACCCCTTTAAGGTACATGACTATGGCAATGCCAAGAGTCGAGGCCGTCCTTACTTAAAATAGTTGAATTCCTTTTTATAGTTGCTAAATGATTGGTCCCTGTAATGATCCTGATTTACAGCGTTCATAGAGTCCCCCATGTGATATTTGGGCAATCTGTCATCTACTGGAAGGATAATTGGACGTTACACAAGCCCAAGATGACAAGCTTGCCTTTTTCTATCTCTGTCTACTTATTTATTACACTTGGTTGTCAGGATCTGAGCCTCGTATCCATCATATTGTGTAACCAGGACCTATGGATAAACAGAATGGAGGCCGAAGAAGTGGCTGGAAGAAATGGAAAAGTTCTCAAATCACGTTCTCAGTAAACTCTTGCAAAAATACAGAGGGTCAAACTTTCTGGGAAACTTCTTAGTTGATGCACAAAAACATCTGTGTACATGTGGTTCTTGTCACGATGGCTTAAGAATAGAAAAAAATAAGATTCAGCATTTTCAACAAAACACCATTTGTTTGAGTGTGGACAATTAACTCTTCGTTTGTAATCCTTGTAACAATAAGACAACCCCCTGTCTATGAGCCCCAATAAGTTACATTGTATGAAGTGTTCTACCTAACATGTTACAGAAGATGCAAAGGGATCTATCTATCTATCTATCTATCTATCTATCTGTATCTATCTATCTGTCTATCTATCTACTATCTATCTATCTATCTATCTATCTATCTATCTATCTATCTATCTATCTATCTATCTATCTATCTATCTCATCATCTATCTATCTATCTATCTATCTATCTATCTTATCTGTCTATCTATCTCATATCTATCTATCTCCTACTATCTATCTATCTATCTATCTATCTATCTATCTATCTCATATCTATCTATCTATCTATCTATCTATCTATCTCATATCTATCTATCTATCTGTCTATCTTTCTACCAGTGTGTCATATATTTCTATTTTTTGGGATTTTGCTATGAAAAATCCCTTTGTCCCCCTATCCACATGACCAAAATGACAAATACCCCAAGGCCATCCCTGTATCTTTCTTATATCACTTCCCCTATACAGCTGTTATACGAGCCTCTAGATACTTATACCTTGCCAATAGACGCATTTGATAATTTTCTTATATATGTTACTATATTCCTCAGTGAAAGGGAATTGTCCTGGTTCTACTTACACAGCTGATATTCTCTTGGGTTTCCTTTTTTTACTTTATACTTTTTACTTGGTGATCAGTATGGACGTATAATAAAGCATTTCTATTATGATAGGTAAAATTAAGACAAGTTCTAGCATTTCCCTAAGTGGCAGCAGATGATAAGATTATATTGTCTACACATTGTGATAATAGTAAAGATACTGGAAGAATCCAGATGGCGACCTGTATGCAGAACAAGCCAACCGCTCCTCCTGCAACCATGTCAGTACAGTCAACACAAGTGACAATGTAGAAGTATGTGACAGTCATTGTCTATGAGAGAGATAGTCATCAAGATTGTTATCTGCCCCTATTTGAAGCATGGAAGTCACAGGTACATGAAAGCTATCAGCAGATACACAGCCATGTAGTGATGCCTCATTATCATTGGAACAATAGCCCCACAGCTTCATCTTCATCCACATCTTTCATTTACCTGGTTTGAATGGTGCAAGGTATTACAGCTATATATCTGTCACTACCGTGGTAATCGATGTGGAGCAAAGCATGAAGGATCTCAGAGAAAAGATGTAGCTGATCAGACTGTACAACTGACATAACCTACTATAGTATGACTACTGTAATGCTTCCTGCTATATACAAGACTATAACTACTGTAATACTGCCCCCTATGTACAAGAATATAACTAATATAATACTGCTCCTATGTACAAGAATATAACTACTATAATACTGCTCCTATGTACAAGAATATAACTACTATAATACTGCCCTCTATGTACAAGAATATACCTACTATAATACTGCTCCTATGTACAAGAATATAACTACTATAATACTACTCCTATGTACAAGAATATAACTACTATAATACTGCTCCTATGTACAAGAATATAACTACTATAATACTGCCCCTATGTACAAGAATATAACTTCTATAATACTGCTCCTATGTACAAGAATATAACTACTATAATACTGCTCCTATGTACAAGAATATAACTACTATAATACTGCTCCTATGTACAAGAATATAACTACTATAATACTGCCCCCTATGTACAAGAATATAACTACTATAATACTGCTCCTATGTACAAGAATATAACTACTATAATACTGCTCCTATGTACAAGAATATAACTACTATAATACTGCCCCCTATGTACAAGAATATAACTACTATAATACTGCCCCCTATGTACAAGACTATAACTACTATAATACTGCCCCCTATGTACAAGAATATAACTACTATAATACTGCCCCTATGTACAAGAATATAACTACTATAATACTGCTCCTATGTACAAGAATATAACTACTATAATACTGCTCCTATGTACAAGAATATAACTACTATAATACTGCTCCTATGTACAAGAATATAACTACTATAATACTGCTCCTATGTACAAGAATATAACTACTATAATACTGCTCCTATGTACAAGAATATAACTACTATAATACTGCTCCTATGTACAAGAATATAACTACTATAATACTGCTCCTATGTACAAGAATATAACTACTATAATACTGCTCCTATGTACAAGAATATAACTACTATAATACTGCTCCTATGTACAAGAATATAACTACTATAATACTGCTCCTATGTACAAGAATATAACCACTATAATACTGCTCCTATGTACAAGAATATAACTACTATAATACTGCTCCTATGTACAAGAATATAACTACTATAATACTGCTCCTATGTACAAGAATATAACTACTATAATACTGCTCCTATGTACAAGAATATAACTACTATAATACTGCTCCTATGTACAAGAATATAACTACTATAATACTGCTCCTATGTACAAGAATATAACTACTATAATACTGCTCCTATGTACAAGAATATAACTACTATAATACTGCTCTCCTATGTACAAGAATATAACTACTATAATACTGCTCCTATGTACAAGAATATAACTACTATAATACTGCTCCTATGTACAAGAATATAACCACTATAATACTGCCTCCTATGTACAAGAATATAACCACTATAATACTGCTCCTATGTACAAGAATATAACTACTATAATACTGCTCCTATGTACAAGAATATAAACTACTATATTACTCCTCCTATGTACAAGAATATAACTACTATAATACTGCTCCTATGTACAAGAATATAACTACTATAATACTGCTCCTATGTACAAGAATATAACCTTTGGTTTTTGTATAATTAAGGGGATGATAATTTTTTTTTTATTGATTTAATTCGTGGGGGGGGGGGTGGTTTTTTTGGGAAATATCTTTTAATAGGGGTGTGGGGGGTGCGGTGGAATTTTTTTTTTTTTTTTTTTTGGGGGGGGGTGGGGGTTTTTTCGGGTGGGGGGGGGTTTTTTTTTTTTTTATATATTTTTATTATATATGGTGTATATATATTTTTATTATATATAATGTATATTATTTTTTTTTCCCCCTCCTTCCCCCCCTTTTTGTTGGTCCTGGGGGGGGTGCCTTTTGTGGGGTCAGGCGCAGAGAATTTCTTAGGTCTGCAGACTACCATACATAGGCTTCAAGGACATCACCAGTGAGATCCCATATGGAGGGGATTGTGTCAGATGTTTCTGCAATAAATGTCCTTGCGGATATTTGCAAAATGTATCTTGCTATGTTCGTCCATCTCTATCCAGACCAGACACAGCCCATAGAAAGGAAGCAATACAAAAATTTGGCTTAGCGTCTGTATTTATCTTACATATAAGGAAACAAGTTTCCTTCAGCCGCTTCAGACAGCAGATTATCACTAGGATCAATCTTTGTCATTGGCCTGCACAGGAGCTGTATACACAAAACAGATGGAACTCGGAATGATCACATAGTTACATTGAATCAATAATAACACTGTATAAGAAAATGACAAATTCAGCTCTGCTACATCTGCACAAACGTGCCTCGCTGCTTCACCTGCTCCACTAAATCTCACAGAACTTCCTCCTTTTCTCGTTCCCAGGTAGAAATTGCCCTAAAACCAAACACCAACACGCTTCATCTTGCACGCCTGTCTCCCATGGTAAACAGAAAACTATTAATTTTCAGCCATCTAAACAGGTCGCAAAAACAGGAAAGGAAAGATTAAGCCGCTGAAGGTAAATGTCACCCCGGAGAAGTCTGATGAATGACATGGCCGCTCGGCCGTGGATCAAGTTTTACCGGAATCCCGTCCTGTTTGTTCTTTACTTTTCCCTTCCCAACGACGTGTCTGGCCTTATAGTGTAGGGAGCGCTCAACATGAACGGACACATCACAGCGGCTGCGGTCTGCGGCCCCCACGGCCATGTCCAGGGGAAATATGCTGCAGAACTGGATCTCCTACAAGAAGTTCTCAGAACTTTCAAGTTGTCTGGAAGGATTTCCATTGACTAAATAGACAGTTTCATGGCTGTGAGTTATTAGTTTACCGGTCAACCATGAGAGAGGACATGGCGAAAGTCATGGCCATTTATAGAGGACGTCTCTAAACCATGTAAGATTCGCCTAGAAGACCCTAAAAAAAATACAGACCATACATCAGACCTGAAAATAAAAATGTAGACCCCAGATCAGACTCATCTTTATAGAGACCTCAGGCCAGGCCTTTAGGGTATGTGAGATTGTACAGAATCTGTGCCCAATCTACATTGTACGCCCAAAGCACATACCAACCAGACCCTACTGCTTACAGACTCGAGATGGGAGAACCTCCCAAGATTTGTTTTGTTTCGGGTTCGGGTGACTCAGGTCCCTGATTCGTTTTGGGTTGAACAAGTTCGGAAATTATTATACTCTGGGATGTCTTTAAATAGTGTAGAGTATAATAGGTGGAGGTTTAAAAAAAAATAAAAATAAAAAACATTCATACTCACCTTCCCTCACTTACTTTGGCTTCCTCATGGCATCTGGTGGTCTCTTGGTGATGTCCTGCACTGAGGCCTCTGATTGGGCCTTACCAGTCACATGGGCACGCCAGTTGACATGATGTAATGTTACTCAGCGTGTCCATGTGAACACTCCGGCCCAATCACAGGTCTCAGCGGTGACATGGGCACATGACATCATCATGAGAGTGCCATGAGGAAGCCCAAAAGAGGTGAGGGAAGCGGAGTATGAATGTTTTTATCTTTGGTCACCTCCCCTGGGTCTCCACCTATTATTACAGTATAATAATTTACTACAATATATGTCACCAGTTTAGTTCGTCCAAGACAAATCTTAAACACCAAATTTGGGATATTTGGGTCAAACCCGGCTCGTGACAAAGTGGTTTACCCATCACTAATACAGACCCAAGACAGTCCCCAAACTCAAGTCTAGACCTGTCTATTTACAGATCCCCTTTTACAGATACCAGATGATACCCCTCTTTTTACCGACTCTCCTGTTTATAGACTGCAAACCAACCCCCCATCCTGGTTACAGACCCCAGACCCCATACCAGATTTGTTTTTTACATAGAGCAAAACACATTTTTACAGACTCCCCATGCTTGCAGACCACAAAACCAGACCCCCAACCCTAGTTACAGACCCCAGACCAGACCCCATAGTACCTCTTTACAGATCCCTGACCAGATGTTCAGGTACCCATCACTTCCATTTTCTGTTCCTCCCCCCAACTCCTGACCATCAGAATAGTGGAGGAAAGCTCAGGGAGAGGTGAGTATATGGGGCACCTAGGAGTTGCATCTCGCCCCACTATGAGGTCTATATACCCTAACAGGTGAGTATGTGGGGCACCTAGGAGTTCCATCTCGCCCCACTATGAGGTCTATATACCCTACCAGATGATTATGTGGGGCACCTAGGAGTTCCATCCCCCCACTATGAGGTCTATATACCCTACCAGATGATTATGTGGGGCACCTAGGAGTTCCATCTCGCCCCACTATGAGGTCTATATACCCTAACAGGTGAGTATGTGGGGCACCTAGGAGTTCCATCTCCCCACTATGAGGTCTATACACCCTACCAGGTGAGTATGTGGGGCACCTAGGAGTTCCATCTCCCCACTATGAAATCTATATACCGTAACAGACCATACAGAAAGGAAGAGATTGTCTTCCATAGACATCCCATTTTTCAGTACTAGGACTTCTTGGCTTGATATTATGGCTAGTGGTCTTCAGAAGTCTCTTCTGCAATTTTGCCCTCTGTGTATCCTGTAAAGAGCTCAGATTAAATAACGGGCCTTGTACGTGCAATGTATATAGAGAACCGGCTCTGTCTTACTGCTCAAAATTCCTGGAATGCAGATTCCTAAAATACCTGAAGTAATAACACAATGTACTGCACATAAGAGCACTGAGCCACACGCATACCAGGCCGATCACATGACCATGACCAGGAACCTACCATACCACGTCTACTGGGGTATATACTAGGTGGGAGAAGCTTCCGATCCATATTTTGCTCCATGTTGTCTCTGGGATCATTTTATGTGATGTTCTCTGGTTTATTAATGGGCCAGGTGGGCGCAGTTTAAGACGCTGGCCTCACCACCATATTTGCAGATTAAAGTATATCCATTACTTGTCTCTTTTTCCTGTTCACTTCATTTCCTGTCCTAGTCTTAGTTTCTGGATTAAGTCTTTGTCTCACCCCTTGGATAGAGATGGGCGAACCTCCCAAGATTTGTTCCGTTTTGTGTTTGGGTGGCTCGGGTCCCTGATTCTTTTCGGGTCAAACAATTTTCGGATAGAACGAGAAGTGATATTATTATACTCTAGGTTCTCTTCAGACCACAGAGTATAATAGATTGAGGCCCGGGAGGTGTAAAGGGTATCTGAAGACACCCCAGAGTATAATCATTTACCAAATTTACCCAATTGTTCAATTTTGTTAAAAACCAAACCATTTGGAATATTCGGGTCGAACCTGGTTTGTGACGAAGCAGTTTGCCCACCTGTACCCTTGGATATGTTGCCTGGAACCTTTTGTTCTACTCCTGGTTTTAACCCCTGACTTGTCCTTTGACTATATCCCTGTTTCGACCTTTGACTTTTCATATCCTGAGCACTTTCCTGGTGACAATCCTTGGATAAGCTCCTCACAGTGCTTCAGTTCCTTTAGCACTTTGTAAATACATTATTTAGGTTTCATTCACAACCTTTGTTACAGAGTTTGTCAAAATTTCCAAGTTCCCTTAAGGAAACCCAACACATTGTAGTCAAAGGGGCCAGTCGGGCAGAGTTTAAGACTTCAGCCTCATCGTCTGACTTGCAGATTCAGGTATATTATTTGTTTGTTTCATTTCCTGCTTCCTGACCTTAGGTTTTGGATTATGCTTCTGTCTCACTCCTTAGATATGTTGCCTGGTACCTGTTGAGCTACTCCTGTCTGTCTCTTGGCTTGTGTTTTGACTACATCTCTGTCCCATATTTTGACTTTTCTGAGCACTTTATTGTTGATGGTTCTTGCCTATGTTCCTCACGATGCTTCAGATTTCCTTTAGACTAAAGAGTATATTCCTCCTTGTAGTGGTTAAGTGAGAAGAACTGAGAAATTCCTAAGACTTTGTTCTTCAATCTAGTCCTTGCCTAACCAATTTTAGAGGACCCACTTGTATTTGGCCTCACAGAGTAAGGCACTGTATATCTTATTCTTGTTTGTTTTTCCCATTCTCTTTGTTTTCTGTTTCCTGATCAAGTCTTAGTTTTTGGATTATGCTTCTGTCTTGCCCCTTGGATATGTTGCCTGGTACCCATTGTCCTACACCTGGTTCTGACCCCTGGTCTATCCTCTGACTATACAGTCTCCTTTGACTTTTCTTATCCTGAACACTTTCCTGGTGATGATCCTTGGCTATGTTCCTCACTATGCTTCCTTTAGCACTCCAGACTAGTCTGGGGACCACAAACTGGATATCCAACTGAAAAACCTTCTTGAGGGGAGTTAAGGGTGAAGAGCTAATTTCTTAAACTACACACCTCAGTCTAGTTTGTGCCAAACCAACTTTGGTTTAGAGGACCCACTTCTCTTGTGATAAACATAACAGTGTCCAATATTTCTAATTATATGCCCCAGAGGTAAATTGTCACTGTTGGAAACCAGGTAGGACAAATAAAAAAAATAGCTGCAACTTGAAGGGATAGATGAAGAACTTAGAGGTACTGGCAGTCGTTTTGATTCTAGGTGGAAATTTTCTTTAAGTAACCATTGACTTACAGTATAAAGGGTCTTAAGGTCATTGGCTTGGCTTCCGTTGATTGAGTTTCTTGCCATATCTCTAAATCCCATGTCCAGAGTAGAGTGCATTGTTGGCAGTGTCTCTGGTACTCGGGAACCAGGGCAAATACTTCAACAGCCCCCTTAGCTAAGGCCTTCTTAGAGATGTTCCCAGTAGCTAAATTGATACTAGAGCCAAAAAGCCTTTAATCTCAGAAAAACCCCTGGGACTAGTTCTTCTTGCAGAAGGTTTGTTGGCAGATGGAGGAATGTCTCGAGTCATCTCTTCAGGATTGGATTTGAGACCCATTAGCTGATCCCTTGATGGAGGTTTCTCAACAACAACGCTATGAAATGTTGCTATTATTCTCCCTTCTAGTATTCCAAAATCTTCATCAAGACCCTTCACTTCCTCTTGTCACTTCCTTCTTTAAATGGTCCCCTTGGACTAATACTCTAATGGTATGAGGTGACCCGATCTAACCCTTTATGTTCCCTCCCATCAAGGCAATTATCATGAGCTCGGTAAGATTTTATTAACTATAGCTAATACAGAAACATAGCGAAGTTCCTTGTTCCTTGCTTTGCATGCAAACCTAGCACCCTGGCATGCGAAAGAGGGCTCATGGTGGGGATCCCTCTGACACCAGGGACCAGGGGCTGTTGCTACCGCTGCACCCTTCAAATCCTTGACAATCCTCCCAGAATGTCCATGAAAAAAATGGATCTCCTGGGCTCAAGGAAAGTTTATGATCAGGGAGCAGTGAGTATCTGAACATCTGAGGTCTACAAAGGGGCAGTTTAGTGTTTGGTCACCACCTGTACTTTTTAGAGGGGTATGATCTAGGCTCTTTATTTTTTTAGAGGGTCTGGTTTGGGAACTGTATTTTTTGGGGCAGTATAATTTGGGGTCCATAATATTTTAAGGGTCTGGTCTGAGGACTGCATATTTTCTGCTCTGGGATCTGTAATTATAAGGGGTGCGGAGATTATTTTTTGGGACTCTGGTGTGGGATATGTAATTTTTAGGTGGTCTGGTCTCGGGTCAGAATTTAGTGGATCTTTATTAGGGGTTCTGGTCTGGGACCAGAATTTTTAGTGGGTTTCTTCGGGTGATTTTTTTTATAGGGGGTCTGGTGTAAGGTCCATATTTATTAGGAGGAATTTTTTAGGGGGTCTAGTCTATGGTCCATATCTATTAAGGGGACTTTTTTAGGGGGTCTGGTCTAAGGTCCATATTTATTGAGGGGACCTTTTTCTTGGTAGGGGGTCTGGTCTAAGGTTCATGTTTATTAAGGGGAATTTTTTTGGGGGGGTCTGGTCTAAGGTCCATATTTATTGAGGGGACCTTTTTCTTGGGGGGTCTGGTCTAAGGTTCATGTTTATTAAGGGGAATTTTTTTTGGGGGGGTCTGGTCTGAGGTCCATATTTATTAAGGGTACCTTTTTTGGGGGGTCTGGTCTAAGGTCCATATTTACTAAGAGGATCTTTTTTGGGTGGTCTGGTCTTGTTTCTCTATTACGTTAGGGGGTCTTGGAGAATCTGTAGTTATGGTTCTGTATATGTTTGGTGGTCTGGGGTCTGTAAGTGTTTAGGGGGTCTGGTGGGTGGTCTGTATTCATTTTGGGGAGTGTTGAAGTGGATCATATGCACTATTTGTGACTCAAATATTTTGGGGTACCAGCGCCTGGATGTGACTGTCCCTTTCGCACCCCTGTAGATTCACCCCTATTCTGTGCTTGCAGTCATTGAATGGGATCCTACTTTTTTTTTTTACTTACAGAGAGCAGCAAGCAGAGATCTTGAAATTGTAATAATTAATATAGGAAGTTTATTGGAAAATTGGCTAACTTTTTATTATATGATAAATATGCTTTGAAGAGAGACTTGGACCTTGTGACAATATTGTGACGTCTCAGTATTTGTTGTATGTCTTACTGTGTGATCTTTGCTCTACATCATATGCTTGAAGTAAACTGTAACATTGTTCAGAACAATCGGTGCGGAAATCTTGTTCTTAGAATCGTAAGAGAGCAAGGGTGACAGTAGTGACTGGTGATACTGCTGAGTGATTGTGTGTTACATTATATATATAATATTATAGGACATTATATATGGGCAGCCGGGTGGTTCGCACTGTAGCCCTGCACTGCTGGGGCCCTAGGTTCGAATCTGACCAAGGGCAACGTCTGCATGAAGATTGTGGTTTCTCTGTGAGTTTCCAAAGACATACAGTTAGTATTGCTATATATTTTGGTGCTATATGAGCAAGAATAATAAACTAGGTGGAGTCCTGGGTACAAATCCCACATATAGTAAGACCAGAGGAGGGTCAACCCTTATACTAGTAAGCATGGAAAGAAATCTCAGATGTAATGTGGACACATTGTAATACATCCTTCAACTCAGAATCCCAATTTCTTCCCTAATGATTTTCTCATTCAGGAAACATTGTCCCTGGTGGTCTAGTGGCTTATTAAACCTATATCTGATGGTTAAGTGGATTAATGAAGTCTAGTGGGTAAATGCTGCACCCTTTATCCAATCATAGAAAAGACCTGCTGGTTTAGAACTTAATGCTAATATTCCTGGTGGTATAGTGGTCATTTCTGAAGATTTGTTTAGTCTCGGGTTTGGACAAATCAATCCTCAGGTTCGTTGGTCTGAACAAGTTCGGATAGAACCAGAAGTGAAATTATTATACTTTGGGTTCTCTTCAGACCCCAGAGTGTAATAGGTGGAGGTGACAAAAATAAATAAAACATTCATACTCACCTTCCGTTACCTCTTTTGGGCCTTCTCTCTCTCGGCCTCCTGGGTGACATCATGCGCTCGAGGTCACATGGTGCAAACCGAGCCTCATGACATAAAAATGAGTATAAATATTTTTTATTTTTACACCTCCCCTAGGCTTCCACCTATTATATTCTGTGGTCCAAAAAGACCCCAGAGTATAATAATGTCACTTCTGGTTCGCTCATCTCTAGTTTCAACTTTTGCAATGCATAGACAATCTTTTTGGGCCACATACACTCGGGGTAATCGGGACTAGAAAGGCCAATTAATACATCAGACAGATTTCCTGGTCCAAACCTAGTCATCATACTGAATCATAGTGATCATAGTGGTCACAGCTATATCCAGTACAGGATAGTAGAGCCATAGGCAGGCAGGGACCCCCAGCATCACAGATCAATATAATGTAAGGAGTCCTGGTCTGATGGTGAAATCCGGCCAATGTGTGACCCGCATTTTCCTGTCCCAGTTGCCCTGTGTGCATGGGGTCTAAAGGCAAGAGCTGCAAATCTTGCTGAGATTGGCTGGGCAAGTTTCCTGCAGCTGTTCATTTTTCCTGCAGCGGCCACTACAGGAGAAATATAGTATTGCATGTAGCCATTGATACAAATGTAATTTGTAGATGGTCCTGCTCTGACTTATAGAGGGGGGTCCTGAGGTGTGACAATCCCTTTATATAAATATAAGTTTTTCATATGGCATCTCAGTTCATTCAGAAGTCTTGTCTTCTTCTCTGTCAGTACAGTAACACCCACAGTATCCCAGCCCAGCCAATATAGACTCATAGGATTCCGGGAAGCAGGCGATGCAGAACCCTCTCATCCTGAAATAATACCCTTATTGATGCAGACTATGAACTCATGCTTCTTACCCTAATTTACTCCCACTCTGCTTCTGCTGAGCCATCCCCGCAGATCTATCATCTCCTATTATACAACATTATAGCTGACTCCTGACGCTCCTCTGGGATGGCCAGTGACCTAAGAACACCGCCGCACAATGTCTGACTGAATGTATGTAATAATCAGCGCCTTTATTTCATGACTCCAGTCTGTGATATCCGGCCAAAATTCCACACCGACAAAAAAAAAATGACATTTCTGTATTGAATAGAGTCAGTGTATTACTGGGAGGCTGATTTTTTTGGTAATGACTTAAAGTAAATACATCAGGACATTAATATGTTGTATTCTGAATCAGAGAAAATAATTAAGGTGGTGATATAATAAATATAAGGGGGGGTGATATAAATATTAGGCGGTAATATAATAAATATAAGTGGGTGATATGATAAATATTAGGGTGGTGATATAATAAATATAATGGGGTGATATAATAAATATTAGGAGGAAATATAACAAATATTAGGGTGGTGATATAATAAATATTAGGGGGGTAATATAAATGTTAGGGGGTAATATAATAAATATAAGGGGGTGATATAATAAATATTAGGGGGGTAATATAATAAATATTAGTGTGATTATATAATAAATATTAAGGGGGGTAATATAATAAATATAAGGGGGTGATATAAGAGATATTAGGATAGTGATACAATAAATATTAGGGGATAATATAATAAATATTAGGGTTGTGATATAATAAAAGTTAGAGGGATAATACAAAATTAGGGTGGTGATATAATAAATATTAGGGGGTGATATTAGGGGTAATATGATAAATATTAGGGTGATATAATAAATATAAGGGGGGGTAATATAATAAAAGTTAGGAGGGTGATATAATAAATATTAGGGGGTAATATAATAAATATTATGGTGGTATTATAATAAACATTAGGAGGTAATATAATAAATATTAGGGGGTCATATAATAAATATTAGGGGGTCATATAATAAATATTAGGGTAGTGATATAATAAATATTAGGGGTAATAATATAATAATGTAGTCAAATTCCTAATATTTAAGACCAGGACTAGAAGACTGAGCTGAGAATCATAACTAGGGCATTAGGTTCAGGGTTAAAGGGGTTGTCCTGGAATAACCCCTAAGTGACTGAACTATTTTAGTCCTTAATGACCAAAACCATTTCTTGCTTTTTTTCCGTCGTGACATACTAAGAACTATTTTTCAGTCAATGTAACTGTACGAGGACTTGTTTTTTGTGAGGGCTTGTTTTTTGCAGGACAAGTCTTAGTGTTTAGTGACACTATTTTATCCAGATTATCCAGGCTTCAAAAGGAATGGGAAATATAAGGAAAGCTCTTATACTTCTCCCTTCTGCTAAATTCACTCCTGGCTTTGGCTCAAAAACTACAGGAAAATATACAACAAAAAAAGCAGCTTTTCCGCAATGGGAGTCCTCAGCCTTAGTGCCCATAAATCTCAGAGATTAATTTTTATTAACTCTTTCTGGGAAGAGATATTTGAAAAAAATAACAATTCTGGAACAATCTTTTTAAACAATATATTTTCCACCATTTACCACGCAGGTTAATTTGATATATTTATTCACAGGGTGCATACGATGACATCAATACCAAATTTGTATAGTTTTGCAAAGTAAAACCCCTTTGCATATTTTTTTTTTCTTTTGCATTGCCGCTTTCCAAGACCTATAACTTTATTACTTTTATTATTTATTATTTTTCTACAGAATTGTGGTGGGGCTTCTTTTTGTGGGAGGATTTAATATTTTTACTGATACCATTTTAGGAAACATAAACACTTTTTCACCTTTTTGTAAACATTTTTTCATGGCCAACAGACAAAAAAAATGTCAATTCTTGCATATTTTTTTTTTTAGATTTTTTTTTAAGCTGTTCACCATTTGGGGAATATACAGTAACATGACAGTTGTTTTGCTCGGGTCATTATGGATGCAGCAATACCCAATATGTGTGCTGTGTTTTTTTTTTTTTTTTATTTATAAAGCATTTTGGGATAGGGGATTAATATTTTAAATTTTATTTATTTTTTATTTTTATTTTTTTTACACTAATTTTTAGTCCCCCTAGGGGACTTGAACTTATGATCTTCTGATCGCTTACATAATACATTGCACAACTTATGTAGTGCAATGTATTATATTGTCTGTTACAATCTGACCTTGGGGCATTTTTTAGCCCCCTGACTGCAATGTAAAGGGGGAGCGCTGCATGCGGAGAAGAACTTTAGGCGGTCTTCTGCCTTTGATTCCTCTCGAAATTCCGGTCCTGTAGATCCCATGGTGAATAGCCAAATCAGAAGTTTGGCTTTCCGCCATTGGTTTGCTCGCTGATGATCCTCAAACTCTTCTTTTTTCTGTGTCTTGAAAGAAGCCCTGACTGGAATTTCCTGGATATTGAGTTGAAAAGTGTTGCGTCCAAAGACACTAGTGTGAATAGCGCCTAATCAGAAAATAACACTCAATCATATCCACATAGAAAATGTTTCCATCCCATCCATGGGATTGTCCCATAAAATTGACCTAAAAAAAGGCATTTCTGGAAGTTTTTGTGGGTGTTCCTGGGGGTGGGGTTTAAGAATTCTGCAAATGTAGAATGAAACATTGGGAGGAGGAGCCGTATAGTAAACTCCTTCAGGTGCCCACGAAATTTACGTACATGATCGTGGTTGTTGGACATCATAGAGATATCAGGAGTCAGGGGCATAGCTATAGGGGGCCAGGAACTTTAAGTCACGCCCTTATCTGGGCCCTTATCATTGCCATTAAGGGCCCAGATATTTCAGATGATAACTTCCTGTAGCATTGCTGCTTTGATGCATAGTAATGACTTTCTTACCCATGTAACACATGACCTTCCTTGCACCATGACATTCTTAGAATTCCTGTATACAGATTTAGAACAATTCTCCTTTAAATCTTGGTAGAAAATCATTTCCTTGTAGATACAACTTCAATCATCAAAGACAGAAAACTACCAGTGATGGATCCACAAAACCTGTCACTTCACACCACACCTCGCTCCCCCATCGCCGGCGCTCACCGACACCTCACACAGGATAAGTGACATGGATAAACTCTAAACACTCAGGTCATGTGAAAAGCAATCTAGTCTTTACACTGACAATGTACCGTACATCAGAGCAGGGCAGAGACTTGTCCCATGTACTGTATAGTATATGCATATATGTACAGTGGCTACGGAAAGTATTCAGACCCCTTTAAATTTTTCACTCTTTTCATTGCAGCCATTTGCTAAAAGCAAAAAAGTTAATTTTATTTCTCATTAATGTACACTCAGCTCCCCATCTTGGCAGAAAAAAAACAGAAATGTAGATATTTTTGCAAATTTATTTAAAAAAAAACCCTGAAATCTCCCATGGCCATAAGTATTCAGCCTTTGCTCAGTAGTGAGTAGAAGCCGCTTCCTTCTGAGCTAGTACAGCCAGGAGTCTTCTTGGGAATGATGCAACAAGTTTCTCACATCTGGATTTGGGGATCCTCGGCCATTCTTCCTTGCAGATCCTCTCCAGTTCCGTCAGGTTGGATGGTGAACGTTGGTGGAGCCATTTTCAGGTCTCTCCAGAGATGCTCAGTTGGGTTGAGGTCAGGGCTCTGGCTGGGCCAGTCAGGAATGGTCACAGAGTTGTTCTGAAGCCGCTCCTTTGTTACTTTAGCTGTGTGCTTAGGGTCATTGTCTTGTTGGAAGGTGAACCTTCGGCCCAGTCTGAGGTCCAGAGCACTCGGGAAGAGGTTTTCTTCCAGGATATCTCTGTACTTGGCCGCATTCATCTTTCCTTCAATTACAACCAGTCGTCCTGTCCCCCATAGCATGATGCTGCCACCGCCATGTCTCACTGTTGGGATTGTATTGGGCAGGTGATGAGCAGGGCCTGGTTTTCTCCACACATACTGATTAGAATTAACGCCAAAAAGTTCAATCTTCGTCTCATCAGAGCAGAGAATCTTATTTCTCATAGTCTGGGAGTCCTTCTTGTGTTTTTTGGCACTCTATGCGGCTTTCCTATGTCTTGCACTGAGGAGAGGCTTCCTTCGGGCCACTCTGCCATAAAGCCCCGACTGGTGGAGGCTGCAGTGATAGTGACTTTGTGGAACTTTCTCCCATCTCCCTCCTGCATCTCTGGAGCTCGGCCACAGTCATCTTTGGGTTCTTCTTTACCTCTCTCACCAAGGCTTTTCTCCCACCATTGCTCAGTTTGGCTGGACGGCCAGGTCTAGGAAGAGTTCTGGTCGTCCCAAACTTCTTCCATTTAAGGATTATGGAGGCCGCTGTGCTCTTAGGAACTTTGAGTGCTGCAGAAATTCTTTTGTAACCTTGGCCAGATCTGTGCCTTGCCACAATTCTGTCTCTGAGCTCCTTGGGCAGTTCCTTTGACCTGATGATTCTCATTTGCTCTGACATGCAGTGTGAGCTGTGAGATCTTATACAGACAGGTGTGCGCCGCTCCTAATCAAGTCCAATCAGTTTAATTAAACACAGCTGGACTCCAATGAAGGAGTAGAACCATCTCAAGGAGGATCAGAAGGAAATGGACAGCTGTGAGTTATATATGAGGGTCACAGCAAAGGCTCTGAATATTTATGGCCATGGGAGATTTCAGTTTTTCTTTTTTAATAAATTAGCAAAAATATCTACATTTCTGTCAGGATGGGGAGCTGAGTGTACATTAATGAGAAATAAAATGAACTTTTTTGCTTTAGCATATAGCTGCAATGAAACAAAGAGTGAAAAATTTAAAGGGGTCTGAAGACTTTCCGTACCCACTGTATAAAAAAAAAAAAAACCGCAACCAGACCGAAGTGTCGGATCGGTGTAAAAATGCATGCATTCCTGTCTCCAGCAGATATGTAAATGATTACAGGTGAGGTCTGATTAGATATTGGATCTTGCCACAAGAGCGCATAAAAGTGCACCCCCCGCTGCCCTATAAGAAGGCTCTCAGAGGCTACTTTTGGGTAGTGCACCTCTTAGTGAGAAATCATTGACTGCTAGACACGTCTCTATAACACACAGCCCTGTTTGGACTATCTTTTGTCCTCCATTGATAGTAACGTACTTACATAGTAACTTTATACTGCGCAATGCACAACAATAATAAATCATATCTTCATTTTTCCATTAAAGTGCATCTTATACTCCACAGCAGTTGTACTACAACCCCCATCATACTGACAGCCATGATTTAGTGAAACGCGTCCATCTATTATCAGACTCAGTCGATATTTTCATTGATTCCTCCTGTCCCTCTGTCTCCTGTTTCCTTTCCTGCAACCAGAGATCCCCATTTCCCAGCATGTCGCTCTCAGGTCCTATTTCTCCTTCCCAATCTCATTCATCACGTAATAGATCCTTTGCTTTGTATTCGGGTTAGGTCATCCTCATTGCTTATTATAAGACTTAATCATCTATATGTTCTTTAGGTTGACCATATAAGAAATGAGGCTAGTGATTCATGGTCGGGGGCTATACGGGTCACACCTTACAAACAATGCTTAAAGCGTATCTCCAGTTACGTAATATTGTTTCATAAATGAACAGTACAGGAGAATATAAGAAACTTTGCAATATATCTTATTAAAGAAATCTGTTTCCTTCACCATTTATCAAGTTGACTTATACATAGAAGTCTATAGAGAGGGAAGGAAGGAGGAGGAGGCTGCTAGAAAAGACGTACTCTGCTACACTATGAGTGAGAGAGCTCTTCTGACACTGGTGTATCTGTAAGATAAAAGTCAACCGCTGCATAAAATCTGACAATAAATCAACTATCAGTCTCCCCCTCCTCTTCTCCATAGACTTCTGTATGTGAGGTGAGTACTGTAATGGATTCTATAGAAATAAGTGAAGATCAGGAGGAGGAGAACAGCCGGATAAGTGGAGAAGGAAACCTTTCTTTAATAAGATATGTTACAATATTTCTTCTATTCACCTGTACTATTCATTTATGGTTTTGTAACAAGAGATATAATGTAAGTTACTTGTCAGGTATGTTTTTTACCACATTTCTGGGCCAGAAAGCATCACTTTCAATTGCAATTGCATCCTCAGGAATAAGGCATTGTGGCTGTTATGGAAGACATTGGGGCTGTCATGTTCAGCATTGTGGCCATCATGGGGATATTGTGGCTATCATGGTTATATTGGGAATATTTGGCTATCAAGGAGATATTGTGGCTATCATGGTGGCTATTGTGGCTATCATGGGGATATTGTGGCTATCATGGTGGCTATTGTGGCTATCATGGGGATATTGTGGCTATCATGGTGGGTATTGTGGCTATCAAAGTGAGTATTGTGGCTATCATGGTGGTAATTGTGGTTACTATGTGGTTACTGGGGCTATCATGGTGGGCATTGTGGCTATCAAGGTGGTTATTGTGGCTATCATGGGATATTGTGGCTATCGTGGTGGGTATTGTGGTTATATTGGAAGTATTTGGCTATCATGGTGATATTGTGGCTATCATGGTGGTTATTGTGGTTATTATGTGGTTACTGGGGCTATCATGGTGGGTATTGGACCTATCATGGTTGGTATTGTGGCTATCAAGGTGGGTATTGTGGCTATCATGGTGGTTGTTGTGGCTATCATGGGATATTGTGGCTATCATGGTGGGTATTGTGGTTATCATGGGATATTGTGGCTATCATGGTGGGTATTGTGGCTATCATGGAGATATTGCGGCTAGCATGGTGGGTATTGTGGTTATCATGGGATATTGTGGCTATCATGGTGGGTATTGTGGTTATATTGGTTATATTGGGAGTATTTGGCTATCATGGAGATATTGTGGCTATCATGGTGGGTATTGTGGCTATCAAGGTGAGTATTGTGGCTATCATGATGGTAATTGTGGTTATTATGTGGTTACTGGGGCTATCATGGTGGGCATTGTGGCTATCAAGGTGGTTATTGTGGCTATCATGGGATATTGTGGCTATCATGGTGGTTATTGTGGTTATTATGTGGTTACTGGGGCTATCATGGTGGGTATTGGAACTATCATGGTGGGTATTGTGGCTATCAAGGTGGGCATTGTGGCTATCATGGTGGTTATTGTGGCTATCATGGTAGCTATTGTGGTTATCAAGGGGATATTGTGGCTATCATGGTGGGTATTGTGGCTACCATAGGAAACCATCTTTGACTGAAGGGTATGTCATGTAAAAACCAGGAAACAAAGATGCCTGAATGGCACATTCTGCAGAATCATGTAATAGCTGGAAGAACTTCATGGTAATCTGAGCTATAAATAATGAAAAAATGTAGAAAGTAATGACCAGTAATTGTGAGTCATGAGACAAATCCAGTAAGTCATTGATAGACATCTAGAGTCTGTTCAGCATGACTGATGGTTTGGTAACAAATATTTGGTGTTACTGGTATATTATCTTGCTACTTATACGTGGAACATTTTGCAATTTCCATTCTTAGATATGGCAAAAATGAATAAACTTTCTTATGAGCAATGTGATATTATGCAGGGACTTTTATACAATTACTTTAGGTTAAGCAAACAAGGAATAGAATAGATGGCTCCAGAGTAGAGATGGGCGAACTGACTTGAACCAAGCCGGATTCGACCCGAATATTCCAAGTTGTTTGTTATTTTACAAAATCGAACAAATGTAGATTCATCTTGGGAGAACTAACATGGCCGCCGCCTTATACTCTGGGTCTCTTCAGATCCCATATTATAATAGGTGGAGGCCTAGGGGAGGTGACAAAAAAAAAAACCATTCATTCACCTTCCATTACAACTGTTAGGCCTCCTCGTGGCGTCTGACACTTTCCATATGACATCTGGCACTCTTATGTCATGACATGGCAGTCGGCGTGCCATTTCACCACTGAGGCCCAATCACAGGCTTCGGCGGTGACCCTGAGTGCATGACGTCACAGGAGAGCACCAGACATCACTGAGGAGATGGAGAAATAGTGCTGGACGCCTCGAGTAGGCCCAAAAGAGGTAACAGAAGGTGAGTATAAATGTTTTTTTTTTTTTTTTTTTTTTTTACACCTTCCCTGGGTCTCCACCTATTATACTCTATACTAACTGAAGACACCCCAGAGTATAATAATGTCACTTTCCCCTTGACATAACTTCGACTGTGTTTGCCTTAGAGAGCTATAAATTGGATAGATTGGTTCCTAGGAGCCCTGACAGTGTCATACACTATGCTTTATAGATAGGTTCCTAGGAGCCCTGACAGTGTCATACACTACGTTTTATAGATAGGTTCCTAGGAGCCCTGACAGTGTTCTACACTATGTTTTATAGATAGGTTCCTAGGAGCCCTTACAGTGTCATACTCCATGTTTTAAGCCATTTTAAGGTGTGGTTATACCGAACTTGTTCAACCTGAAACGAATCAGGTACCCGAGCCACCGAACCCGAAACAAAACAAATTCTGAGAGGTTTGCCCATCTCTACTCCAGAGCCAAACACACTTGGGCAAGAGAGGACGGGATGAGATCAGTTGTGTAACTTGAGAGGGTGCAGAGGGCTTGGCCCAGGAACCCCATAAAATGTCTTTCCCCAATATGAGAAGACCTGGTACAGATTTTGCATTGGGGCCCAGGAACTTCATGTTACGCCATTGGATGAGTTCAATTGTTCCTCCTGTCTATAGGGGCTCATTTAAAGGTGTTTCTACCACATAAGAAAACACCAGTATTATGGAAGATGGGGACCCTTTTACGCATTTTTGTATTGGAGTCCAGGTGTCCTGAAATGTGACCATCAGTGATCATTGCTCTGTAGATCAGTCTACAACATATCTGGGCAATCCCACTCCATGCTATGATGTCATGTTGTAGCCTACACACAAATTGCTTAAGTATGTCAAGAAAAATAGTTTTGTTTCTGATAATTATATTGTCATGTTATAGAAAGTTATAGAGAGGTTATACTTTCCATTGAACTAGGATGACTGGATTTTCAGCTCAGACTAGAAGAATATCAGGTTACAAGCCAAAGAGCTGGAGAGGAAATGTGAAATGTATTAGTATGTCAATCAATCATGATCAGACCTGGCCAGAACCTAAGGCGGCGGTAGGATAATACGGGCCAATACAGTGCACTTAAAGGGGGTGTCCACAACAAAAAATCAAAACTAGGCACTATTTTTAGAACATAAAATCCCTCGAGCCAGCACATTGACTCCTACTTCATAGCATTGTATGGCTTTCTTCATGTTATGGTTATTTGCAACTGTCATAAAGCACTTTTTGGTATGCTACATAGTTGAAATATGTAGTCTTTGTAAAAATAGATTGTAGTACATAGTCAATCACTGAAAAAAATCGAAGTGAGCGACATGCAAAAAATGTAATGTCTGGATTGAGAGGAATGCTACTAAAGGTCACTGTATATGTGAGTGGAACTGACAGATTAAATATTTCCACCTTGAAGGCTCTGAGAAGTTTTGCAGCAAATTTCCTTATTGCTCCGATGCTTCTACAATTAAAAATGAGGCAATTTCAAAAAAAGTCTTAAAAAAATCTCCTAACATTTTGGGTATACAGTCACTATGCAGAAGACAACAAAAACCAATAAAAAAATAAATAAAAATTTCCAATGACTTCATTGTTTTTTGTTGTCTTCTGCGATAAGATATCACGCTGCAGATAAAGTTCAGCTTAACTCTGCTACATCTGTACAGTGGGGAAAGAAAGTATTTAGTCAGCCACCAATTGTGCAAGTTCTCCCACTTATAAAGATGAGGCCGGCCTGTAATTGTCATCATAGGTAGACCTCAACTATGAGAGACAAAATGAGAAAACAAATCCAGAAAATCACATTGTCTGATTTTTAAAGAATTTATTTGCAAATTATGGTGGGAAATAAGTATTTGGTCAATAACAAAAGTTCATCTCAATACTTTGTTCTATCTCCTTTGTTGGCAATGACAGAGGTCAAACGTTTTCTGTAAGTCTTCACAAGGTTGGCACACACTGTTGCTGGGATGTTGGCCCATTCCTCCATGCAGATCTCCTCTAGAGCAGGGATGTTTTGGGGCTGTCGCTGGGCAACACGGACTTTCAACTCCCTCCAAAGGTTTTCTATGGGGTTGAGATCTGGAGACTGACTAGGCCACTCCAGGACCTTGAAAAGCTTCCTATGAAGCCGCTCCTTCGTTGTCCTGGCGGTGTGCTTGGGATCATTGTCATGCTGAAAGACCCAGCCACGTTTCATCTTCAATGCCCTTGCTGATGGAAGGAGGTTTGTACTCAAAATCTCACGATACATGGCCACATTCATTCTTTCATGTACATGGATCAGTCGTCCTGGTCCCTTTGCAGAGAAACAGCCCCAAAGCATGATGTTGCCCCCCCATGCTTCACAGTAGGTATGGTGTTCTTTGGATGCAACTCAGCATTCACTCTCCTCCAAACACGACGAGTTGTGTTTCTACCAGACAGATCTACTTTGGTTTCATCTGACCATATGACATTCTCCCAATACTCTTCTGGAACATCCAAATGCTCTCTAGCAAACTTCAGACGGGCCCGGATATGTACTGGCTTAAGCAGGGGGACACGTCTGGCACTGCAGGATCTGAGTCCCTGGCGGCGTAGTGTGTTACTGACGGTAGCCTTTGTTACATTAGTCCCAGCTTTCTGCAGGTCAGTCACTAGGTCCCCCCCCGTGTGGTTGCCTATTGCAGATTCAGTCTTCCCAGCCTGGTGCAGGGCTACCATTTTGTTTCTGGTCCTTCCACAGCTCTTTGGTCTTCACCATAGTGGAGTTTGGAGTGTGACTGTTTGAGGTTGTGGACAGGTGTCTTTTATACTGATAACAATGTCAAACAGGAGCCATTACTACAGGTAATGAGTGGAGGACAGAGGAGCCTCTTAAAGAAGAAGTTACAGGTCTGTGAGAGACAGAAATCTTGCTTGTTTGTAGGTGACCAAATACTTATTTTCCGCCATTAAAAATCAGACAATGTGATTTTCTGGATTTGTTTTCTCATTTAGTCTCTCATAGTTGAGGTCTACCTATGATGACAATTACAGGCCGGCCTCATCTTTTTTAAGTGGGAGAACTTGCACAATTGGTGGCTGACTAAATACTTTTTTTTCCCTACTGTATGTATTTCCATAGATACAGCCTACAAACTTATGTGTAGTCAGAGATCATGTCGTAATGCATTAATCCTATCTGTCCCCAAAAATTGTGGAGAAACGTAGGACATCAGGATCTGACTACACAGGGCTTATTTTTAGTCAGACTCAGTAACCATGAGGGAAAGTGCTATACAGTACATAGGGGTTATATGCACAGAACGGTAGGATATTTTTATCAACAATGTTTCACTTTTATTTAAGTTGCATCGGATTAATAAAGCAAGCGTTTGCAAAAGTTTGCACACCCTTTAACATCGGTGGCATGGACTTCAGATAGTCCCTTATCTAACAGCAACATCCATTGTTTCTTTCAATATGGAAACATTTCCAAGTAACTCAGTTGTACAGATCTAGAGAACAAGGTTGTTGTGTATGATATAGGCAATCTTCCTGTCAAATGTGACCAAATAATGTCATGGAAGACATTCACAGCACTGAAGCCTATGGGTTACACAGTAAATAATATCAATTATATGAGCCGGTCACCATGGCATGACCCAAGAGCTGTCTGCAGCAGTGATGTGTAGTCATGACTTGAAGATGGAAATCTGAAAGGCTAAACACGACGCATAAACGTATGATTACAGCGCCGTGACTAAAAGCAGCATTCACCGTGTCACTGTGACCCAAAGACTCAGAAAATAGCTAGATGGAGAAATAAGAAGATTAGAAAATAAGTTCCTGCAAGCTTTCCTCTCATCCTCCTCTCTGCTTGGTCTTTAGCCAGTATTAGACTTGTGTTCCTTTAACCCTCCAGAGGAGATGACTCTGAGGACCGCCCTCCACCCATCCAGAACATGTATACCTCCACTATCACTATATACACAGGATGTATCATCTATCAGATCTAATTGTTTATGATCATCCCATAATAAACAGACGTTAGTGGTGGTCACTTCCGACTGTCGTTGTCTTCTGCCGGAGTCCCTGTTGTATGAGGGACCTATTAGAGTGCGTTCTTGTCTACGCTGTTGTCACTATTCCTCTGGTCCATTGTGGGATTCGAAGAATGGAAAAATGGTCGGTCTAATGACAGACAGCAATGAATCCCGAATAGAGATGAGCAAACCAGATTCATCCTGAATTTTCCAAACGTTTTAGACTTGATACCCACAAAGCAATACTACTCTGAAGATCCTTTAGGTCCAAGATTCTAATAAATGGAGAACCAGGAGAGGTGTAGCAACATAACATAGAGTTATACTTACTGTGCCTCACCTCTCCTGGGCATCCTCGTAGTGTCCGATGGCATCCATTGGACCCCTGTTATGTTGCTTCACCTTCCCTTGGCCTACAGAGACTACAGAGTATAAGAAAAGCACTTCCAGTTCATGCTGAAGATACTTGACCCAAAACAAACCGTACGGCTGAACCTCATGGATATTTGTCTAAATAATGGGGTTCACTCATCTCTGGGTGACTAAAATGGGGTCCGAATTTTTTTCCCAACGTGGCCGGAGGCAAAAGTCGGTATTGCAGGACTTCATACACAATTCTAGTAACCTACTAAAAAATATGAAGTTGTCCATTGACTTATTAGATATTTGCCGAACTGCAACCCCTAACCCCACTTAGTACTCTAGATCCCATCCAAAAATCTGGTGATTTTCCAGTCCTTTACTTGCAATAATTCAGCTCTGGCTCTTCATAAAGTCTGGCAACATTTTGGACTGCGGAATATGTTTTGGATCTTCTCAACATACAGTACGTACGACTGGAAGTGGCTCATGGAGCTCGGGAACCCCTGGGAGATACAGGACCACTCCTGTATACGTCATAGCTTCCAATATCCCACTGTACATGCACCTCATATGGCTCGAGGGGAGGAGAGGCCTAGCTTATGGGGCAGGGGAATTCTTGGGAGACACAGGTCCACTCCTGACCTGAGTGCTGAGTATACAAGCCCCTATATGTAGTTTGTATACGATTAAGTAGGTGGTAGACTTCCTTTAAGGCTGTATGTACAGATTAGGAATTTTCCACTTCAGACCATAGATCTGAGGAAGCTTCTTACACAATTTTCTATTTGATCACTCATTGTGAACCATATGGTTTATGTTTTAGGATTGATAGATAAGAAATACTGCTATACAGGTGTCTCCCTCTGCAAGCAGTAGAGGTGATATGATAGGAATGACTGTCTCTATTGTTTCTTAGCTATGCATCATACACACCCGTGAGGCAGTGACATGAATGTTGGCCCCACTGGCTTTTCTATGTCTATGATGGTTTATACAATATAAGGCAGAATTGTGTAATCGCTGCTTTTATGACATTCTCGAGCCGGTTCCCACAACCATCAGCGATGAATATCAAAGCTTCATTTCCTCATCCACCAGGTATTAAAAACATATACAAGAAATCACTTTCCTTCCTTTTGAAAGAATGTAACCAAACTTACCGGTAGCTAGATCGATGTGATACGGCCAACCATTCACTGTCTCACAATGTATCATTGAAGTCTTCCTATAAAGAGAGTCATCCAGTTTACCCCAAGGCTAATATACAATGCAGAACAATAAACAAGAAAATTATAGATAATAATAGTAAGGACAAGCAACTAATTAGTTTATGGGCACACAATTGGCTCGGTGATATTGTGTATTGTGGCAAAACCACACGAGGAATTCTTCGACAAGAGACGTATTGTTATGAAAGATTGTATTGTGAAATTGTGGAGGTGACATAGTGTTACATAAGTCTAGTCCATTCAACTTTTTCCCGATGTGATAGCGCTTTTCGGTTTTTAGGGACTTTTGATGCCATATAGATACAGTGTCAGACTGAGGTTCATTGGCCCATCAGAGAAGATGATACTGGGTCCCCTACCTCCAACAACCATAGGCCATTATTGGCTTAGAGTCTGGGTCTGGAGGATCCCCTGGTACTCTTTTGGGCCATTCCCATGCTGATTATACATGTACACATGCCACACTGGACACATGTCCAATTACTAGTAGGACACAATGCACACGGTCTACATTCACACAATGGGCACACACCACCCATGTGCTTCTCAATTGTAAGAAACATGTCACAAACACTGCACCTATACACAAGAACTATTTACATATAGAGATGAGCGAAGAGGTTCATCACGAGTCAGGTTCGTTATGAAGCTTGCAAAAATGTTGTCTAGACCTGAAATTTTTAGGGTTCACCACCCATGATTTATTAGTATACTCTGGGGTCTCTTCAGAGCCCAGATTATAACAATAAGATGACCATGGTAGGTGCGGATAAAATATTATCTGGTCTTCACCCATGGTTTTTTATGTCCTCTTATGGTGTCTTCTCCAACCTTATGCGTCCCAGATTCACCATTGAGGCCCACCATTGGGGTACACCAACATGACCTACGTGCCACGATGTTGGTATGCTCCATGTAACCGCTATGGCTGGATTCACATCTGCGTTTTTCGTCTCTATATGGGGACAACAAAGGAGACCTGAACGCTAGTGTGATCCTAGCATCAGGCCAACTCAAAGCGATGACCCAGGGACATGTGGCATCGGAGAAGATACCAAAAAAGGCCAGAAGGTGCTGCAAGAGCCCATAGGTGAAGACCTGACCAGGAAAGAAGACCCACCCACAGGATTGTAATGTGCTATGACTAAGGTTTTTTTTTTTTTTTACCAAAACACATAAGCGGCATCTTTATTTCCCTGAGATGGTGGTTTTCTTGTGATCTAATAGTTGGATTTTATCACCTGATTTCTTCACTCTTCCACTACTTTCTATGGCTAACACAGTACAACATTATATCACTGGATTTCGTCTGCTGGATTACACATTGGTACATATGACCAATGAAAGACCTCGGAGTATAATAAAAGCATTCCCAGTTTGGAATGAACAAGTTCTGCCCAAACAGAAACTTGCAGACAAACCTTGCAGATACTTACATAACCAATCTTGTGAGGTTCGCCCATCACTACTTACATACTAGACACATAAAACCACACGCCATTCGCACTTTCTCAAGTGACACACTTATCCTACAGACACAGCGAGCAAGACAACTAAACCCATGTGCAAAGCTTCACCCAATACACATGCACCACTTACACATAGAACACTTACCGCTCACTTACCACGGACATACTACACATGTTACTCAAAGACAGGACATACAGATGTAGCACAGCTTAACCATCAGCCACTGCCCATCTGTACATTTTAACATTTACATCTTCATTTCCTTCTCTATCTGGCCCAGACCACCATGATGACTTCTTCACAACTTAACTGTACAGAAAAGCTTCCCTTCAATCCCATCCCTTGTCAGTGCCCCCAACACGGTAATTGTGCCCCCTTTTGTGCCACAGCCTCCCCCACAGAATCCCTACTTGACAATATGCTACTGAGCAACTGCAACTGCTATGTTTGCCATTAAAAGGTTAATGCTGTCCGTTCTAACAGTGGAAGGCTGTGTATCATAAATCTCCCCATTCCAGTGCACCAGAGGGCAGGGGGATTACATTTACGATGTACAATATCAGAAAGGAGATCAAAGAAGTTAATCCTAGTGTGGTGAGGATGGCCTTTGGCCACCCTGGCTTCTAGGCCCAGTGTCAGCTGCAACCATTGCAGCCCCTACAGTTACTCTAGTGCAGTGATGGCGAACCTTTTAGAGACCGAGTGCACATACTGCAACCCAAAACCCACTAAATTATCGCAAAGTGCCAACATGGCAATTTAACCTTACATTAAACAGGATCTGTTTTATATTGACCGTGCAATGTTATTACAGCCTGTAATAATATCACATGTCTGCTATAAATCAGATACTGTGTGATATAAATAGTGAAGGGGCCCACACAGTACAATGTGCTCCGAAGTGGACCCCAGACAGTACAAAGTGCTCCACAGTGTCCCCCATACAGTAGTATATGCTCCACAGTGGGCCCCCACACAGTAGTTTATGTTACTTACCCAGTCCCACAAAGAGTGTCCTCCTTCTTCTTCTGATCGCAGGCGCTGATGACTTACGTCATTGCGCCTGTGTCGGGGCAGAGGTCACACTCTGCAGTCACTGTAAGCCGCGGCACCGCGGACAGTGGCCTACAGTGATAGCTTTCATCTGTATGTACATATGCACATACAGCTGAAAAAAAGCGATTGTTCACTAACGGGGAATCCTGTACCAGATTCCCTGTTAGGGAGCGATCATGGCGCCGGCACGTGTGCCAACTGAGAGGGCTCTGCGTAAGTCTGGCACGCGTGCCATAGGTTCGCCATCACGGCTCTAGTGGCACATACCACTTACACATAGGACACATGACATCTTTAACTTGAATCTGATAACATGCTGCAGCATGATATCACACAACAAAAGTCATGGCAAAAAAAAAAGTCAAATTAAGGTTGGCTGCAGTGGCATCACCAAAATAGGAGAATTTTATGCCTTGCCGAGATGGTAGTGTGATTCAGGGACATTGATGCATGCCACTTAACTCCTGGCATAATCATAGGACTGAGGAAGCTATAGCCTTGGTTCTGGAGCTTTCTACCTGGTTCTTGGTGGGTCAGACTGAGCATGGTCGAAGACCAGGCTCACCAATCCTACATCATTGCGTAACCGAGCACTTCTGTCATCTTCTAGCTCAAAATCGAAGCAATGGGGATGATAGCAATAGACTGGTCCACCAAAGTATCCTCTACATTGTCCAGTAGAGGCAAGCCCCAAAAGAGAGTCCAGACCCAATGGTGGCGTATAGTATAGAGTCAAAACATAGGTTCCTCTGTTCTCTATGTGTGGCCCTCGATACAAAAACTCTTGGCAAATGCAAAATAAATTGGCCCATTGGTGAGGTTCCTGCTAGAGGGTCATGGGCCACATTGGCCCACAGCTGTTTTTGTCCATCCCTGTGCAAAAATATAACTGTCTTTTTAACTCCAGAAATTTTTTTTTTTATAATGTCAAAATATAGAAAAATACAGAATCCCACCGAGCCAAGCAGCTCGAGCGCTCTCATCTCACCTTAGAACTGAGTTCCAACCAAAGCCTGTGATCCTCAGGGAAGATGTCAGCCGCAGATGACTGTGGGTGGTCTCTAGTTAGCTCCGGCTTACGGCATCAGTCCCTGGGATCAGACAAAGGCTCAGTTATGATTTTGTGGCTCTCCCCAGCATAGGAAACATCAGTCCTGAACATTTCTGTGTAATTTAGACACATGCTCAGTGTGATTATACAGCGTGGGAAAAAAGAATAACAGAGTGGAGGAGAGGGGTGCAGGGAACCGCACCAAGAAACAAAGAAGAGCGTTCTGAAGGCTATGCCAAGAACTGGTCTCCATCTCTGTAATCATATATGTTATTAGCAGAAATCTTGGCATCTTACAAGTAATAAACTGAACAAGAAATTTTAAGACATTTTTAGATTTTGGAATTTTCCTATGTTGGAATAGAAACTTATTTATCTACAGTTTATATATAGATAAATATATCTTGGAATATTCCTTCATAGAGGCTACAAGGGCAGACACAATATTCTGATGCTTCCTGTTTTCTGTAGTTTTCTTGGCAGCTTTGCTGTATAGACTGTGACAGCGTGAACAGAGTCATCTCACCATCATTATTAGAGGGTATTGAGAGTGACAGCTGTATTGTACTGCTGGGGGTGTAGATAAATCAGGATAGGAACACTGTATACACAGGTAAGGCTCTGTATATGCTTCCCTGTAGCTCTCTAGTCTCAGGGGAGGGGCAGACTGACATTTCTCAACTGACTGCCATAAAGCGCAGACACCCTGCTGCACTACCTATACACATAATAAAGGAAAGAAGTGTTTGTATCCAATATGGCCACCCCTATAGAGACAATACAGCAAGGAAGTGTGTGTATCCAATATGGCCACCCCCTATACAAATAATATAAGAAAGAAGTGTGTATCTCTAATATGACTACCCCATGTATAGAGAAGAAAGTAAGGAAATGTGTGTCTCCAATATGTCCGTCCCTATACAGATAATATAGGAAGGAAATTTGTGTCTCCAATATGGCCACCTGCCCCTAAACAGACAATATTGGAAAGGAAGTGTGTGTCTTCAATATGGCTACCTCCTATAAAGACAATAGAGTAAGGAAGTGAGTGTCTATAATATAACCACCCCACATGGGAGACAGGAAGACAGGAAAAAAGTGTATGTCTCCAATATAGTCACCCTATACAGGAGGGAAGTTTGTGTCTCCAAAATGACTTTCCTCTGAGAAGGTGGTCCAGGGTAGTGAAGTGGTCAATGTAAACTTCCTGGTGGTCTAGGGCAGTAAAGGGACACATTTTAGATTCACTTGTTGTCTAGGGCAGAGAAGGGGTTGATATTATTTTCAGGCTGCTCCTGAAATTACTGTGGGGGAAACTCCTAGGAAACGTTTGTCCAAGTAGTCGCCCAGTCCAAGAAATCGGCAGCACATGCAGTCTTTTGTCAGGTAGGTGAGACCATTAGTCTGGGTGCAGGAGCCTGAGCTGGTCATGGTATTGCCCTTAATTCCCTGATGGTTCCAGCCACATTGTGTGAATATATCAAATGTTTTCCTTAATTTATTTCACACAAGTAGAGCAATCTGATGTACAAGGTTTACAGAACAAGTGCAATGTCAGGTCACACATCCCGCGTGTCAACCGTGAAAGTCACCGACTGCTTAATACAAGTGTAAGCGAAGTGTCTGGATAAATACAGTGTAATGTCACATCACAGAAAACTGAGGACTCGATGCCTATGTAGAGCGGTGAGACAGCATGTCACATTGTGCAGATCAGCGGGTCATATCGGTGCAGGTCAGCGGGTCAGCATGGTTCCTGCTGCACTAGTACCTATATACTGACTATTCTGGGAATTACAGAGTTAACTCTCAGACAATATTAATTGACTCCACAGACTTTGATTCATTGGAATATTATCCGTTCGGTGGTGCGGTTAGGGTCACCTGAATCAAACAGTGTTTTTCCTTTGTGAATTGTTACCTCTGTTGCTGAGATATCACTGTTTCTATCAATGTGCAATGAGCTTTTTGGAGCAATGAGGGCATTGCCATTACACCAGAGAGCTAATTTCCATTTTGACAAAACAGCGATATCTCATCAACTGAGGCAGCGATTCACAAGGGAAAACACTGTTTGATTCAGGTGACCCTAACCTATCTATCTGCAGGGCTGGGGTGATATGCTGGTTCTGGTGACAGTAACCTATCTATCTGCAGGGCTGGGGTGATATGCTGGTTGTGGTGACACTAACCTATCTATCTGCAGGGCTGGGGTGATATGCTGGTTCTGGTGACACTAACCTATCTATCTGCAGGACTGGGGTGATATGCTGGGTCTGGTGACACTAACCTATCTACCTGCAGGGCTGGGGTGATATGCTGGGTCTGGTGACACTAACCTATCTATCTGCAGGGCTGGGGTGATATGCTGGGTCTGGTGACACTAACCTATCTATCTGCAGGGCTGGGGTGATATGCTGGTGCTGGTGACACTAACCTATCTATCTGCAGGGCTGGGGTGATATGCTGGGTCTGGTGACACTAACCTATCTATCTGCAGGGCTGGGGTGATATGCTGGTTCTGGTGACACTAACCTATCTATCTGCAGGGTTGGGGTGATATGCTGGTTCTGGTGACACTAACCTATCTACCTGCAGGGCTGGGGTGATATGCTGGTTCTGGTGACACTAACCTATCTATCTGCAGGGCTGGGGTGATATGCTGGTTCTGGTGACACTAACCTATCTATCTGCAGCGAGGGGGTGATATGCTGGTTCTGGTGACACTAACCTATCTATCTGCAGGGTTGGGGTGATATGCTGGTTCTGGTGACACTAACCTATCTACCTGCAGGGCTGGGGTGATATGCTGGTTCTGGTGACACTAACCTATCTATCTGCAGGGCTGGGGTGATATGCTGGTTCTGGTGACACTAACCTATCTATCTGCAGGACTGGGGTGATATGCTGGTTCTGGTGACACTAACCTATCTATCTGCAGGGCTGGGGTGATATGCTGGTTCTGGTGACACTAACCTATCTATCTGCAGGGTTGGGGTGATATGCTGGTTCTGGGGACACTAACCTATCTATCTGCAGGGCTGGGGTGATATGCTGGTTCTGGTGACACTAACCTATCTATCTGCAGGGCTGGGGTGATATGCTGGTTCTGGTGACACTAACCTATCTATCTGCAGGGTTGGGGTGATATGCTGGTTCTGGTGACACTAACCTATCTACCTGCAGGGCTGGGGTGATATGCTGGTTCTGGTGACACTAACCTATCTATCTGCAGGGCTGGGGTGATATGCTGGTTCTGGTGACACTAACCTATCTATCTGCAGCGAGGGGGTGATATGCTGGTTCTGGTGACACTAACCTATCTATCTGCAGGGTTGGGGTGATATGCTGGTTCTGGTGACACTAACCTATCTACCTGCAGGGCTGGGGTGATATGCTGGTTCTGGTGACACTAACCTATCTATCTGCAGGGCTGGGGTGATATGCTGGTTCTGGTGACACTAACCTATCTATCTGCAGGACTGGGGTGATATGCTGGTTCTGGTGACACTAACCTATCTATCTGCAGGGCTGGGGTGATATGCTGGTTCTGGTGACACTAACCTATCTATCTGCAGGGTTGGGGTGATATGCTGGTTCTGGGGACACTAACCTATCTATCTGCAGGGCTGGGGTGATGTGCTGGGTCTGGTGACACTAACCTATCTATCTGCAGGGTTGGGGTGATATGCTGGGTCTGGTGACACTAACCTATCTACCTGCAGGGCTGGGGTGATATGCTGGTTCTGGTGACACTAACCTATCTGCAGGGCTGGGGTGATATGCTGGTTCTGGTGACACTAACCTATCTATCTGCAGGGCTGGGGTGATATGCTGGTTCTGGTGACACTAACCTATCTATCTGTGAGGCTGGGGTGATATGCTGGTTCTGGTGACACTAACCTATCTATCTGCAGGGCTGGGGTGATATGCTGGTTCTGGTGACACTAACCTATCTATCTGCAGGGCTGGGGTGATATGCTGGTTCTGGTGACACTAACCTATCTACCTGCAGGGCTGGGGTGATATGCTGGTTCTGGTGACACTAACCTATCTATCTGCAGGGCTGGGGTGATATGCTGGTTCTGGTGACACTAACCTATCTATCTGCAGGGTTGGGGTGATATGCTGGTTCTGGTGACACTAACCTATCTATCTGCAGGGCTGGGGTGATATGCTGGTTCTGGTGACACTAACCTATCTATCTGCAGGGCTGGGGTGATATGCTGGGTCTGCTGACACTAACCTATCTGCAGGACTGGGGTGATATGCTGGTTCTGGTGACCCTAACCTATCTATCTGCAGGGCTGGGGTGATATGCTGGTTCTGGTGACACTAACCTATCTATCTGCAGGGCTGGGGTGATATGCTGGTTCTGGTGATACTAACCTATCTATCTGCAGGGCTGGGGTGATATGCTGGGTCTGGTGACACTAACCTATCTATCTGCAGGGCTGGGGTAATATGCTGGTTCTGGTCACAGTGTCCCTTTAAGTGCATGATATTCAAGATTTTCATTTTGGAGAACCAATGAAGAATCACACCTTGAATTGTAGCCTCAGTCCTCTGGCAGATATGTACGAGTCTATTAAGATAGACGATGTATTAATAACACCTTAAGTGGCCATGTTTTATTTGCGCAGTCGGATGAATCCTGGGCTCTTTCTAAAAATACTCTGGTGCTGCGAACGTCTCAGCTGCGCAGTGCTGAGCAGATGCAATAAAACCTGTCCTCTGCCAAATATAACCAATGTCTTCAGGGGGGAAAGCGAGATCTTCTCATTGGGAAACACCCATCAATGCAGTCCTAGTAACATCTGCATTGCTGCAAGATGACCTTGTCATTTCTATTCAGGGAAAACTGCTGAAGTAGAAACACGTGCGTCCGGCTGCTAAATGAACATTAAAGGGGCTGAATATTAGCTAAAATGTAAATGAAAATCTGCTGTTTCTACATTCAGCCCGATCTGCCGGCTATTTTTAGACTGCTGCAGTGTAAATCGTATTGACCGCGGCTTGCAACTTGCATGATATCCTACCTGCCTTGTAAAAAGAGGAGGAAGCTTAACCTTTAGTTATAAGTAAAAGCAAGCCCTGATTTTATCTTAAATGGTAAAAAAAAATTCCAAAATATTTTTGAAAGTTAAAAAAAATCAAAAAATTTACCAAATGAAATGATCTTTCTCTTGGAAGAAAAGTTAAGGCTAAGTTCACACTTGTGTTTTTTGGGGGTAGCTTTTTTTTTTTTTTTTTTTAATAAAGCTTTAAATCCACTAATTTTACAAAAATTTATTTAAATTTTTAACAAATATTGTTAGCCAAATGACAGGTAAAATTGAAATGATGAATTTTTCAAAAACGCATATATTTTTGAAAATGCAGCTTTTCCTTTCTGTAATGTCTGGCTGGGATAAGCCAGAATTTCATTCACTTTGCTGGTACTGTAAAACGCTGCGTTTTTGTCCCCGCTGCGTTTCTGCAACGTGGGGGCTTAACCTTCTTACTTAGGTTACTTCTTACTTACTTTATTACCTTTTACTTTAATAGGAGCAGAGCTGCCCCTGACCCTGTGCAGTAGCTTCCAGCACTGAGGCAAAGCCAGATCAGCTGATCAGTGTGGGGTCCAGTTGTCAGACTCCCACCAATTGAGTACTGGTGGTCAGAAAACTCCTTAAGTGAATTTGTGATGTACAGAGAGAGGGCGCCATGGCAAATATAAAACGAATCCTTTATGGGGCCAGGTCCAATTATTTGCCCAATCATGCCATTTTCATGACCCTTGGTCCATTTTCCTACCTACTTGCTCTCTAAGGGTAAGTTCACATGGTGGAAAATGAAGAGGAATTCCGTTTCATTTTCCACCACTGTTTTACGGCCATTGTCCAGCCGCGACACGATGCCGATGCAGGGCATATTAATAGTGACAGTAGTTGTCTTGATTGAATGCCAATGGATATGATCATGAATAGAGCAACTTTTTATGGTCTGGAACTTGTCAGAAACCCAACCAAGATGTCCTTATTGTGCCAGGTTATCAGGCAGGGGCAATACATGTATAACAAGATAACATGTACAAGATAACCCGATACAATAAGGACATCATGGCTGGTTATCAGGAGGGACACTATATGTATGAGAAGATAACCTGACCACAATAAGGACATCATGGCTGGTTATCAGGAGGACACTACATGTATGAGAAGATAACCCGACCACAATAAGGACATCATGGCTGGTTATAAGGAGGACACTACATTTATGAGAAGATAACACGACCACAATAAGGACATCATGGCTGGTTATCAGGAGAGACACTACATGTATGAGAAGATAACCCGACCACAATAAGGACATCATGGCTGGTTATCAGGAGGACACTACATGTATGAGAAGATAACCTGACCACAATAAGGACATCATGGCCGGTTATCAGGAGGACACTACATGTATGAGAAGATAACCCGACCACAATAAGGACATCATGGCTGGTTATCAGGAGGACACTACATGTATGAGAAGATAACCCAATCACAATAAGGACATCATGGCTGGTTATCAGGAGGGACACTACATGTATGAGAAGATAACCTGACCACAATAAGGACATCATGGCTGGTTATCAGGAGGACACTACATGTATGAGAAGATAACCTGACCACAATAAGGACATCATGGCTGGTTATCAGGAGGACACTACATGTATGAGAAGATAACCCAACCACAATAAGGACATCATGGCTGGTTATCAGGAGGACACTACATGTATGAGAAGATAACCCGACCACAATAAGGACATCATGGCTGGTTATAAGGAGGACACTACATTTATGAGAAGATAACCTGACCACAATAAGGACATCATGGCTGGTTATCAGGAGGACACTACATGTATGAGAAGATAACCTGACCACAATAAGGACATCATGGCTGGATATCAGGAGGACACTACATGTATGAGAAGATAACCTGACCACAATAAGGACATCATGGCTGGATATCAGGAGGACATTACATGTATGAGAAGATAACCTGACCACAATAAGGACATCATGGCTGGTTATCAGGAGGGGACACTACATGTATGAGAAGGTAACCCGACCACAATAAGGACATCATGGCTGGTTATCAGGAGGACACTACATGTATGAGAAGATAACCTGACCACAATAAGGACATCATGGCTGGATATCAGGAGGACATTACATGTATGAGAAGATAACCCAATCACAATAAGGACATCATGGCTGGATATCAGGAGGACACTACATGTATGAGAAGATAACCTGACCACAATAAGGACATCATGGCTGGTTATCAGGACACTACATGTATGAGAAGATAACCCGACCACAATAAGGACATCATGGCTGGTTATCAGGAGGACACTACATGTATGAGAATAGATAACCTGACCACAATAAGGACATCATGGCTGGATATCAGGAGGACACTACATGTATGAGAAGATAACCCAATCACAATAAGGACATCATGGCTGGTTATCAGGAGGGACACTACATGTATGAGAAGATAACCTGACCACAATAAGGACATCATGGCTGGTTATCAGGAGGACACTACATGTATGAGAAGATAACCCGACCACAATAAGGACATCATGGCTGGTTATCAGGAGGACACTACATGTATGAGAAGATAACCCGACCACAATAAGGACATCATGGCTGGTTATCAGGAGGACACTACATGTATGAGAAGATAACCCGACCACAATAAGGACATCATGGCTGGTTATCAGGAGGACACTACATGTATGAGAAGATAACCCGGATACAATAAGGACATCATAGCTGGGTTTCTGACAAGTCCCAGACCATAGAAGGTTCCTGCATTCATGGTCGTCTCCTTCCATTGGCAACCGATCAAGACAAATTGTCACTACTAAAATGATTGAAGAAAATATTTCAAATTCTGCAAAATATTTAATTACTTTTTAATTAGCAAAATTGTTCAACTTTAAATGATCTAGAAATTTAGAAATGGTTATGTTTATGGGAAAACCCCTTTAATAAACCATCCTACTATAAACCCCTCTTGACCTCCTCTAATAGGAATCTTCATTGCGTTCCTGAGAACTTTCTCAAGATAACAGTATTGGCAAGTCTTAGAGAATCAGCTTCTCGTTGCGATGACTTCTCTCCCTTCTTATAACCCATAGTGGCGGGAGTCGTATATCATCGCTCACGGTAATAGAATGTGATTATTTTGTACCGTTTTATACAATTTCCGTAAGGTGCCATAGAGAAAAGCTCGGCATTGAAGAAATAGTGATGAGATCCTACCTGGAATATAGATGATCCATAGTGCAGAGTGTCAGCTGTAATGTATGGACGGCACTATCTTATTTTTAATATATACGCCCCATATTTTACTGTCAGAGGGGTTAAGCGTTCATAGTTTATCGTTTCAATGGCTGTGGTTGCCCGGGCATGCATGAGTAATGCAATATTATAACTGGGAAATGTGTTATAAATAATAAAATGGTGCACGTGTCTTTTACCAGTACCGAATCCGTCACCATTCTATAATGAGATGACCTGCTGAAATCCCACAATGATTTTACTTTCATAGGTTTGGCCTTCACGGGCAATTTTATTGTTTTTTACTAAGTGTTCTCCAAATCACTGCGCTAGAAAGTGAATATAAAAACTATGAAAGTAATGCCAAATAGTACATTCTTAAAGGGGATGTCCACCCTTTAACACCAGGTCATTTCTAGGACCAATATTCTGTGCTTATTAATTTCTTAATATATCTTTATAGCAGTCAAAGCTTCAATTTGCTGATACAGAGCTCCAAATCCCTTGCATAGACATAGACATAAGTGTACCTCCAACTGTAATACAACTTTTCGTAAATGAATAGTACACGTAAATATAAGAAACATTGTAATTAGAGATGGGATTTGCTTTGTTTCGGGTTCAGGTGGCTCAGGTCCAAGACTTGTTACTGGTCGAACAAGCTCAGCACAAACCACACCATAAATTGACTTAAAACAGTGTATGACACTGTCAGGGCTCCTAGAAACCTATCTATAAAACATAGTGTAGAACACTGTCAGGGCTCCTAGGAACCTATCTATAAAACATAGTGTAGAATACACTTAGGGCTCCTAGACCTATCTATAAAACATAGTGTAGAACACTGTCAGGGCTCCCAGGAACCTATCTATAAAACATGGTGTAGAACACTGTCAGGGCTCCTAGGAACCTATCTATAAAACTTAGTGTATAACACTGTCAGGGCTCCTAGGAACCTATCTATAAAACATAGTGTAGAATACTGTCAGGGCTCCTAGGAACCTATCTATAAAACATAGTGTAGGACACTGTCAGGGCTCCTAGGAACCTATCTATAAAACATAGTGTAGAATACTGTCAGGGCTCCTAGACCTATCTATAAAACATAGTGTAGAACACTGTCAGGGCTCCCAGGAACCTATCTATAAAACATGGTGTAGAACACTGTCAGGGCTCCCAGGAACCTATCTATAAAACATAGTGTAGAATACTCTTAGGGCTCCTAGGATCCTATCTATAAAACATGGTGTAGAACACTGTCAGGGCTCCTAAGAACCTATCTGTCTAATTTATAGATCTCAAAGGAAATTACAGCCGAAGTTATGTCAATTTGAAAGTGACAGTATTATACTCTGGGAGCGCTTCAGACCTCCTAGTATAATAGATACAAAAATAAAAAAAAAAATTCATATTCACCTTCCATTTACCTCCCTTGGGCCTCCTCACGGCGGCGAGCGCTCTTCTAGTGGTTTCATGGATCCAGGGTCACCCCTCAAGCCCAATCACAGGTCAAAGTAGTGACCCTGGGCTCCAGATGTCACCAGGAGAGCGCCAGTCGCCCTGAGGAGCCCCAAAGGAGGTAAATGAAAGGTGAGTATGAATGTTTTTTTATTTTTGTCACCTTCCCTGGGCCTCCCAGAGTATAATACAGTGGCCATTTTAGTTCGTCTGAGACAAATATCCATTTGTTGAGTTTTGTAATTAAAAAAATAGCAATTTTGAATATTTGGTTTGAACCCGGCTCAGTACAAGTCGATTCACCCATCTAATTGTAATATATCTTATTAAAGAAAAAGTGTTTCTTTCTCCATTTATCAAGCTGCTTTCTTTCTCTTCCTCTCTCCCACCAGCAGTCTCCTTTTCTCTCATCGCTCTCCATAGACGCCATCTGAGAAATGTTTGCTACCCCCATAAACTTCAATGGAGAAGGACACCCAGAAGGGCAACCATCTCTCAATTGCCATATGCAATCCCCACCTTATTCTCCAGAAACGTAATAGTCCCACCCAAAGCTATTACACAATTATGGATAAAAATTTGGGCTTCAAAAAAGGGTTATCCAGGGAGAGGAAAAAGTTACCTGGTGCCAGGGAAATAAAGCTGCTATACTTGCCCTCCTCGGTTATAGAGTGGTTCTGGTTCTCTTTGCCAGCCCTTGTTGCTGGTGACTTTTGGCAATCACAGGTGGTAAAGCTGTGAACCGAGAGCAAGGCAGGTGGTTTGGACTCCGCAACCAGAAATGAACGCACACGCGGTAGTTCAAGAAAAAAATATATATTTACTATAAGTTAATAAAGGCTAGTTAAAGGTAAAATGACAGGGCTAAAGACAAGCAAAATATACAATATAGCATGAACAATTTCAAGGCAAATTCTGCAATGGTTTCTACTTTTACTCTGTCCACTTCTGCAGTATGGACACTGAATGAACAATATACTCAAAACTATCCCTAACTGACCCTGACTTCACATTTGGGTGCACCCCCTTTTCCCCAGTGGTCCAGGTGGACCGCTTACAGTCCGTAGAAGCGCGCGGTGGGGCCCAAAGTCGGTCCTTTCTTTTATAGTGAAGCGTCCTCTCCTCACGGTTATCAGGATCTTGGGAGAAATGAAGTCCTCTTTAACAGACAGGGAAACCAACTGAATGCAATGTAATCCAACAGCAGATTCCACTCAGCACACTGACAGTCCTGCAGAATCCATACACTGAGCTGGGATGTAAGCCGGGATTTAGCAGGTGCCGTCCAGTACATCAACAGCACTGCGAGTCTCTATCTGTGGTATCCATATACACAGTCACAATGTCAGTCTCACTGATCAGCCACTGAGCACAGTTCCTTTCACGTGGACTCACTAGTCCTGTTGTCTCTTTACACTCTGTTTGTCTCTGGACCAAGATACAGCTTAGCTGTACAGAAAAATCTCCACACCAGTTCAATACAACACTTGCCAAGATGGCTGCTGCTCTCTGTCTCGTCACTTCCTGCTTCTCTGCTCACACTCTGTCTGCAGAACAGGCAGGCTGACATAAAAGGGGGGGGGTCTCACTCCAGCATCATGTCACAATTACAATGGCTGCTGTCTTAAAGGAACAGAATCACAGAAATACATTCAACATTAACAATTTATACAGACAAATAAAGCTTAGGACAACATTGGCTGTCTCTTACATATTCCCCCCCACTTTAAGATTGGCAGTCCCTGCCTATGACTGTATATCCAGAGGGTTGTACTTTTATGCACAGGGTGGTAGTATACCGATGTATGGCAGGCCAAACAAACTCATCCTGCGCATACCGAACAGGGGGAATACCAGCATTTGGCCTAGTGGTCCGTCTGAGGACCGGTGGTATATTATGGGGTGCTGCAGCTATGGGCTGAGAAGGACCAGCGGATTCCGCACCAGAGGGGGCACAGGCCGGAGATACAGTAGTCACAGGTGGAACATCCCCAGGAGCAGGGATCGGCCAACAATCATCCTCCTCGTCGGAGGCCCATTCCGCACCTCCATTCTCTGACTGTGGGAGCTCATTCACATTGGCAGGCCCATCATGATTTGTCCCTTCAGAATGACACAGGCGCAACATATTTCGGTGAAGTACTCGAACACAATCAGTTCCTTCTTTCTGGACCTGGTACACTGGCCCATTCGCATACTTGCGGCCAACAACACGATACGGCAAAGCCTCCCATCGGCTTTCCAATTTCCCTTGGGGTTTCTTGACACGAACTAGCACCAGGTCGCCTGGTTGCAATGGTGCTTCTTGCACTGGGGTCTTATCAGGATGGGGATGTTCTTGCAGGCGCTGCCGCACCAATCGATGGATCGTCTCAAGTCTCTGCCGATGCGCCCGCACCCAAGAGGTTGGATCCCTCGGAGGGAACCCATCCACATCATTCAACTGTAATTCTCCTATACTTCGCCCAGACCGCTCAAAGAGAAGTGTATAAGGAGAGTACCCCGTTGTAGAATGGACCTGATTGTTATAGGCCCACACCATTTCAGACAAGAACTGAGGCCACTGTAACTTCTTGTCTTCCTCCAGAGTCCGCAGCATCTGTAGCAGAGTTCTGTTGAATCTTTCACAGGCCCCATTTCCCTGAGGGTGGTATGGAGTCGTGTGCAACTTCTTTATCCCGTAGATACGTTGAACTTCTTTCATTACGTGTCCCTCAAAGCAGGCGCCCTGGTCGGAGTGGATGCGTTGGGGACACCCATATACTCGCATGAAATCTTGGCACAGAGCACGAGCTGCTGACTCAGCTGTCTGGTCCTTGGTGGCGGTTACCACCGCAAATTTGGTGAAGTGATCCACCATTACGAGGCAATACTGGTGTCCGCTATTGGATGGGCCAACCATTAGATAGTCTATCATGACGATTTCTAAAGGTTCCTGGGTCACGATGGTTTGCAGGGGAGCTCTCTGTTCTAGTGCCTTATGGATCTCACAAGTTCGACAGCTGCGGCATACTTCTTCGACCATTTGACGAAGACCAGGGCAGTAAATCAGTCGCTGTAACCAACGAAAGGTCTTCTCATGACCAAAATGTCCATTCTTATTATGAGCCTCAACTGCCAACGAGCGAGCCAGTTCACTAGGCACCACAATTTGGTATCGAATGTCGATCTCAGAAGGTAAATAGACCTTTCGGCATAGCACTCCATTTTTCATCTCCAACTTTTCCCACTGACTCAGAACAGATAATATCTCACGTGTCAGTCGTTCTCTTTCCTCTCTACAGGGCTTCCGGCCTTTCTCAACACACTTGATTATCTGCGCCAGCCCCTCATGGGTCTGTTGTATCTGTGCCCATTCCTGTCGTGAGGGACCAAAGAAAGGAGCCGTTTCAGTCCCCTCCATCTCAAACTGATTAGCGGCGGCCAAGGCCTGTGAAAATCTGCTGAAATCGGGCACCTCCACATGCTCCAACTCATGATCCACGTCTACTGTGGGGGTCTGGGCGGTTACCCTAGAAAGTCCGTCAGCATTCTGGTTCTCTGTCTTGGACCGATACTTAATGCGGTAATTGAACTTAGACATTCGGGCTATCCACCTCTGCTCTAACGCCCCGAGCTTGGCATTTTCCAGGTGAGCTAGTGGGTTGTTGTCAGTCAGTACTAAAACTTCAGCACCGGTCAAATATTCAGAGAATTTCTCGGTCATGGCCCATACCAGTGCCAACAGCTCCAACTTAAATGAACTATAATTCTCGGGGTTTCTTTCAGAATCTCTCAAAGACCGGCTGCCGTACGCTATGACCCTCTCCTGGCCATCCTGAAGCTGGGAAAGCACTGCTCCAAGACCATACAGGCTTGCATCTGTATACAGCTGGAACGGCAAGTGGTAATCAGCATATGCCAAGATTGGGGCTGTTGTCAGTGCATCCTTCAATGCCTGGAAGGCTTGTTCCTGTTCAGGTCCCCACTTCACGGACCAGTTCTTTGGACCACCGGATGTGCCTCGTAGGAGAGCATTAAGTGGTGCTGCTACCTTGGCGAAATCCTTAATAAACCGTCGATAGTAACCGGCTACTCCAAGGAACGCCCTCACTTCTCGCAGGGTAGTCGGTATTTGCCAATCTTGAACAGCCGCTATCTTGTCTCTTGATGGTCTCACCCCTTCTCCTGATACGCGGTGACCCAAGTAATCAATTTCAGATTGGAACAACCGACATTTACTGGGTTTCAATTTGAGCCCATGTTCCCGCAATCTTCGAAATACTTGCCCCAACTGGTGGAGATGGTCTTCAAAGGTCGCAGAATACACTATAATGTCATCCAAGTAGATGAGAGTGAACTCAAAGTTGAAGTCACCGAGACATTTCTCCATCAACCGCTGAAACGTTCCGGGTGCATTTGTCAACCCGAAGGGCATCTGGTTAAATTCGTATAGTCCCATGGGCAAGATGAATGCCGTCTTCTCCTTGTCTTTTGTGGCCATCGGCACCTGCCAATACCCACTAGCCAGATCTAGTGAGGAGAAGTACCGGGCTCTCCCCAGCGCTGAGAGAGACTCCTCAATCCGTGGCAAGGGGTAGGAATCTCGTACGGTGCAAGCGTTTAACTTCCGATAGTCTACGCAAAATCGGATGGACCCATCTTTCTTTCTTACTAACACCACAGGAGCCGCCCAGGGACTTTGGCTTTCTTGGATGATCCCACCCTGTAGCATCTTAGCTAACAGTTCTTTCACTTCCTGATACAACTGTGGAGGAATTTGTCGGTAGCGCTCTCTAATTGGAGGGGTGTCTCCTGTGGGAATCTCATGGTAGATCCCTGTGGTACATCCAAAATCTTCAGCATACCGTGCAAAGGCGGCTCGGTTCTCCCATAACAGCTCATCTACCTTCTGCACCCTTTCCAGAGAACATGAACTTGCATCCATCTTCATCTGTTCTCGAATTGCACGGCCATTCCATTCAGAGGTGGGTTCCTCATCTTCTCCCATGGACACAATTACGGTCCACTCATCCCTTTCAGTCGGCTTCAGCTGCATTGGAGTTACTTTCCTTACTTCCTCCGGAGTCACATAGATGTTAGCCAGCTGCCTCCCTGGGGTCAGGTCCACACTCTGGTCCTGAGTGTTTACACATCGAAGTGGTACTCTTCCATTGCGAACTATTGCCAAGGAACGGGCCACTAGCGGATCAACACCTCCTTCGGCTGCCTGCAGTGGTTCTACCAACACAGCTATGCCCTCTAGTTTCCGACAGGTGCCTACGGGCATGGACACTATTGTCTCCCGACTGGGTGGCAGTGTAACTTTTGTATGCAAAGGAACTGAAATTCGAGCCAGAGGACGCTGTGCATCTGAACTTTTCTGTAAGCCACATGTCCGGATCAGCCGCTAGAAAGCTGTTTGAGTAGGCCGATGGGTGGTGGTTTCTTTCCAATAACCGTGACCTTTCTTTTCAAAGAGGATCTGATCTAATTCTTTTAACACATTCATCCCCAAAATGACAGGGACCTTTACTTCATGTGACTCCTGTACCACCACAATGCCTTTCCTACCTAGATCTTGGCCACATACCCGGACATTCATCCAGGCCACTCCCACGACTGGAACTGGTAACTGGTTAGCTGCGACCACTCGTATGAATGTATGGGGATCATATTTCACATGTTGCTGGAAGTACCGTTCATAACAGTCTCTACTCAAGGTCGTTACTTGGGAACCCGTGTCAATCATCCCGGTAACTGGAATACCCTCCATTTCCACCTGTATAACAGGACTTGCAGCGATCAGGTCATCATTAGGGCATTCTCCCCACATAGTCTTCTTGTCAGTCTCCCCTACTACACGCCCTTCAGCAGCAGGGGACTTCAGTTTAACGGCGGTCTCTCATAAGTTTGTCGCTGCTCTGGACATCTAGCAGCAACGTGGCCCATCCGTCCACACTACCAGCAGCGTATCCCCCGTCGTTCTGGCCATCTGTTTGGGCCCCTTCGGTAAGCCCCTTCGATTTCTCCTGAGCACTGCACTAAATGATTTGGACCCCTTCGGTAGGTCCTATCCTCATCCCTCCAGCGGGGTGGTGGGTGATTCTGACTTGCTGGGTGTGGATGGCTCACCCTTTCATCTCCAGTCTTCTGGAAGTCTGCAATTTTCATAGACTGCTCATCACAACGAGTGTGCAAGTGTTCCATTTGTTCTTGCAGTTTCTGCATTACTGTGAGAA
>CAMRHE010000386.1:1595000-1838929 GCA_947044405.1 Leptodactylus fallax | reverse complement strand
CAAAAGTTTTGAGAATGACACAAATATTATATTTTCACATGATCTGCTGCCCTCTGGTTTTTATGTGTGTTTGTCAGATGTTTTTATCACATACAGAAATAGACTTGCTCCAAGAGTCTCTGCCTCACAGTGCGTGCAGATGCACTCACACCTGCCTGCTGCCATTCCTCAGCAAGCTCTGCACTGCTGGTAGCCCGATCCCGCAGCTGAAACACTTTTAAGAGACGGTCCTGCCGCTTGCTGGTCTTTCTTGGGCGCCCTGGAGCCTTTTTGGCACCAATGGAACCTCTCTCCTTGAAGTTCTTGATGATGCGATAGATTGTTGACTGAGGTGCAATCTTTCTAGCTGCAATACTCTTCCCAGTTAGGCCATTTTTGTGCAGTGCAATGATGACTGCACGTGTTTCTTTAGAGATAACCATGGTTAACAGAAGAGAAACAATGATGGCAAGCACCAGCCTCCTTTTAAAGTGTCCAGTGGTGTCATTCTTACTTAATCATGACAGATTGATCTCCAGCCCTGTCCTCATCAACACCCACACCTGTGTTAATGGAGCAATCACTGAAACGATGTTAGGTGGTTCTTTTAAGGCAGGGCTGCAATGATGTTGAAATGTGTTTTGGGGGATAAAGTTCATTTTCTAGGCAAATATTGACTTTGCAAGTAATTGCTGTTAAGCTGATCACTCTTTATAACATTCTGGAGTATATGCAAATTGCCATTAGAAAAACTGAAGCAGTAGACTTTGTAAAAATTTATATTTGTATCATTCTCAAAACTTTTGGCCATGACTGTATATCAGTTTAATGGGTAAGTATGGTCTTCTCCCTACTTATTTAAACCTTCTTCCTAAGTTTTTCTCTCTGATAGGCTGTACGCTTTTGTTTGATACTGTTCTGACTGCTTTGGTGGCAGCGCGACTTAATGAGGGAAAGGTCCTCTAAGCTGAAACATTTCGCTTATACAGAGTGCGACATCCCTCTGCCTGATGGTACGATTATACTCGCTATCGCCAATGCCGTGGGACCCCATCTGAGGATTCGTCCATTCGTGACGTAATTGTGTGCATCAAGGAGTAGGATAGAAATCCGGAACTTGATTTCTCAAGAAGTTTCGTACTGAGAGGCATCTTCAGTCTGTTCCATCAGAAGAGGAATTTCACCTACTCAATGTGATGCACTCGTGTGATGAAGACACTTCGCTAAATCCCAGCAGTCCTCTTGGTAAGGATGCCTAGGCTGCTGAAGTCCATCTGGTCAGCGACTGTGATGTTGAACTTGGGGAAGCCTCTAGTTCCACCTATAGGGGGCCAAGGGCCTGCCAAGTGGATGCAACACTGGATAAAGCTTTGACCGGCAATCTCCAGATCGCTATACATAGTCGCTTGGAGTGTACCCTTAGGAAGGCTTAATTCTCAGCCTCTGCTCAGGCTTCTGTGGACATCGCCTCCAATGAGGTAGCGAATAAGAGAGTATCTAGCAGAAGGATCTGTATACCAGGTCAAGATGCCTGCCAAATCTAGGGCCTTCTCTACAGCTGCTAGAAGGCCATTATGGTTGAAACCTCCCGGAGTGGACAATGCGTCCAAGTAAAACATATGCTCCCTACCCTTGAGCTGGGTAAACATTTTAGCAGAGACCTGGACGACATCATGGAAGGTCTTGTGATTAAAAGGATAAGTGCCTTTTGCAGTCTTTTAAAGGGAAAGCAGGACCTTCTGGCCAGGGCAGAAGTTATCACCGCCTCAATCTACGCTCTAATATCAGAGGAGTGCTAGATATCAGTCCAGAGGGGCTGGACGTAAGTTCCCCAAGGAAGGGGAAAGAAAGAAGCCTGGCTTTGATGCCAACTTTTCGCCTCCTGTGGCGGCAAGTACTCCTGTTGGGGGATGTCTCTCCCTTTTTTTCTCTCCTTCTGGCAGGAGAAGATCCAAGAACTTTGGTCTTGGAGATAAGTACAGCGGGGTTATGCGGATGAATTCTTCGCCTGCCACAAGACAGATTCTCGCAACCCGTTCTCTTCCTGCACTGCAGCAGGTTGTACTGGAAAATTCCATTCTGGAATACCTGGGCAGGGGGGCCTTGGGAAAGGTCCCCACTCAGAAGAAGGTTTGGGGTCTACTCTCCAGACATCCCGCTACCAATATATGTTATAGTCCTAATATATCTAAGTCTCTTCATAAGGAAGAGCGCTTCTTGTCGCTCTCGACCTAAAGGATGCGTACTTACAAGTTCCAGTTATCCTCCTCACAGAAGGTATCTGAGAATTGCTGTTTCAATTGCCGCCCACAGGTGATATTTCCAGTTTGCGGCCCTGTATTTTGGCATTTCCTCGGCTCCCCACACCTTTACCTATGTGATGGCTGCAGTAACAACCGCACTCAGACTTCAAGGTCTGTTCATAGTGCCATATTTGGACGACTGGGTAATAAAAGCCTATTCAAAAACCATCCTGCTCCAGCACCTGCAGACAACTGTGTCTTTTTTCCAGCATCCAGGCTAATAACCGGGAGAAGTCAGAGGTGATTCCTTTCACACAGAAGAAGATTCAGTCTGACTCTGTCTGCCTAGAAATTTCTTTAACTCCGATAAGGCGAGAAAAGATAATCAGAGCACTTCCGATATGGTGGCTCAGTGGTTAGCACTGCAGCCTTGGGATCGTATCCTGCCAAGGACAGCATCTGCAAGGAGACTGTATTTTCTCCCCATGTTTGCGTGGGTTTCCTCCAGGGTCTCCGGATTCCTCCCACACTCCTAAGACATACTGATAGGGAATGTAGATTGTAAGTCCTATATGGGACAATGCCCTATATCTGTCAATGTCCGTGAAGGCGGTGCAGAATATGATGGCGCTATAAAGGTTAACATAATAAATAATAATATCTTCTCAAGACATGTCGGATGTTCATCAGAACAATTATGAGAGTCCTGGCCTCATGTCAGACTTATCCAATTCAGTCCCTTGGACTTTATGGCATATGCTCCCCCTCCAGTCGGAAGTACTAGGGGTCTGAAATCATAGCCCTCTGAGTCTTGACAAGAGGATCAGACTTTCTCCCAGAACCCGTCTTTCTCTCCATTGGTGATACACCTGAAAGTCGGATGTCCACGGTCCAACCACTTTGGACTCTGTTGACCGATGCCTAGCTGTACGAGAAAACCGTACAAGGAGTCTGGAGCAGGCTAGAAAGGATTGACATCATCCATCTGGAGGTAACTCAGAGAAGTTTACCTGGCACTCCTCCATTCTTCTCCTCTTCTCAGAGGAAGAGCTGTCAAGATCCGGTCCATCAACATGGTGACAGTAATAAACAGGAAGGCACCAGATAATTCTCCCTCCTCAGGGAGGCAGGTCTGATTTTCACCTGGGCAGAGAAAGATCTGACCCATCTCTCCGCATTTCACAACAAGGGCTCCTTGAACATAGTTGCGGATCAGTTGAGTCGGGGTCTTACCGTATCAGGAGAATGGTCTCTCAATCAAGAGTGTTCCACCAGATCACCCTGAAGTGGGGTCTTCCAGAAATAGACCTTATGGTGACCAGACTCAATGCCAAGGTAGAGAAGTTCTGATCATGACATCAAGAGGACTATCCCTTGGCAGTGGATGCCCTGTCCATCCCTTGGAGGTTCAGGCTGGCATACATCTTCTCTCCACTTTCCCTGATACCAAGGGTATGGATGAAAGTCAGATAGCCTCTGTGATAACCAAAAAGAGCTTGGTGTTCCCAACTCATGCTCATGAGTCGAGGGATCTATTAGAGGCTTCCCCCAATCCAGAACCTCGTTTCCCAAGTAACTCTGAACTGCCAGGATCTGCGGAGATTCAACCTGACAGCCTGAAGGTTGCTCAGTCCCTAGGGGGCTGTCAGAAGTCGTCCTGAAGATCTTTTTTCTGCACAAGAGCAGAATCCACCAATAAAAGATACCTAAGGATAGGTATTGTCTTCAAGGAGTGGTTCTCCAGACAGGAAGTGAATAGTCGAATTCCCACCAGAATTTTCTTCAGGACCGCTTGGATAAGGGCCTTTCCCCTGCCACTCTGAAGGTACAGGTTTCAGCCCTATCTACCTGCTTAAGCAAAAGATTGTCTCAGAACCCCTTAAATCCCAGCATTTCTTAAGGGTGCTATGAGACTTAGGTAAGTGGTTGCAGCTCCCTATCCACTCTGGGGTCTATCCACAGTTCTTTCTGGCCTTTGTGGCCCGACATTGGAATCATTTGAGAAGGAGGATCTTAAGTTTCTGGCTTGCAAACCACCTTTTTGCTAGCTATCACCTCAGCTAAAACAATACGACAGTTGCAGGCTTTTTTCTGAAGAGCCATATATATTTTTTTTTCATTAGGGTCCAGCTCAGATTTCTTCCTAGGTTTAACCCTAAGGTGCCCTCTCGGGCTAATATTAACCAGGTGGTCTCCTTACCAGTTTTCTTTCCCAGCTCCTTCCTCCAAGGAAGGGGGAAAACTCCATACTCTGGATATGGTATGGTGTCTCCAAAATTTATCTTCTGCGTACATAGTCAGAAGATTGGAAAATCCTCTTAATTTAAATTTCTTTTGCTAAAGCCCAAGTTTATCAAAGGGCTGTGTCGGCCTCCTGGGCTGAGAGTTGGTCTTGCTTTTTGAACAGTTTGTGCAGCCGTTTTTAGTCATCCAACTAACCTTTGTTAAACACTATCAGTTAGATGTCCGTAGTTCAGAGGATACTGCTTTTGGAAATTCATACGGTACTGTAGTGAGTGAGAACCCTCCCTAGGGGATCTACTTGCTATGTCCCCATATTGTGCTGCTGTTGGATGTAAGGGAATCGTTGATTATGTAGATAATCTGTTTTCCCTTAGTACGAACAGCAGCACAAGCTTTTCCCCCTTTAGGAAGGATTGTTATTTTTTTCTTTTATTCTTTATAACTAGCACAGTGAGGGGAGGTCTCCTTGGCCTCTTATAGGGGAGTATCATTTAATTAATTATGTAAATTAAAAATTCCGCCTGTCCTACCAGCACACAGGGGCAGAGATACCCCATATTGCGCTGCTGTTCGGACTAAGGGAAAACAGATTATCTACATCAATGATTCTATACATTTCCATAAGCATCAATGCTATTTTGCTCTGAAAAGATATCTAAGCCTTTTTTTAAGCTGTCAGCTGTTGCTGCTGTGTACAGCTCCTGGGGTAGACTATTCCATAGGTTCACAGTCCTAACAGTGAAGATTAAACCTTTGTTTTCTCCAGATGGAAGGAATTTTACATGAAACTGCATTTCTTATATAGGCCATTTATATATTTAAACAGGTTTATCATGTCTCCCCTTAAATGCCTGTTCTCAAGATTAAACAAATTTGATTCCTTTAATCTCTCCTCATAACTGAGATTCTCCAAGTCCCTTCTCAATTTTGTGGCCCTCTGTGGAACTTTTTTCAACTCCAGGACATCCTTTCTATGAACTGGTGACCAGAACTGAACTGCAAATTCCAGTTGGAGCCACGCTAATGATTTATAAAGTGGTAATATTATATCCCTGTCCTGCGAGTCCATACCCCTTTTAATACAGTACATGACAATATCCTGCTGGCCGTAAAAGCAGCCGATTGACATTAGATGTGGTTATTTTTATGGAAAATTTTATTAAAGCGTCTTACAATGGTACATCAAGACATACATACAAGTCATGTACATGACAGAGTGAATTTACATAAGTACATAAGTGAAGGTACAATGAAACTTAGAGGATAATAATAGTGCTTTTCAGACAAAGGACACCAAGGCCTACAATAGAAAAAAGGAGACATAAGAGCTCCAATAATGGTGAGATCATCATGTGGTATCAAGGTATTGTTGACTAGTGTCTGCAGGGTATTGACCAGTAGTTTAAGGAGATAACAAAATTAGCCACATACATTCAATTGAGAGATAACAAGGTTAACATAACAGAAACCTTCTAATATTTGAATGTCCAAAACACAAGAGGGCTGGAACATTTGTGGTAAGGGAGCAGCCGGAAGAGCTCTGAACCAGTGTGAATCAATGTGGGTGGAGTTGTAAAATTTTATCCATTGCCTGGAGTAAGTCCTCCATGGCTGTGGAGTATGTTGTAGTCTGGAGACAATATCCCCAAAACCTTTTGAAACTTCTGTGGGCAGTTGTGGTAAATATACACTATTCATTCATATGAGGGCAGAATTGACCAGTTGCTTCCAAATCTTAAGCTTCTCTGCGTCAATCCACCACTTAGAAATAGAGTTTCCTGCAGAAATACTCTAAAATGATGTGTCCATTGTTCTTCTGCTAGTAAACCAAACAGAAAAATTTAGGGATTGCAAGGCACTGGCATATTTACAAGTAGTAAGAAGGAGGTAACCTAATTCCAAAAACTCTGAACCCGGAGGGCACTCCTAGACCATGTGGTAGAAGTCAGCTGGAAAGGCAGAACATTTTAGACATTGGGGAGTAGGAATTCGTGCTATGTAATGAAGACAAGTTGGTGTGAGGTAGGTCTTGTGAATAAAGTATAGTTGTATGAGCTTGTTGTTGATAGCAGGCAAGACAAAGAAATATGATTCAGTCAGTTTAGTATATAGCGCACCAGTTAATGATGGAGTCTTCTCTTTCCACTTCTCCAGCACAGGGAGTGGAGATCAGGCAGTTTTTGCCCTGATAAGATATGAGGAAAGATGTGATATTATGCCTCCATGGCTCTGAGAGCAAATTATGCCAATAAGGGGGTGGGTGCAGTGCATGGCGGAGTTGGAGGAATCTGAAAAAATTGTATCTGCGGAACCTGGTATCTTTGTTGAATCTGTGTAAAGAATGACATTCTGGATGGTGAGGTGGTCGAGGGTATGAATACCCAGTCTTTGCCAATATGGTGCGTCTTCCAGATGGTGAAGACAAGTGAACTCAGGGACTTGCCAAAGAGGGTTCTCTGCTGCAAGATCCGCGTATCACAGAGTGAGCTTCTGACCAGATTTGTAAGTATAAGGCAAGGAGACATTCTGGAGAAGAGGGAGTCTTGTCTGAAAGCCAAGGACCAAAATATTTCAGCTGCCCTGCCAGGTAGTATACAGTACCTAAGCCAGAAGCAGCAGTGCATCAATCTCATCTGAAGCATATAGAACTTTCTGATCCCGAACCTTGATCCAGACGCTCAGATAGTCTTGCTCCTTGGGAGAGATATTCTGCAAGTCCATAAGGTTAGACAACAGATCAATGGTCCTCACAACGTTCCTTATGCCCAGAAACTCAACCTAGGATGAGTCATCGTAGGAGAGGCCTGTTTGGGAGGTGTACACAAACTGACAACAGTCAATAGCATGCTTACCAGTACACTTGAGTGTGGATGTCCATCTCTCCTTCAACCATGTTAAAATCACTTCTTCATAAAGGAACTGCCACATAGCGCCTCACCACCAAGTATCCTGTGTGGTCCTGTCAGTGACGACTGCATTTGGGATGGCAATCAAGATCACTTAGGGTGCGCAGTTTTCCATTAGACAAGGGAGGACAATCATATAGCAATGTCATTCGAAGATAAACTGTTCCTTGATATAATGGATAATGGAATGGTGCAAGATGAAACAAAGAGATGGGTTGCTTCATTACCATTTAGGCCTCAGAGACAACACTTACCAGACAAGAGAGGACAAGCCTACAAGCGATTCGTCTCCCTCAGGCACACACTATGCCGCCAGGGACTCAGATCCTGCAGTGCCAGACGTGTCACCCTGCTTAAGCCAGTACATATCCGGGACTGTCTGAAGTTTGCTAGAGAGCATTTGGATGTTCCAGAAGAGTATAGGGAGAATGTCATATGGTCAGATGAAACCAAAGTAGAACTGTTTGGTAGAAACACAACTTGTCGTGTTTGGAGGAGAGTGAATGCTGAGTTGCATCCAAAGAATACCATACCTACTGTGAAGGTCCTGGAGTGGCCTAGCCAGTCTCCAGATCTCAACCCCATAGAAAACCTTTAGAGGAAGTTGAAAGTCCGTGTTGTCCAGGGACAGCACCAAAACATCACTGCTCTAGAGGAGATCTGCATGGAGGAAGGGGCCAACATACCAGCAACAGTGTGTGCCAACCCTGTGAAGACTTACAGAAAACATTTGACCTCTGTCATTGCCAACAAAGGATAGATAAAATATTGAGATGAACTTTTGTTATTGACCAAATACTTATTTTCCACCATAATTTGCAAATAAATTCTTTAAAAATCAGACAATGAGATTTTCCGGATTTGTTTTCTCATTTTGTCTCTCATAGTTGAGGTCTACCTATGATGTCATTTACAGGCCTCTCTCATCTTTTTAAGTGGGAGAACTTGCACAATTGGTGGCTGACTAAATACTTTTTTTTCCCCACTGTATGTTCAATTACACTCCTGTAAGGAGTTTGCTCTTGTTCCCAGGTTTCCTTAGCTATGTCTCGGAGACCACGTGGGTGTCTACCATAAACCAACTCAAATAGGGAAAAACCTGTGGAGGACTGAGGTACCTCCCAAATTGCAAACATTAAATAGGGCAGTAGGCAATCCCAATCTTTGCCATCCTTGCTAACCACCTTTTTTAACATGCCCTTAAGGGTTTTATTGAACCTCTCCACTAGGCCATCTGTCTGGGGGTGATACACAGAGGTTCGCAGGTGTTTGATTTTTAGGAGCTTACATATTTATTTCATTATCTTGGACATAAAAGGAGTCCCTTGCTCAGTCAGGATCTCCTTGGGTATACCTGTCCAAGGAGATCTGAGAGAACATATAAAAAAGCTCCTTGGCAATTAGCTTGGCTAAAGTATATCTCAAGGGCACGGCCTCAGGGTATTGTGTAGCATAATCTAACACCACTAGTATATACTGATGCCCCCTAGCAGACTTTACCATGGCCACTCTTTCAAAGGTTACCTCTATAATGGGTAGGGGTACCAAAGGACTCTGAAGTGTGACACAGGAGCGGTTAGCTGACACTCTAGACAGGAGTTACAATACTCTTGTACTTGTTTATCAATTCCTGGCCAATAGAAATGCTGTACAATGCGCTCTTTGGTCTTTTCGTAGCCCAGGTGTCCTCATAACACACGCTTATGTGCCAAATCTAAAACCACTCTTTGATATGGCCAGGGCACCACCAATTGTTCAACAATTTCTCCCCGTATTTCGTTTACTCTATACAGTAGGTCCTGGTTCATCGACATATAGGGGAACTCCTTGTCAGCCCCTGGATACTGGGGTTCACCATTTACCAACTTTACATTTTCAATGGCATGAGACAGATTAGGATCTCTGATTTGAGCAGTCCAAAAATTGTCACGGGACACCTCAAGCTCAGGCATCTCAGGAACTCCCTCCTGACCTTCAGCATCACCAGCTAACAAAGACAAGGGAAAATTATTACCATCTTGGGTCACCCCTACAGCTGGTGTTTCCCTATCAGGATCAAAGGGTTCAGGGTTAACCTTAGGCAAGACATCAAAAACATTAGCATTTTTAGGACATGGTAGCCTTTGCTTTTTCCACATATCCCAAAACAGAGGAAAATCCCTCCCTATAATGACACTACGGAACAGGGATTTAACCACACCCACTTTGTGAAAGGCGGCGCCAGAGATAGTTTTTATGGTGACCTCTGCAATAGGGTACTCTCTAGTTTCACCATGTATGCACAAGACCCCAATAGTTTGTCCACTGTACAGTGCAGGGTCGACCAGATCATGGTGCAACAGGGTTACCAGGCTCACAGAGTCCAGGAGAGCCAGTACAGCACACCCTGCCACAGTCACAGTGCACATCTGAAGTGCAGGCTCTGTAGGCCTATATGGGTCAGTAATGAGGCCAGGACTCACACCTGGGCTGAGGCCTACTCAAAACCTGACCTGGACCAGACATATGTCTGATATACCATGACTCCAGCACTCTGCCTGTCACCTTCTCACAGTACCTATAGAAATGAATGGGTCAATGTGCAATCTGCGAAAAACAAGGATAGCACACGGATCTCGCTCCCGGTCGTCTTCAACCAGCCTTACACTGAGAAGTAGAAAATGTGGCAGTCTTCTGGCACACCTTGCACCAATAATTGTTGTACATGCTTTACACCAAATGTGTTAACTGTTTTGAACATTTTCTGTGCCTTGCTTGAAAAGAGATGGGCTTTTAAGAAAAGGAGTATGGCTTGTTGGGAAAGGAGGAGGGCAAATGTGCAACATTGTGCACCAAAAATGTGTTAACATTTTGGAACTTTATTTGTTTGAAACTAAGCCAACTCATAGGTGCACAGTTAATCTGGACAGTCTAAAGATGTTGTAGATTTATAATTCAGCATTAGACACTTTGATAAATCTGGTGCAGTTGAGGATTGTGTAGTCTAACTTGTTTTTAGACATTATTAGTAAATCTTTTTCTATGTTTTTATGGTAAGTTTACACATTCTCAAAAACACCTGATTTTTCAATGGGAGTCAGTGGCAGATTTTTAACTCTAGCTGATTTTTTTCAGCTAGAGGGGGAAAAAAACATCATGCGCTATATTAAAGCGGATTCCACTTGAGAACTCCCATAATAGTGAATGGGAGGCAGAAAAAAACCCTCAAGAGGTTTTTGCAAAAACTGCTTCAAAACTTGCTAGAGGTTATAGGAAATAGAACGCTGTGCTTCAGAAATCTAACTCCAAAAAACCTTCAAAATTTTCTTCATAAACCTGGAGCAGATTTTTTCTGACAAAAAAGTCTGTGTGAACTCACCCTTAAAGTGTCAGAAATAGTTTTGTTTTTAACCCATTTGGTGCTGAAACATACAGTTATCTTTATCCATGTGTTAAAAATCCAAACCTGATGTATGTACATTTACTTTCATTAGATATAATGCAGTTCGGGTAACAATGCGATTTTTGTCGCTGTCGTTTCATGACAAGAGTCACTGAGGAGCCCTAACCAGATAAAGTAGGCAGAAACGTTGCTCTTTTATGTGTAATTGATTTATATTAAAGAGCTTTAATTTAACAAGAAAAGAAAAAGCAAAATAACAATCAGAGGCTTATAGCCCCAAAAGTACAATGTGATGCCGAGGGCAAGTGACAGTAGTGTCAACAGTCCGCCAGGAGACTGAGGCAAAAGGTGAGGAGAGATCAGGAAGGCCACTGGACGCGGGAACCCGCAAAAAAACGTGGCCGTCATCCACAATTGAGATCCCTCACATAAACAGATAAATACAAAGTCTATAGCGGCAATATAAAAGTAAGACAAGGAAACAAGTAGCTGCAAACAGGGAGGATAGGAGGACAAACAAACATGAGAGACACTTAGGAAGGGGAAGGACATAAGAGTGGGGAAGGGAAAGGGGCATGGCATTACCAGGGGAGGGATCCCAAAGGGAAATCCAAGAGTCAGAAGAAAAGGTTAGAGAATTCGGTGGACTCCTGAAACAATACCCATGGCTGCCAGAGGGTCTCAAATTTGGAGGAATTGGGAGAGTCCTCCGCTACCAGGGCCTCCATCCTCTGGATACGGAGAAGCTCCTACAGAAATTCGACAAGGGATGGCACAACAGTGCTGCGTCAGTGCCTGGGGATGACCTTTCTGGCGGCCATATGGAAGTGTCGCAGGAGATCCTTCTTGGCTATTCGTTGATATTTTGCCAGGTATGATGGAAAGGAGAGCCAACTGAGGAGAGGGTGTGAGAGAACGACCACTAACTTTGGTGTAGAGGTCGAATACCAACTCCCAGAAGGTCTTAATTGGTCCACAGTCCCAATAAATATGAAGGAGTGTTCCCTTTTCAGAACCACAGTGCCAACACCAATTGGAAACCCCAGGACTGTGGCCCTGTAATATAGTCTAAGGTCCAGTAAGTCGGTGCCCCATCGCACTTACATCGCGTCAATGTCCTGAATCGCAGCCTGCTGTGACCTGAGCCCCATACAAATCTCAAAAACATCGGCTGTATCCGAGTAAATAGGCGAGGTCTGGAAAACAAGTAAGAGTCAGGGACGACGTCTATATTTAGAACGCTAATGCAGCCAAAGAACTGCTGCTCTTTTAAAGGAGTTGCTCACTAAATTAAAAGAATGAAGATGCGTCTTCCCTGAATCTAACAAAAAAAAAAAAAATACTGTATGTTAAATTAGCCCTAAAGTGCTACTACAAAAATTTTCATTCAGTAGTTTTTCCTCATTTCTAATCTCCTGTGCTGTGCCAGTTCTCAGAAGAAAGGACTGTGCAGTAGTACATCTGTCACATCTCACAGCCTCTATCTCTCTTGAGTTTATGTGAAAGCTTTAGAGCTTCAGATAGATGTAGGGGGAGGTTAAAGGGTGGGGATGTTGCCACTTTTCAGGTGTGCTTTCTTTCTTTGCCTTTGATGTGGTTTATCTAAGGTCAAAAGGTTCACACAACAGCTACAATTAACTATGAATATTTTACATTTTTAGGCGCCAGTTTACTACAAACACATTTCCTGCTGAATGACCAAGTCTCCAAGTCACCACACCCCAACCACAACCATCCTCATTTGATTGTTCACTGTACGTTTTATCACTGGGGACAGACATTGGCACATGTTTTAAATAAATGATACATGGAAGACATTAGTAAGCCGTGTAATCTGCAAGTGATATCAGTTATTGCAAAAATATGTCTTGTTAATCAAAATGCTGGTTCAAAATAAATATTACATATGTCTGACTGTGGGTGTGATACCATATTAGTGGCCACCATATGGCCATGACGTGGCTGAAAACTGCAGAGATGAATGGTTTACGTATTAAACTGAAGTCTATTGGCAGACTTGCCTGGCTTTATATATATCAACCACTGAGCCATCAGTGAAATTTTAGGAATAATCCTTTAAAAATGTTAAAAAGGGCACAAAATAAGTGTGTAAAGTACAACAAAGTTAAGCTGCACCTCTACATTCAGATAGAGGTGCAAAATGGCCATGAAAAACGTCTATTTTTTATGGCCATCCTGCATCTGGGGGGGCACGCGTTGTCACAGATCCCCCATACATTTGAGCATAGAGGGAGATCTGTGAAAACAGCCAAAAATATTACATGACCTATATTTTGGTGGTCTGTGATGAATAGCCCCAATTCACTGACATTGTAGAAACCATATAGTTTGGATGATAGATGTTTAATAATCATTATTTTCAGTTCCTTAAAGGAGGGAAAAAAAGAAGCATGCCATCTGTTTCTGAACTTCCCCAGATCAGAGTTTTATAAATTCCAACTGCACTGAAATCAGTGGAGCGGTGCCTATTCACAGATGCTGGAGTTTGTAACCTATGTTTAGGATGATGCATCAAAAATTTTAGTCCAGAAAACCTCTTTAAGGCTAAGGCCTCACGTTGCGGAAATGCAGCTTTTTTTTGTGGCAGATTTTACTGCAGTTTTTTGAGCCAAATCCAGGAGTGGATTGAGCAAGAGGGAGAAGTTTAAGAACTTCCTATATATTTCCCATTTCATATGAAGGCATTCTTGGCTTTGGCTCAAAAAAATGCAACCAAATCTGCAACAAAAAAAGTTGTGTTTCCACAACGTGGGACCTTAGCCTAAGGTTAACCCCAGCTAAAAAAACACAGCACAAACACATTTTCCATTTTTTTTATTGCATTTTTGTCTTTGTAGTTTTTATTCCGCAGCTAGAGTTTACATGTTGCATTTCTCTATAAGTATAAGCAGCGGAGGTCCAAAGAAGGTGCAGAAAAAAAAATAAACAGTCATACTCGCCTTCCCTGGGCTCCTTTGCATCTTCGTGTGCTCCTTTGCAGGGATCTTTGGTCCTTTTCTGGCCTCCTGGGTGACCATCAGTGGCCACATAGGACCACTAAGGCCTGTGATTTTTCATGTGGGAGCACAGATGTCATGATGCTTGGAGACCCCAGAGTATAATAATAGCACTTCTGGTGAAACGAAATTGGTGGTAGAACCCTGTGAATATCTTACATGGTTTAGCTGTCTCTATCCAAATTGTCTGCAACATTAACAATGTTCAATAGTCCAAATCCTGCATTACAGCCTCATTTCAATATACCTCCACCAAATTTCACATTACTATATACTGCGGTAGGTAGTATCCTATAGGCATTTGGCAAACCCAGATGCATCCATCAGACTGCTTATCATGCCAAAGAGCAAATTTTCTTTTTTTCACTTTTCCAGAGATCAGTGGCTGTGTGTGTTCCACCACTCCAACCAAGTATGGTCATCAGTCATGGTGACATTAGGATTGTGTGCAGCTGCTCCACCATGGAAACCTCTTTCACAAACTGGAATGTTGTGATTAAAGATGAATGAATCGAAGCTGCAGAAGTGGAATTTGATGCGAATTTCAGGAAATCTTCGATTCGCCTCGATTCTGGATTTCCTCATGCTTCAATGCATTGAATTACATTTTTTTTATAAAATGGCTGCTGCACAAGGGGCAAGGGACTCTGGGAACGCAGGATCACCCACAATGCCAAGCGTGCAGCTAAACAGCAGCTATCCGGCCCTGTGATGTCACAGCCCTATAAAAACCCTCGGCCATTTTAGGTACAGTCATTTCACATCGCTCTTACTGTAGGGACAGACGTCAGCAGGAGCTAGGGAAAGACTTAGAAAACAGATAGAAGTTCAGAGAAAGAGCCTTAGAAGTGTAGGGAAAGGATAGGGAGGAATTGAGAGAAGATTTTGGGGTGGTTGCAGGGTCATTAACAGCAAGGCCTGTGATTTACACATTGCAGCTCTCACTGCCGTTATACTGCTGCTCATTACTCATACCTGTATGTTCAAGGTGGAACAAAACAAGGCTTTTGCAGTGTAGTATAGCAAAAAATAGGGAATTATCATCCACTAATATCTGCACTTATCTATTCTAATGCCTTTTTCAAGGCATTTATTAGTGTGGAAAGACATAAGGACCATATTCGCCATTTTGTTCCCAGTATTAAGTTACAGGCCATTTCTCAATACAGTATTGGCAAAAATCAATAATTTTTAGCCACTAATCTCTGTCTTCATCACACTTTTTTTTAAAGATGTTCATTAGTGGGGAAAGAAATAAGGGGCAAAGGGGCATATTCACCGTTCACTTCAAAGTAGAAAATTACAGGCCTTTTTGCCCTGTATTTATTTCCTTTGCAATTATGTTTTTTCATCGAACAGTATGTCAGACAGAGAAGCGACAGGCCATGCACAGGCATAGGGACAGGTTTCTGGCACAGGCATAGGTCGCAGCAGAATAAAGGGGGCGTGACAGCAGGGGTCACTTACAGAGGCCTGAGCTCCCAGTGTCAAGTAGTGGTCGTTTCTTCACCAGCAACCCAACGGTTGTAGACTGGTTGACTCGGTCATCCACTTCCTCCCAAGTCACATCAGACACCCCCAGCCAAGGGTCGGTGGGTTCGTCAGACACAAACCTTAGTTGGCATGGTCCGTCAGCAGGCCCTGTGCCCTCACCTGTCCTCAACCTGCCTCTGTCCTTTTCTGTTCTCTCAGCTAGAGAAGTATTCTATGCTGTGGGCTCAGATCCACTATACAGTGAGGAGGAGGTACTAGAGGACAGTCAGCAGCTACTGCTCAGCCAAGATCTGGAAGAGACATCCGCCGCTTCCTCCGGTAGGCAGGCAAGTAGTGATGAGGAGAGTGGTGTGGGAGCTGGTGTTGAGGAGGACATCAGTGACCTGCAGACAGTAGTGGATGACGATGTAGCTGATCGTAATTGGGAGCCAGGTGACGAAGGGGCTTCATCGTCATCAGGAGAAGAGGGTGGCAGCTAGCGCATGAGGCAGCGACGGAGTCAGCAGGGTGGCAACAGTGAGAGGTCAGGAGCCAAACATGTCCGGGGTAGACCACTCGCTTTGCAGCAGCCTACCTGCCTGGAAAGCAGTGGTGCAGGGGTTCACAGAAGCAGTGGCAGTAGCAGTCAGTTAGTGCACAGTGTTGGGGATAAAATCACCTACTTGGCGGTGTGGCAGTTTTTTGCTAAGCTGCTGGGGAAGGTGAACATGGCCATATGTTCAATCTGTGGGCAGAAGGTGAAGCGTGGTCAGGGTGCCAATGTTGGCACCACAACCCTGCATCACTGTATGGCCTCCTCATGCTGCTTCCATCTCCTCACTCTGCCACTGGGTCACTGTATGGCCTCCTAAGTCTGTTGCTACCTCCACATTATATCACCTTACCACTCTGTGGCCTACTCATGCTGCTGCCACCTCCGCACTCTGCCACTGGGTGACTGTATGGCCTCTTCATGCTGCTGCCACCTCCTCACTTTGCCACTGTATGGCCTCCTAAGGCTGTTGCTACCTCCACTTTATATCACCTTGCCACTCTGTGGCCTACTCACGCTGCTGCTACCTCCACCTCTGCCACTGGGTCACTGTATGTCCTCCTCATGCTGCTTCCACTGGATCACTGTATGGCCTCTTCATGCTGCTGCCACCGGGTCACTGTATGCCCTCCTCATGCCGCTGCCACTGGGTCACTGTATGCCCTCCTCATGCTGCTGCCACTGCTCGGTCAATGTATAGCCTCCTCATGCTGCTGCCAACTCCACATTATGTCACCTTGCTACTCTGTCCTCCTCATGCCGCTGCCCCCAGGTTACTGTATGCCCTCCTCATGCCGCTGCCCTTGGTTTACTGTATGGCCTCCTCATGCCACTGCCACCGGGTCACTGTATGCCCTCCTCATGCCGCTGCCACTGGGTCACTGTATGTCCTCCTCATGCTGCTGCCACTAGGTCACTGTATGTCCTCCTCCATGCAGCTGCCACTGGGTCACTGTATGGCCTCTTCATGCTGCTGCCACTAGGTCACTGTATGCCCTCCTCATGCCGCTGCCACTGGGTCACTGTATGCCCTCCTCATGCTGCTGCCACTGTATGGCCTCCTCAAGCTGCTGCCACTGGGTCACTGTATGGCCTCCTCATGCTGCTGCCACTAGGTCACTGTATGCCCTCCTCATGCCGCTGAGACTGGGTCATTGTATGTCCTCTCATGCCGCTGCCACTGGGTCACTGTATAGCCTCTTCATGCTGCTACCATTGGGTCACTGTATGCCCTCCTCATGCCGCTGCCACTGGGTCACTGTATGCCCTCCTCATGCTGCTGCCACTGTATGGCCTCCTCATGCTGCTGCCACTGGGTCACTGTATGGCCTCCTCATGCTGCTGCTATTGGGTCACTGTATGGCCTCCTCATGCCGCTGCCACTGGGTCACTGTATAGCATCTTCATGCTGCTACCATTGGGTCACTGTATGGCCTCCTCATGCTGCTGCCACCTCCACATTATGTCACCTTACCACTCTGTGGCCTCCTCATGCTGCTGCCACCTCCACATTATGTCGCCTTGCCACTCTGTAGACATCTATGTGGAATTAGCGGATGACGGTGTAAAAGGAGTGCGCTCTTTTACGCTACAGTAGGATGTTGGGCCTCTGCACGGTTCTTTCTACCTGGCACTAACATGGGCCTCTAAGGCTGAGTTCACACCTGCGTTAGTTGGTCAGTTTTGACCCTGTAACTGGCCAAATAAGTGAAGTGTGCAGTGATTCTAAGAGTGATGCCTGTCATGTGCGAGTCATACTGACTCACAGTATTGTTTCACTACCACAGTAGGCTCCCTATGCATGTTACTGCAAGGCACAGTGTTCTACACCACTATACAGGCTCTCTGACGCCAGGAAATAGCTGTTTTTTAACGTGATTCGCCACGAATTAAACCGGATCGAAGCAAATTTTTTTGGAAATTCGAATCGAACTGCAGAATTGAACTTTTGAGAAATTCGCTCATCCCTAGTTGTGATGTCACTTCCAATGACAAATTGAAACAGAGGCACCGCCAGTAAGTCACCTGGTGTAACATTTCATGGCTGCTCTCCTAGATAAAAAGATTTATGAAAAAAGGTACACTAAAATATAATTTTTAATAGATAATCCCAAAAAAACAGTAGTGTGCTATCAATAAACAAATAGGATATATAAGACCAGTACATGAGCACCTATTGATGACCAAGTGCTGATAATCACGGGCCTTTTAATTATCGCACATATGGTTCAGAGTTGTGCAAAAGTGCCCACAATTACTGCTGACTTTCCCATACAAAAAATGACTCAACATAGACCATAAACAGCCTCTGGTATATTAGCAGACGCCAGAGTCTGTATAATCTTCTATCAGGCCAGTGAGTCGCACTAAAGACAGCTCACTAACGATATAATACGATATAATACTAAGGCAGGGTTGACACTACCGTTGATGTCCATTCTGATAGTGTCTGTTAAAAAAAAACAAAACAAAAAAACAGACATTAACGGACACTAACTGATGTTAATGTGTCTGTTTTTTTAACTGATCCAATTAATGGATTAGTTAAAAAAAAACGGACACATTAGCCCGTTTTTTAACACTGTCCGTTTTTTTTTGGTTTTTTTTCTGCTTTCTGAGCATGTGCAGAAAAAAACGGACATAAAATAATGGACAATAACTGTTGGCTATCAGTTACTGTACGTTATAAGTCCATTACCCATAGACTTCAATGTTAAAAAAATAACGGACACTTGCAGTCCATCAAGAATCCATTATTTCAAATGGACAAAAAAGTCCTGCATGTAGTATTTTTTGTCCACAAAAAAAAACGGACTTCTGACGGATTGGGTGTAAACGGACACAAATGAATGGAAATTTTAACAGATTTCTGATGTTTCAGCTAGTGTCCGATGCTAAAATCTTTTAACGGACAATAGCAACGGACACTACTGACGGTAACCAACGGTAGTGTGAACGCCCCCTATCGGCTATAATACTCAGTACACAGCTATCTATCGTAATAAGAGCGCCCTAAGGGAACTACAGTACCTGCAGCAACAATGGAGGAAAGCCCTGAATAATGGGTTCACTCCATAGAGGACAAAGCTAGTAGGATTAACGTAACGCTGTGTTTCTGCTAGACAGCTCTATTGCCTCCTGCCTAGCTCAGCAGAGGTATGAGCTGTAAACTAAATAGCTAAAATTTAATTCAATAGAAGAACACACATAGTCCCCCCTCGGCTGTGATGTATGGCCGCAAGGAAAAGAGTGTTGGGCAGCCGTATATAAGGCAGAAAGCCCGCCCCTTTATGACATAATAGGTGGGTGCACCCAATCACCGGATGCATCCGCCCCTTCAATGACGTCACTGCGGCCACACCCTCCCAGGAGAGTGGGACCGCCCATATGAGTAACGCCTCCAGCGTCCTTAGTTACTAAATGAGCCACATCTCGGTTACAGCCTACCGCAGGTAAGTATAGAAAAAGTGAAACTTATTAACAGTGCGCAGGAAGCATACAAGAAGGGAAAAGATCACAACAAAACATACTGATGGAGATGATGAAAAGGATCTAATGATTAGAATTATTATAACATGCAGCCAGTTACCGCTGCATTACCGCTAAGTGTGCATACACACCACTACTGCAGAGATAAAAAAAAATTTAAAAAAAATTTAAATTTAAAAAAAAAAATCTTTACTCTTTTTTTTTTTTTTTAATCTTTTTTCCTTTCCTTTCTTTTCCCTTTTTTTCTCGCCTTTTCTTCCCCTTTTCCCAAAAAACACCATTTCTGTGCTGGGCCAATAAAAGGGCCCTAGGTGAACAAAGGGTGTAACCAGGCAATCCCGAACATTAAAATGGACAAGGAACAGCCCAATAGATAACAACCTGTAACGGTAATCTGCTCCCAAAATTTAAAATTAGGAGCTACGTAGGGCTACTAGAGAGTGTGATGAACCGACCCTCATTTTTATATCTTTCTTGGAAGTGTGTTTTTACTTGCTCATGTCAGTCCTCCCCCCACTTGTTGGAATGTGGTGCTTAAGTTGAGTTTACACTGCTGGACGCTATGCCTCACTGGTTTTTATCCCTGGCCAGATGGCGATGGGGGATAGTGGTCCGGTGACCTTAACTTCACCCACCCCTCCCCGCACCTAGGAAGGTACCCATCTCTCCGAGGATTCTGCAAAGGAGGGAGAAGGAGGGCTGGCTGGGGGAGGTGAAGGGTGGGGCTGAAGAGGGTCTGACACTGAGGTAGAGAGAGGTCTTTTGTCTGTGTGTGGAGCCTGAAAGAGACATAGCTAAGAGACTTAGGTCTGGTATTATTCTATACTTTATTTCCATTTTTGTTTTATGTACCGTATCATCGCCCTTTTGCTTGTATGTTTATGCTTGATCATATTAATATTGTATATTTCTGTATATGCTATTAATTAGTACCGACCCACTTGGGTTATTAAATATATAAAATTTATATAGCTCGTTTCATTATATCCTACGAACTCTGTCCGCTCACGGGTTGTGAGTGGAAGGTTAGAAGGGTGATCGCAGGTACGCCAAGAGGCTTGGCAAGGCGATATTCTTCACAGTGGTGGCAGCATTGTGGGATCTTAGGATAACAGTGTGTGGGTGTGGTATCACTCAGACACTGAGGATTGTGGTAATCCTATGGAACGAGCTTGGTATGAGATCAAGCTTAAAATACGGTGAAAGTTTGGTACAGTACTGTTCCCTCCCTTCTTCTTTTTTCTGTCCTATCTTTTATTTGGCAACAACTTCTAGTGAATGCCTTTCACTCTGAGAAGTGGAGCCAGGGGACGTCAGCAACTGACTGATACAAACACTGAGCAGATGTGATATGGATCTGATATGGAAGGTGCTGCAGCTGGGCAGGACAAGGAGCAAAGTCCTGAGAGGCTGGCACAAGAAAACATCACCATGCCAGACGGTTCAGCAGGTGCCCGGACCCCAGAGGTAACTTTGCCTGGAGGGACCAGTAGCCCCAGTTCTGTGGAGGTAACGGACTTATACTTGCAAATGGCCTTACAGCAGATAGATGCCGGTAACTCTGACACCTGTCTGCAAGTGATTCTCCAGTACCAAGCTGCTGCTGCTGCAGAGCGCCGGGCGGAGAGAGAAGCTGCAGAGCTTCGGGCGGAGAGAGAAGCTGCAGAGCGCCGGGCGGAGAGAGAGGCCGCTTCCGCTGCTGCAGAGCGTCGGGCTAAGAGAGAGGCTGAGCGAGAGGCCCGTGAACGCCAGGCGGAGAGGGAGCATCAGATTCTTCTGCACAAACTCCAGGAGCCCAAGCACTAAAGATCCGATCTGAGGACTTTCCAATCTTGGAAGATAACAGGGACTTGGACTCGTTCTTGCGGGGATTTGAGAGGGCATGTAAGCAGCATCATATTCCCCAGGCAGAATGGGCCCATTACCTGTCTCCCCGGCTGAAGGGAAAAGGCCTGGATGTTTCCACGAGCTTACCAGAGGACGCGGACTATGAGACCCTCAAAGCGGCGCTGATCCGGAGATACCAGTTCACGCCGGAGGTGTACCGCAAAAAGTTCCGGAATATACAGCGGGGTCCCACAGAGAGCTATGCGGATGTTCTGCACCACTTACAGGCTACATTCTGGCAGTGGATCAAAGGACTTACTGTCACCACGTTTGAGGGACTTGGGGATCTTATGATAAAGGAACAATTTCTCCAGGTGTGTGTGATGATTCTGCTTAAATATGGCTATAACGCAAAGCTGTATTTTGGTATCTGGGTAGTGTACCTGCATTTATTCATAAGGTGCGCCGCTATAAGCCTAGGTGTATATTGGCAGTAGTAGCAACGTTGTAACAATGGGGCTTTGTATCCATCCCAGCAGGGCTCCATTGTATTCCTACACAGCCCTGAGTGATCAAACAAACATGCATTGTCAGCCTGAACTGGTTGATCAGATATGGCTGATAACATTGTATCATTTCACTTGGTCCCAGCTCTTTACAAAGGATCTGGACTTGAGTGCATTATTCAATCAGACTTGCTGCCGCCGATGACCTCATTCTGGGAGGTGGCATAAAGGGTATAAAAGATGAGGTAAGAGGTCTGTGGGAGAAGATGATGCTATGGAAATTGTACTGAGACTACAGGATATTACAGACAGACCACTGTAAAGAGTATGCAGGCTGGATTATTGTATTAATGCCACATGCTAGGAGTTAATGCCACATGCCAAGAAGCCTCCACTGGTGAACTCCACATGCTATGTGTGAGTGTTGGACTATAGAGCCACATCCAGGAGATGTGTGGTAAAGTAATTATTTCAATGTTATTCCCTTTTTATTTTTATTGTACTGTATCTTGTAACTAGTAACTGTTAATGCTTGCATACATCTGCATATCTGTTCTGAACTGCATGTGTTAGATGTTAATACCGACCCATTTAGGGATTAATAAATATATAAAATTTAGAAAGCTTGTCTTGTATTTATCTTGTGAACCTGACACTCACTGGCGGTGAGTGTGGTTTTTATATGAAAAAAGACTCAGGTGTGGCCACAGCGGTGTTGGCGCACTTAGGATCTTTCACAGTGTGCCCTCTGGAGGTCCGCCAGTTCGTGTGTGATTGGAAACCCAAGACAGCAGACCAGGCTGCAGAGATTGCTGACAACTATGTGTCCACCAGGGAGCAAGGGACCAAGAGAGGAGCCACACTGCAGAGACCCCCAAGCTGGAAGGAGGGGCAAAGCTGGAGTTCACCACAGCCTGCGGTCTCCAAGTGGGGTAAGACAAACTCTGTCCCGGGTGCCCCCTATACTTCCCCTGTCCCAAGAACCCTGGGCGCCCCAGGGACCACCTCCAAGTCCCAAGGAGAGGCCCGGCGGTGTCACACCTGTAACCAGCCAGGACATTTCAAGGCAGAGTGCCCCAACCGCTCTAAGAACCCCCCTGTTTCCTCAGCCACGGCAGCTGGCTCACCTGTATACTTGGTGGGGAGGGAGGGGTTGCAATCCAATGCCAACCGTCAACAGGTCATTGTGGGGGATAAAGTGGTCATGGGATTTCGGGACACTGGGGCGGATGTTACTCTGGTGCAACCTGACTTGGTCCCTCCGGACAGTATTATCCCTGGAAAAACTCTGACCCTGAGGGGTATTGGACAAGAACGCTTAACTGTGCCCATGGCTAGCGTCCATTTGGACTGGGGTGTCTAATCTGCCTGCCAATGTACTATTGGGAACAGATTTGGGGCCCTTGGTGTCCCAATATGGGGTGGGAGTAGCCCCACCTCGCTATGACAAAATTTCTGTACTGAAGGATGATTTTAATGTGGTGTTGAAGCCTGTCACACAGGCAGAGGAAGGGGTCAGAAGCTTGTTTCCCCCTGCTGTATGCCCAGCTAAAGGAATCAGTGATCATGTGAATGAGGGACTGTGGAATGTTAACCTGGCTGTATCCCCGCCCACATCTGCCGGTGGTGATAGCCCCCTCAGTGTGACCCTGGCTGAGCCATTCACCCATGCAGTTCACTGTGAATCAATGAATGAATGCAATGTCGATGTAATTGCTAATTCTTGCCTTGCAGATTTCCAGGGTAGCTCTTCTGAGATGCTGGGGGCAACCCCAACTGATGACAATGTGCCAGGTGGTCAGGTGGGTCACGGGGATCTCAGGGCCGATCCGGATGAGGAACGGACTGCTGGTGTTGCGGTGGTAACCCGCAGCCAGAGTGCTAGAGGGGTGGAAGGCGCTCCGACCCCTGAGTCGTTCCCTCTGTCATCCGGAGAAGGCACTGAGACCGCCATGACTAGCCTCCCCACACTGGAGCCGGAGGAGCCCGGCGGGTATATGACATGCACATCTCTTCTGTCTGGTTCCAGTCAGGAGTTCAGGGATGCTGTCCAAGCTGACCGCAGTCTGGGCGCATTGAGGTAGCGTGCTGCTCAACCTCCCTTGGAGTTGGACAAGGACCGCGTGTACTGGGAGCAAGGGAGGTTGTACCGGGAAACAATCCCCACAAAGGAAAAAGAAAGTCGGCTCAGGGAGAAGCATTTGGTGGTACCCCAACCCTATCGGGTGGAGTTGTTGCGGATTGCTCATGATATTCCACTAGCAGGCCACCTGGGGATTGCTAAGACCAAGGCTCGCCTCAGCCACTTATTCTACTGACCTAAAATGGGGACAGATGTAGCTAAATACTGCCGTTCATGTGACACTTGTCAGAGGATGGGTAAGGCGGGGCAAGGCTCAAAAGCTGTCGCTCTGTCTTCCACCCGGGCTGATGTAGTGGCCAAGGCTCTGGTAGGCATCTTCTCCCGTGTTGGATTTCCCAGAGAGATGCTCACAGACCAAGGTACCCAGTTCATGTCTGCCTTGATGCAAGGCCTGTGTAAGGTAACAGAGGTGCAACATCTGGTGTCCACCCCGTATCACCCACAGACCAATGGCCTGTGTGAACGGTTCAATGGAACCCTGAAGCAGATGCTCAGGATGTTAGTCGAGTCCCACGGGTGCGACTGGGAGCCTTATCTCTCGCACCTGCTGTTCACTTACCGGGAGGTGCCTCAAGCCTCAACGGGGTTCTCCCCCTTCGAGCTCTTGTACGGGAGATGTGTACGTGGGCCCCTAACTCTTGTGAAAGAGTCCTGGGAAGGAGAAACGGCCATCCAAGGTGTGCCAGTCGTGGAGTATGTCCTGCAATTCCGTGACCAAATGCAGGCTATGGCGCAGCTGGTGCATGATAACATCGTCCAGGCTCAGACCGACCAGAAGCGCTGGTATGATCAGAATGCCCGTGAGAGAACATACCAGCCGAGGCAGAAAGTATGGGTCCTAGTCCCTGAGCCCCAGGACAAGCTTCAGGCGAAATGGACCGGTCCATACGTCGTGCACCAGCAGGTCAACAGCGTCAGCTACCTGGTCACTGTTGATTCAGGCCGGAACAGGCATAAGGTCTTCCATGTCAACATGATGAAGGATCATCATGACCGGGAAACTAGTGCCTTTCCGGTATGCAGTCTGTTAGAGGAGGGGAAGAAGAAGACCGTGTTGACTTGCTTGCTCATTTTCAGGAGGATGGGTCCAACAAGAAGGCACAGGTGAATCCTCTGCTGGCTGAGGCCCAGCTGGATGGAGTCTTGCACTCCCTACCTGGTCTGTTCTCCGCGAAGCCCGGGAGGACTGACCAGGCCATTCACCATGTGGATACCGGGAATCATGCCCCTATCCGGCGGTCACCATATCGTGTCTCCTCGGAGGTACAGGTCCAGATGCGCAAGGAGATTGACGAGATGCTGGAACTGGGGGTGATTCAGCCCTGTCACAGTGCATGGGCTTCACCTGTGGTCCTTGTGCCCAAAAAGGACCGGACCACCCGGTTCTGTGTAGATTACAGGGAACTTAATGCGGTTAAATTAGCTGCTGTGATATAAAGGTAGCATAAGATGTTGAAGAATACTAAACTATGAATGCTAGCTAGAGACTCTTTTCAAGTTTTTTCAAAAAATTATTACCGTAGCTTCCAATTGCTGCTAATGTAACATTTGAGATTTAAAGGGTTATTTGGGATAGGCACACAAATTTTCCTACCCTATATGCAATAGGGGTGAGATAATATTAAGGTCTTTTTAGCGGACCTACCCCTCTTCCCTTTTTTCTATAAGTCCTTTATAATTTATGTTGTAGTCTTTTCTCCTGTATTTTAATAATCATAAATAAAAGTAGTGTTTTTAATGCGCCTGTATACTAGTGGGTGACTCTCCTAGTCTTTAATAAAAAAAAAAATGACGTTACCTGTATTCTGCGGGTCAGTACGAACTCTGCGATACCAAATTTATATAGTATTTGTAATGTTTTGATACCTTTTAAAAAATTCAAAACTTTGCTAAATAGAAAAAAAATGTTGCATTGCCATATTGTGTCACCTGTAACTTTTTCATATTTACATGTATGGAGCTGGGTAAGGCGTCTTTTTATGCGGGACAACATGACGTTTTTAATGATACCATTTGGGGAAAGATCTGATTGTTTGATCACTTTTTGTTAAATTTTTTATAGGAGGCAAAAGTGTTGAAAAAAACGCTATTTGGCTATTTTGATTTTTTTTTTCCCCACTACGCCGTTCACCGTATGGGATAAATATTTTAATGTTTTAATAGTTCGGGCATTTTGAAGCGCAGGGATACCTAAAGTGTTTATGTTTACTTTTGTTTATTTACTTTTTTTATCTGAGCTAGGGAAAGGGGGGTGATTTGAACTTGTGTTTTTTTTTAATTTTTTCATACTTTTAAAAACTTTTTTTTTCTACTTTTACTTGTATGATCAGACCCACTAGGGATCTTGAAACCTAGGGGGTCTGACCGATCATACTATTCACTGCGATACTACTGTATCGCAGTGAATAGCAAAATGCCTTCACTTCTATTAGACGATGCCTCTGGCATCGTGTAATAGTTCTAATGTAATGACAGGTCTAGGAGCCTTCAATAGGCTCCCGGCTGTCATGGCAACAAATCGGGGAAAAATGGTGGCGCCCATGGCGGCTGTGCAATTTAGACGCCGTGGTCCCGTTTGACCGCAACATCTAAAGGGTTAACAGCCGCGATCGGTGCAGGCACCGATCTCTGTTGTTAGAGACGGGTCCTGGCTGTATTATACAGCTGGAACCCGCTGTGTATGGAGAGCGCTCAGCTCCTGAGCGCTCTCCATATATCGTCATGCGACTCAGGAGGTACTATTACGCCCTGGGTCGTTAAGGGGTTAAAGTCTTTTTACTGACAATCCTGAGTTTACATTTTTTCATTAAATACATAGCAACAGCACATTGCTGATTCTGAAAAAATAGATTTATTTAATGAAAGTTATATATGCATTTTTTGTTGTTCACCTAATATACAGACTTGCCTGCGCTAATCTAAAGAAAAAAAAAACCTTGTTACTTAATAGGTTTTTTTCTGCTCTGCTCACCAAATACACAGTGTGACGGAACTGGAGAGGATCTGCAAGGAAGAATGGCAGAGGATCCCCAAATCCAGATGTGAAAAACTTGTTGCATCATTCCCAAGAAGACTCATGGCTGTACTAGCTCAAAAGGGTCTTTCTGCTCAATACTGAGCAAAGGGTCTGAATACTTATGACCATGTGATATTTCAGTTTTTCTTTTTTAATAAATAAATATCTACATTTGTTTTTTTTTTCTGTCAAGATGGGGTGCTGAGTGTACATTACTGAGAAATAAAATGAACTTTTTTGCTTTTAGCAAATAGCTGCAATGAAACAAAGAGTGAAAAATTTAAAGGGGTCTGAATACTTTCCATACCCACTGTATGTAGGCATAAACTGCTGTTTGGACACAGCAAGGTGCAAATGTAAATGAACATTAACTGACTTTTGGAGCACAGATTTAGATTGTTTGGTTTTTTGAAGCCAAAAAATGGCCCCTACGAACTGGGGTCACATCTTAGGGAATTCCAATTTATTGGCACCTACAAAAAATATGTTGTCCACAAACCAGTCCCTCTAAATCTATACTCCATAAGCTAAAAGCACAGTGCTCCTTCCCTCCTGAGCCCAACTGTATGCTCAAACAGCAGTTTAAGACCACATATACAACTATTCAGTGCCTGGGATAACCCAATTAAAGGTTTTAGGAGTGTGTATCACTTTTAACACAAAGTGGGCACTGAAATTGTAAGTGTCTTTAAAAAATTAAAGTTTTCACTTCATACATTAATTTTTGGGAAGCATTCTTAGGCTCAAAATGTTAATACCTCTTAATAAATTCTGTCAGGGGTGTAGTTTCCAAAATGGGGTCTCTTTTGTATTGTTACTCTAGGGACTCTGCAAATGCAACATGGCACCCAAAAACTATTCCAGCAAAAAACTGCCCTTCAAAAGCCCAAAGCGCTCTTTCCATTTCCCTCCATGTACCCATACAGCAGATTATGACCATATATGGGGTATTGACATGTTCATGATAAATTGTGTAACTAAGGGGTGCTTTTTTTTTTTTTTTTTCCTCTCCCTTATCCCTAAATTTTTCATTTTCATAAGCGGTTAAAAAGACATTAGTCATTTTACTTTTTCAGGTCTCACTGTTAAAATCTGTGAAACAGCTGTGGGGGCAAAATGCTCACTATACCCCTTGATAAAGTCTGTAAGAGGCATAGTTTCCAAAATGGAGTCACTTTTGGAGGGTTTCCAATGTACTGGTACTTCAGGAGACATGGCACCTGAAAACTATTCTAGCTAAATCTGCTTTCTAAAAGCCCTGCTGTGCACCTTCTCTTTGGCGCACTGCCGTGTGCCCATATATCATTTATACACACATGTGGGTTATTTCTGTGTTCAGTATACATTGTAAAACAAATTGTGAGATGCATTTTCTCCTTTAACCCCTTGGGAATGTGTAAAATTTAAAAGACTGAATGAACGAACCACTGAAAGAAAAAAAAAAAAAGTCTAAATTTGACCTTTATATTGTTTTAATTCCAGTGAAAGGCATGAAGAGTTAAACTTCCCAAATGTGGTTTTGAATTATTTGGGAGGTGTAACTTGAAAATTGTGATTTATTTGGGGTTTCTAATATATAGGCTTTTAAAATTCCCTTGAGAACCGAAGTGGTCCCTAACAAATGGGTTTGCGAAATTCTCTTATAACACTTCTAATGTAAAAATAAAATATAAAAGAAAAATAAAAAAAATACAAAAAGTTCTAAAATCACCCCCTTTTCCTAGAATACATATAACAGTAGAAAATCACTGTGAAAACACATACACCTTAGGTATCCCTGTGTCCGAATGTACCTGGTCTACAAACGGTCTATAATGCCTGGTCTACTAAATATTTTTCGTGTACGGTGAAAGTCTTAGCGGGAAAAAGAATCAAAAGTGCCGAACTGCCGTTTTTTTTCAACCTACGATTGCAATAAAAAGTGATCAAAGCAATAGACATTACCCAAAAATGGTATAAAACTAAAAAGTACACCTGACCCCGCAAAAAAAGGACATCCTATGCATCCCTGTACAGCTGCTGGGCCACCTTATCAAAGTGGCCTTGCAGCTGTTGCAAAACTATAACTTCCATATAAAATATTTTACCACATTTTTTTGCTTCAACTTTTTTTTCCTCCACTTTCCTCCTCTAAAACCTAGGTGCATCTTATAGTCCGAACGGTATTTAAAATTTTGAAAAGTGTGACTTTAACCCCTTCCCGAAGGGGTTTTTTGATTTCAGTTTTTTGACTCCCCACCTTCCAAACCCAATAACTTTTTTAATTTTTCTGCTCTCAGAGCCATATGAGGGCTTAATGTTTGTGGAACAAATTTTTCTTGTTGATGCGAACATTATTTTGTAAAATGTATTGGGGAGCTAGAAAAAAAAAAAAAAAAATTCTGAATGGGGTGAATTTGAAGAAAAGAAAAGTGCATTCATGCGACTTTCTTACGGACTTAGTTTTTACGGTGGTCACCTATATTGTATGCTTCGGTACCCTTATGGGGATACCAAATTTATAAGATTTTATTTAATTTTAAACCTTTAAAAATCTAAAACTTTGCAAAAAATTTTTTTTATTTTTTTTTACTAAAAATTAAAATTTATCAGAGGCGAAACAATGAAAAAAGAATGGTGGCTTGGCACTTTTAGATTTTTTTTTTCGCCCCTGCTACGGCATTTACTGTACAGGAAAAATATTTTTATAAGTTTGTAGATTGGGCGTTTTCAGACACAGGGATATCTTGTGTTTCACAGTAATATTTTAACTTTTATATGTATTCTAGGGAAAGGGGGGTGATCTTAGTTTTTTTTTTTATATTTAATAATTTTTATATATAATTTTTTTTTACCATTTTACTAGCCCCCCCCCCCCCCCCATTCAACTGTATTGCACTCTATGGGAGTTTCACAATGTTACTATTGAGGCAGTCCAGGCCTGCAATGCCTGGTAATCAGTAAACGGTAATCAATCAGCAAAGACCCAATAGCTATGCAGCAGAGCGGCCATCTTTAATGACCCGACCTCCCCCATACTATTACGGTGGATGTCAGGAAGGGGTTAATAAATAAATGCAAAAAAATTCTAATCTCTGTTCATCACTAACAAAGTACATTGTGATTTCCACCCCCCCCCATATCACAAATTTACTTAAAAGTGTTATTCCCATGAGCATAACCATATTTAAATTTGATAATCATAAAAAGTTAAACTTTCTGCAAATACAATTAAAAATTTTGCAGAGTTTTAAAGATTTTCTCAGTCTTTTGTCTTTATTGGTTGCCAATGGATAGGACCATGAATAGAGGAACTTTCAATTGTCTGAAATCCAGCCATGATTTCTTTATTGTAGCTAAATTATCTTCTTGTGCATCTAGTATCTCTCCTTGATAACTTGGCCACAATCAGGAAATCATGGCTGGGTTTCTGATAAGTACCAGGCCACAGAAAGTTCCTGAATTTGTCGTCGTATCCATTGGCAACCAATCAAGACAGACTGTCACCACTAAAATGCATTTATGTATAGTCATGTTTATGGGAATACCCCCCTCTAAGTTAAAGCCTCTGACAGTTCTTGTCATATAAAGTGACACGTCTGTTTTGAAAAATAGGGTAGCGTCCTTAAGGGGTCAAATGTGTGATTTGTACCAAACTCGTTCGACCCAAAACAAGCCTTGGACACCTGAACTGAATCTTGAGGTTCACCCATTTCAAATCATTACAATTGTTCCTCCACTTAAGCTGCAAAGATTATAGGCAGTGCATCACCATTTATGCTGCTGATAATCTTGCATCTTTTATGTTAGATAAAAAGATGCCACCAGTCGACAAATAAGCATGTAAGCGTATGATAACAAACAGTAGGATGGCCCATCAATTCTGTACATGTGTGGAGGTTAATTGGGAATACAGATTATAAACAAACATGAAGGATTAGTGGGTAAGGATAGGGAATGTGGTACAGGCAACAAAGGATCGTCTGTGCAACAACTATATTATGCCTGGTGTGTGGGGGTGGTTGTATGTATTTCTAGGAACTCCAGTCTTGAGCACCATGACCGCTTTTCTTGCCCAATATCTACAACAAAGGTTATTTTAAGTAGATAATACGGTAATTTAAAACACAAAGACACCAAATAAACTTTTAATTTTTTTTTTTTTAATATGTCATCAAGCTCAGAGTTACAACTGTTTTCTTTAAATATTCTGAAGTTTAAATACAATCTGCATAAGGTTATAAAATGTAAACTTTCAGGTTTTTTTTTTTTTTTTTCTCTTTTAACATAGACTATTTATAAATCACAAGGCTTTAATACCTGTAGAATATGAGGAAAAAACAAAAAAAAAAAATTATATATATTCCAGCAATGCGAGCATTTATACCCACAGACTTTTGAGGTAGAATATGACATTCCTGAGTTTAACCCCATCTACACAAAGGTATCAACATGCAGTTGGACAAGTTGTTACCTTCCCGATATAAGGGGTTTACATTATCGGCATTTTATTGTTTTATTTTTCACCACTAAATTCTATAGCCCTGTCTTACACAAAAAGAAATACTGCCTACCCATGCCATAAGATACCACCTACTTCCATTTAACTTGACAAATAATTCACAGGACTACAAGATAAGGAGGTGAAATGGTATTGACAGAAGAAGAAAAAATCCCCATAAAAAGCAATAAACGAAAGTATATTTCAGGATAATCAACCCCCCCCCCCCCCCCCACAAAAAAAAAAAAAAAAAAAAAAACACACACACCACACACATACACGAAAAGGAGGAGGAAGAGTTCCATAACATAGGATAGGTTTGGGGTGTCCCACCGACCCCAGACACTATTTAGCCATTGGGCATTACCTTGGTAGTTCAGCAAGCTGTAAAGAGAAGGCATTTAGTGCATAAGACAGAGCTATTATGGACAAAGGCATAAAATGTGGGCGAGCAATGATAAAGAATCCCTGAGGACGATACTGTAACCAGTAGGGCAGCTTGGCTTTTATGACCAACATACCAAATGTTAAGTGTTCATGCTACAGTATATAAAATACTGAGTCTAACTTTGTTGAGGGCTCCTACCATGTTATTTATGCACCACAGTTACTATTCTATGTGGTGTACCTAGATGCATATTTAAAAAAAAAAAAATGTCACCAGCTATCCTTTAACAGTGAGTTATCCAAATATTGCGGGGTTTCAAGTGAACCACCTGATAAGGGTAGAAAATAAAACTTTAAATGAGAGCTACATAGATCAATGCTTACTTAAAACGTAGCCCAAAACCCCACAGACATAAGGCCAAAAAAAAAACAAAAAAACCCCTAAATGGGTCTTCTCTGACGCAGGATACACCAGAGTGATTCCAAGGTTTCTGAAGTTCAACGCTGCCTCCTAAAAATCACATGACAAAAGGATAATCCATTAAAGACAAAATAAAAATATAAATCACCAAAACAACCCACATGTCCCCAGGCATAGGAGGCAGAGCTAGAGAAAATATATCCCCTGAGTTATAATCCAGCCCTGCCAAAAATTCACACGGTGCATTTAATGTATATACAAATAATATATATTAGAAATTTTTTTTCTAAATTCAATCTATCCCCACCCAATCAGGGCATTAAAGGCGAAAGCAGCGAGAAGAAAAGGAACAATATCCTGCCAAGCAAACTGTGCCCTTAAGAATATTCTGCTTTGTAAGCAATACATTTTCTTTAGACTAGTCCACTTTAATTTATTGCCATGACCCATTTTCTGTTCATATCAGAGGTGTCAATTTTAGGCTTAGCGGTACAGGCAAGTTATTTCTATTGATATATGGTAAAGAGCAGCTGCAAGACATCATTGGGGCCCACTTGGGAACGACCAAAGTCAAAAATCAGCAACTTTAGTTCTGATCAAAGTTTAGATGTAGATGACCACCTTACCGCTGGGCTATAAAGCTATTCAAGGCAGATTAGGTATTTGGTTTAGTGTACACTAACCACTATCAAGTCCAGGAGAATTATTGCTAAAGAAGGTGGTCTTACTTTAAATGGGTGTTAAGCAGGTTTATTAAGAGACAACCTCTGGGTGTTACTACACATTGCTCTCCAAACAATGATCAGAATATTTTTTTAATTCATACATATTCTACCCTAGAAGAATGAAATGAATGCATATCATTACACTCATTTATAACCCCGGCCCCCCTTCCCTAGTCCTATAGAGGGGAAAAAAGCCAACATGCTGTAACTCCCTAGAACCAGGATATACCTCCTTTTCAGCCCCCATTTGGCACTCTGGGAGCCATTTACAGGGTGCAGCTGTATCTACTACTATAGCTTTAGGGATATCACTTTCGTGACCTTACAACAGGTTCTCTACATTTTTGTGTTCATTGCACTGATGTTAAAAGGATATCTGCTCTTCAAACATTGCTGGCCTATCCACAGGACAAGTCTTAAATGTGTAAAATGTGTGGTAGGCCCAACTAACAGGAGAACATTGTCCCTTGACCACTGTTTGGCAAAACCAAGATGTTCACACAAAAAAAGGTGGGTGTTTTCCAATGAAGCAGCAGAGGGCACTTGTGGTTATGCCATGTGTGTCTCAAGTTGGAATACCACTTTGCAATGCATTAGTGGAAAAAAAAAAAAAAAAAAAAAACAAAAAACTGTCCCTCTGCAGATTGTGGGAAAACGCACAAAGGAAGTTATTTGCACATGGGGTACAGAGTCTATTTTTAAGTGGTCCAACAGGCAGTTCTATGGATATTGATGTACACAGTAGTATAGGTAAGCAAATTAATTTCTTTTTTTTAAATACATTGCAAACTGACTAAACCACACAAAGGTTAACCCTATAGATATAGAGTCTGATGTGCAACATACAAGACATTCGCATCTAATGTTGAACTTGCACATTAAAAAAGGTTGTCCGGGAGATTAAATTGATTTACCTGATCCAGCAGATGAGGCTAGAACTCCCAGGTTCATCATAATCCTCATCACAAACCCCTGGTCTTCATGTGGTTGGAAGCAGTGCTCCAACCCCTGGGTTACTCCCCCCACCCTACACTCCTATAGTAAAGTCAGCCCTCATAGAACAGGTAATTACCTGTGAAATCAGGTAAGGAGGGAGGGGCTGAGTGCTGCTTCTGATCACCCACCCAGGGGTCCATCATCCACTGGATCAGGTAAAATCAATTTAAGCTCCCCAGACAATCTTTTTGAACAGAAAGATGGCCAATCCCAAGAATTTCAGTGAAATGAGATCATCTAGTGTGTTGTCGTGGTGCTCCCCAAGTAGACGTTAGGAAGGGTAAGGGTTGGCAATGTCGGATTTCAACACATCTGGTCCTTTGTTCTCAAAGGAGATATGCCAGAACCTGGCATCTGGCAATGGCTTTCTTCCCTCTACCTATTAAAGGGGCTTTCCAGGATAAAAATACTAAAATGACCCATCTTAATGATGGATCTGATATTGAAGACCTATCCTATTCTCAACAGCTGATATACAGAATACAGCAGGAAGCAGACCGCTCCAAGTAAATGTGAGCTAAGCTGCAGTAACCTGGTATGGCCACTACACAGAACAAAGCAGTCTGTTTCCTGCTCCATTTTCTGTGTATTGGCTGACCAGAAATGCTGATCAGTGGGGTGAGCTGATGTCTGTTTCCCACTGATCTGATATTGATGATCTATCCTTAGGATAGATCAGTTTTAACCCGGAAAACACCTTTAGGCTAAGGCCCCACATAGCATCCCGCATAAAAAAAAAAAAAAAAGTGCTGTGGGAAAAACCAGAACTTTTCACAGAGTTTCTGTTTCAATTATACGGCGTTTCCGTAGGTATAATTGACATGTTGCGATTTCCAAAACCACAATGGTTTTGGAAATCGCACAGTGTATGCTGCTTGTATTTTTCCGCAAAGTGGGGATGGAATTTGCTAGAATCCCATCCATTTTGCTGTGAAGGTAAAATGCTGCATTATTTTTCTCACAGCGTTTCCGCCATAGGAAAACTGCGGTATTTACATCATGTGGGGCCCTGGCCTCAGGCCCCACATTACAGAAATGCTGCTTTTTTTTTTGACTGAAAGCCAGGAGTGGATCCAACATGGGAGGGAAAAGTAGAAGTACTTCCTTTTATATCATTCATTCCTATTCAAGCCACACAGTTGAAACAAAATCTGTGTAAAAAAAAAAAAAAAAAAAAAAAAATGCTTTTCCGTAAAATGAGGCCTTAGCCTTACGAGCACACATACATACTCAACCAAGCCCAGTATACATGTGTAGGAGGAGGTCCAGAAGAATAACTGCGTTATGAGTGTTTGGCCTTCAGAAAACTAACCAGAGATAAACCCCCTTGTTCAGCAAAGTGCATGATGTGTCCAAGGGCACCTCCTAATGCAAGCATTGCTATAGGGAACATCACTTATAGTTTTGTCTATTCTATTTTAATATTATACATTTAAAAAAATAAAAAATAATAAATTGTGAGAACAAGCTAATAGGACAATTCATTTCAAGTGTTGCATTTACACTAAAATTTGGTTTTGAGCATGTCAAATCTCTTACTGCCCAATTTTTTGAAGTAAAACTGCTTGAGACCATTTGAAAAAGGAGAAGGAAGGAAAGGATGGGGGAGGGGGTCGGTTTGCTTGCAAAAACAGAACTCTGCCCACTGCTAAACCACCAGACTTATTACAATATATAATTAAAGTGTGTTTGAAACTGACACAGTATCATACTATGATTAACACTGCCATCTCTGCAGCAATTAAGACATTGAGGGTGAATGGTTAATGCCATCTTGAACTGACACCTAACCTAACAGACTTGGCAGTAGATGATCCAATGACATAGCATAGACATTTACCATTATAACTTTTGTTAAAAAAAAATATTCTGTTATATATAAGCACTTCTGTTTTCATTCAGCCTACCAGAAGCAAGACAAGTTAAAACAGCAACATATTGTCAGGATGTACCCAGCTAGGAGGTAAAAACAGGAAAGGTTCTTCAATAAAACTTCAGAAAAACAAAAACTATTTTTTTTTTTCTTTTCAGTTGATATGACCCGTATAAAAATGATGAATTGGGGTGGGAGGTAATGGAATAGTGGCGTCTACTTGAGGTTCAAATGTTGCCTAAACCCAAATACATCAGACAACCACAAGAAAAGAGGGGAAAAAAAAAACAAATACACAAGGGAAACATACTGTGAGCTGCATTCCCTGCTCCTCTTGATTACATTCTAGAGCATGAAGGGTGGGAATGACTAGACACAAGCCTATGAAGGAGCAGCAGGCACGTCCCATCGTGCAGATATTCTGTTCCCCATAGAAGTCCAGCGCCAGGAAAACAGCAATATTTATATATTTATATCTCATATAAAATAAAATAAAAATGCATGTGGGTTCCAGAGAGCAAAGTTGGGATGAGGATATCTGTATTCGGAGGTATTTGAAAAGTTTAAAATTAAAAAAACAAAAACAAAAAAAAAAAACACCAAAAAAAAAATAGTATTGTTGCAGTGCAAGAAGTGAGGTATATGTTTTTTTTTTTTTCCACAGAGTGTACAGGGTTAGTCGATTCCAACCATATACTGGCTCAACATGAACCCCATCTGAACCCAGCAATGCATTCCAGAGGTTCCCACAGACAAGGAGTAATAAACCTGAGTGTGAAGCATTTAGAGATTTTTTTTTTTTTTTTTTTTTTTGGCTTCAGCTGTACTGGATCACTGGATTTGGCAAATCATCAAGGTGAAGAACTGTTCGAACTGGGAGCCTGCGAAGCAGAAGATGGAGCCAGCGATGTGCTACTGGTCCCTCCCACACTTGCAGTCCGGTTAACATTTCCTTTGCCGATTCCAGATGATGAGGTAGGAGGTTGAGCAAACAAGACCCCTATAACATGGGAAGAAAAAAAAAAAAAAAAGTGAGGAATAGCATTAAACCATTGTAGTGTATCATCACACAAATAGTGCTCAAATAACATAACACATCTTAAGGATAAGAGGGCTGATCCCAGGATGTGTACAACCACACTACCCATCAATTTGCTGTAATCTGTGAGGAAATCAGGCAGCCAGTGTTTAGTTCTCCAACAATGTCAGCACTTGGAAAGCTTCACACAGTTCTCAGTAAAATCAATAGATTATGAAAATCACAAGAAGAGAAGATGAGAAGAGGAACCGCCTAGCAGGACATTTAAAAGGGACTAAAATTTACCCATTTCCATGCCGAAGTCCCCCAAGTGCTGCACGTTGGGTTTCTGAATGTTGCAGGCATTGCCACTGCGTCTCCGCTGTACAATACAGAAGAGAACCGACGTCTATGGTGGACGGTCAGCTCCTGGTTGGTCACCATATTTAACTAACTTCATCTGCTGTACTATTGTGGTGAATGACGGGAAAGTCAATAGAGCTGCTAATAGGGCCAGTGAAATACTAAATATAAACCCTCTGTTTCCAGCAATGTTACTATTTATAGGCCTGTGACTGACATCAACAGTAACATCCCATTTGTGCCAGGTGACCGCTGCAAGCAACAGACCACAGGGCATGACATGCCGTTTGTGAAGAGGTCACCGCTATCAGCAGCACTATTAAGTAACTTTTTTAACAAGTCTGAATACCCCTTTACTCATTGTATAACACAATGCAACATTATATATTGTAATGCAACATTGTATATTATATATTTGTTTCACTTCCTTCAACTTTTCAAAATCTACTCAGTGTTAATGAATCAATTCAGTTTAAAAAAAAAAAAAAAATGAATACTTTTAAAAGATGAGAGTTTGTTACAACTCTACACTGTATTAAGAATCACAACATACAGTGGGGAAAAGTATTGTCAGCCACCAATTGTGCAAGTTCTCCCACATAAAAAGATGACAGGCCTGTAATTGACATCATAGGTAGACCTCAACTATGAGAGACAAAATGCGAAAGCAAATCAAGAAAATCACATGGATTTCTAAAGAATTTGAAAATTGTGGTGGAAAATAAGTATTTGGTCAATAACAAAAGTTCATCTCAATACTTTGTTATATATCCTTTGTTGGCAATGACAGAGGTCAAACGTTTTCTGTAAGTCTTCACAAGGTTGGCACACACTGTTGCTGGTATGTTGGCCCATTCCTCCATGCAGATCTCCTCTAGAGCAGTGATGTTTTGGGGCTGTCGCTGGGCAACACGGACTTTCAACTCCCTCCAAAGGTTTTCTATGGGGTTGAGATCTGGAGACTGGCTAGGCCACTCCAGGACCTTGAAATGCTTCTTACGAAGCCACTCCTTCGTTGCCCTGGTGGTGTGCTTGGGATCATTGTCATGCTGAAAGACCCAGCCACGTTTCATTTTCAATGCCCTTGCTGGTGGAAAGAGGTTTGCACTCAAAATCTCACTGGCAAACTTCAGACAGGCCCGGATATGTACTGGCTTAAACAGGGAGACACGTCTGGCACTGCAGGATCTGAGTCCCTGGTGGCGTAGTGTGTTACTGACGGTAGCCTTTGTTACGTTAGTCCCAGCTTTCTGCAGGTCATTCACTAGGTCCCCTCGTTTGGTTCTGGGATTTTTGCTCACCATTCTTGAGATCATTTTGACCCCACGGGGTGAGATCTTGCATGGAGCCCCTGATCGAGGGAGATTATCAGTGGTCTTGCATGTCATCCATTTTCTAATTATTGCTCCCACAGTTGATTTCTTCACACCAAGCTGCTTGCCTATTGCAGATTCCGTCTTCCCAGCCTGGTGCAGGTCTACAGTCTTGTTTCTGGTGTCCTTCCACAGCTCTTTGGTCTTCACCATAGTGGAGTTTGGAGTGTGACTGTTTGAGGTTGTGGACAGGTGTCTTTTATACTGATAACAATGTCAAACAGGTGCCATTACTACAGGTAATGAGTGGAGGACAGAGGAGCCTCTTAAAGAAGAAGTTACAGGTCTGAGAGAGCCAGAAATCTTACTTATTTTCCACTATAATTTGCAAATAAATTCTTAAAAAAAAAAAAAAAAAAAAAAAAAATCAGACAATGTGATTTTCTGGATTTGTTTTCTCATTTTGTCTCTCATAGTTGAGGTCTACCTATGATGTCAATTACAGGCCTCTCATCTTTTTAAGTGGGAGAACTTGCACAATTGGTGGCTGACTAAATACTTTTTTTCCCCACTGTATATTACACAAGTACATATACACCCCAAGTACAGTTGTGGTCAAAAATTTTCTGACCAATGCAAATTTAGTTTTTCAGTTTGCGGCTTCAATTATACGCATTTCATAAATTTTTACACTTGACAAATGCATCAAGTTTATCAATACTTCATATTTACAATGGTGACCCTTATTTTTAGGCTTCTACAATTCAACCTGGCATGCTGGATATCAGCTTCTGGGCATAATCCTAACTGATGACTAAAACTATTTTTGTTTGTTCACCTGCTTAATGGAGGACAGACCACAGGTTCTCCAATTGACCTTTTTTTGTTTTGTTCACAAAGCCACTTAGTTATCACTTTTGTCTTGTAACATGGTGCTCCATCATGGTGGAAAAAATATTTTTAATCACCAAATTGCTTGGATGTTTAGGAAAAGTTGTTCTTTGGAGGATATTTAGATACCATTCTTTACTCATGGCAGTGTTCTTAAGAAAAATTGTGAGTGAGAAAGCCCCCTCCCATGGATGAAAAGCAACCCCACACATGAATGGTCTCAGGATGCTTTTCTATTGGCATGACACAGGACCCATGGTAGCATTACTTTTTCTTCTCCCAACATTCTTCCAGATTTTCCAAACAGTGTGAAGGAGGCTTCATCAGAGAAAATAACTACCCCCAGTCCTGTGCAGTCCAGCCCCTATACTTTCTGCAGAAAGTCAGTCTATCCTTGGAGAAAAAGCGGCTTCTGGAAGAATGATTGCCTGGAGTGTAAGCTCTTGTGGGCAGGGCCCTCACTACTATTGTTTTATATGTTAATTATTTTGTTACACTGTAGTGTCCGATATTGTTTCTTCACGTCTGCTTTGATTTCTAAAACTACTGTGGAATATGGTGTTACTATATAAGTTATTATTATTAATAAAACCCCTACTGTGACACTAGCTTCAAGTCACAAAAAGCAAAACATACTTACCAGTATATACGATACCATTCAGCTCCACAGACATGCTAATACTGTTAGTGCCATTGGTAGTAAGGTTAACAGCAGAGTCCTGTCTACCTTCAGCTGAAAGTCAGATGAAAAGAAACACTTTAATCATCCATTCAAGCATAAATCAGTTGTTCATGCTATATTTAGTTTTCTGGGATGGTCTGTAAATTTCCACTTTTCATTTAGGTAAACATTAAAAAGGGAGTCTGTCACTAGGGGTAAACATATTAAATCAGGCACACAAATAGGTCAGGGTCACCTGAATGCAACAATGCCTTTTACCCACATGAAAATGTGAGTCTTCAATCGCCAAGATAGATTTATATCACAATATGCAAATGAGCAATCTGGAGCACCAAGGAATGGCCTGTTGCTCCACTCCACACTATTACTCTGATCTGTGGGAAGTGTCTGAGCAGCCGGTATCTCAGTACTACAGGACAACAATGAGTTACTTCTAGAGCATCGCACTGTATAGACTATATTCTAGTTTTGTTACTGTTCTTTCTATCAATTCATCTCCAGCACCTTGACCTTGTCATGCCTTGTATCAGTTTTTTTTTTTCCCCCCTCAATATTCTAAAATTTTCACTATGAAGCATAAACTTGTCTGTACCGGAATGCTAGTTCAACTGAAAAGAAAACACAGATATGTGAAGATATATGTGAAGACCTTAAGAGACTCATTTAATATTGGCTTTAAATGAGAAGTTTAGCTTCTGATTGGACCAGGGAATACACAAAATACTACTGCAAACATCTCTTTGTGTTTATTGCTTTGTATGTAGTACATTGTACAATAGCTGAGTAAATACTGTAACAGGAAAACAGTAATGGCAGTAACAATCCTGGTTTTGATATGCCCTGCAGCAGTGGAGGATGCTCCTATTTTATGATGACGTGCAGACCTAGTCATAAATTAGGTGCATCCTAAATCTAGAGTACAGATGTAGTGTGCCCAGCAGGGGAACACCAACTGCAACTTCTATGGCTACAAGCCCCCCCACGCCATCATCTCATCAAATACTGTTGCGATATAATATTTTCTAACATCTGGGATTCCCTTCCCTCCCTTGGACCAAGGTCTGGTCAGGCTTAGTTTGTTATTTCTATATTTTTCAAAACTTAATACAAATTTAAATTTGAAAAAAATAAAATAAAATAAAAAATTAGGTGCATTCTCTGGCAGTCCGTGAGCTCATACTAGTTTAAAATTATATAGGTTGAGGCCCCCTTTCAGAAAGTGGAGAGGGCCGCATAAATACGCCATTGCCACAAAATTGTGCAAATCCATTTAAAAAGTACCAAACCACCAGAGATTTCCTTTTTTTTTTTTTTTTTTATTACAACAGAAAACTAGCATAGAAACATTTAAAAAAAAAATTGCTGCATGGTATACATTTTTTGGTAACCACCACAAGTGTTAAACCACTTGGGTTACTATTCTTCACTGCATTGTTAATTATTGTACTTGTACAGTTGATTAAGTCAAGCCACCTTTACTTTCTGCTTTCTATTATATAGAGTAAATTACCTTGGCTATTAATGCGAATGTTCATAGGAAATTGTGTGGTCATAGCCAAAAGGTTTTGCTGGATAGCTCGCTGCACCAAGCGTTGTTGCTCCTCAGGTCCTAATGCCATTTTTTTCTCAGGAGGCTCCCCAGACTCTAGTTTTTCTCGTAGCTGTTCCAGAGCAGCTGCCTGTGCAGCCACTTGAGCTGCCACCATAGAGTGCCCTGCCAATGTGACTGGTATCCGTGATGGTACTGCCAGAGACAGTGGGGAGTCCTCTTCTGAAGTATTAAAAAAAAAAAAAAACTAAATAAAATTTGAGTCAATCCTATACATGTATATTTACTTACAGGAAACATGTTGTCTGATCTGCTGGCAACATGCTATAAAGCAGGTTGATCAATAGTATAGTATCTATTGGATGTCTGCTCATTATGTGGGTAGGAGTCGAGTGGTCAGTGACAGACATCCTTCCCTGTATGAACATGAATACAGAGGTAGCCATCAAGTAGGACCGCCCACTAGACTCCTAACTTCAGGATCAACAATTTAAATATCACCACCAATTTAGTTTTGTGAGAAATGCTTTAACATATCAATGGCGCTAAGAGATCAGAGCTCTTCATATAACTGAACATATTCCTATGCTCACTCACCCTTCTTTATCTTCTGCATAGTGCTTAGGGTGGTTCCATTTGTGGCACCCCCTGTTAGTGCCATGGCAGGCATCTGAATCTTTGGTGAAGAAAGCATATTTGGAGCTCCACTAGGAGAGTATGTAAAGAGTGAGCCCCCAAAACTCTGTCTGCGCCCTTCTCGGCGGTTACTGTCAATAGCGGCTTGCAGTTCATTAGGATTGCTAAGGCCTCTCTTCTCACATTCATAGGGGTATAAATACTTCATGTATCTGCAAAAGATAAAAAGTATAGTTACAGCCTTTTAATGGCTCTAGCTAGATTTCAAAATAGACAGAAAAAGCAGGGATCTGTCGGGCTGCTGAGTCTCTCCCCATGCGGTTGCCGCATTTTGATGGTGGTGGCATTAAATGCACAATGCTGAACATATTAATGAGGTCACTATGAATTGGTTACTAGGCTCATACAATTTGATCTAAGGGTATGGCAACAGTGTGATAACCCCTCAGACATGAGTAACTTTCCTCCAACTGTGAAATAACCCTTCAGACAAATGACTCCAAGTATGCAGTTACTCTTCAGAGACTAGCTATTCTTTTACGTATATTTGGATTTAATGCTTATGCTAAGTTCACACTAGTGTGGGCTGTACATTGTTCTGGTCAGTCAGAACAACAAAATGACAGGTGGACCATTAAAATAAGAGTTTACATATGGAGCCTGGCAGATCCAAATGATCTCTCATTTTAAAACCAAAAGTGGCGGACAATTTTCTGGCAGCATGTGTGTCTAATTTTGTAATATACTTTAAACCAGCTCTATATATTTTAATACATGATACTCACTGAGTGCGCAAAGTAAAGGCTGCACTGGTGATCGAAGTTGGCAGATTTAGGCCTTTGGTGATCTCTCGCCAGAGCTTCTTATTGATGACTTCTACCAGACCTCCCTTTTCAGTCACCAAGACATACAACATGTACAAATCTAGAACCTGCTTGGCCATTATCGGAATTCTGTTCACAGGCGTTCCTAACAGAGAGACCATTAAAGTTAGCATTTCTATAAAAATGTTCAACACTTTAAAATGGGTTGTCCATGACTAGATATTCATGATCTACACATAGCACAAGGCATCTATATAAGATTGGTAAAGGCCTGGCATCTATCAGCCGTTAAAGCCACCAGATCTGCACATCGTATGGAGGCAAACGAGAACAGCTCAGTACACTTGGCGCTGGTTTTGCTGGGTTTCCTATTCAAGTGAATTGGAGCTGAGCTGCAAGTGTGACACAGCCAGTATACTAAGCTGTCTGTTCTCAACTCTGTACATTGTGAATCTCTAGCAGCCAGAGCACCTGACTTACACTGCGGGTGTAAGATACCCATTGTGCTTATATGCAAGGCCTATATCATAAAAAAAAAAAAAAAAAAAAAAAATAGGTCATCAATATCTAGTCTTGAACAACTCCTTCAACTTCATTCAGTAACTCAAGCAGTCTATTTAGATCATCAAATCTCAGTTACTTTAACATTGACAATTACTTTAAAACATAGTCAAACCAAAATATACTGTAGCTTTAGGCTGTGCGATTATGACCAAATGCAAAGTCATGATTAAATCGGGCATTTTACCTCGATTACAATTAATGGCGATTATTTAGGTCATGCCCGTTAAGCCACCCCTTTTACAGTATGATTACGTGTTGGGCGAACACCGTGAGATTTGTCTTGCGAGGTTCAACCGACAGTTTTGTTCAAACATAACCAAAACTGCTATTATACTGTGGGGTCGCTTCAGACCCCAGAGTAGAATAAGCGGAGGGCCAGGGTAGGTGATCAAACAAACAGTGTTACTCACCTCTCCTGGGCTCCAGCACGACTTCCTGCTGTCTTCAGGGCTTCTGGCTAGCACCAGGGACCACTGATTGGGTCTCCGAATGATGTGGCATCATGACATCAGCCTGAAGACAGCAAGGAGATGCAACAGAGCGAGAGAGGCGAGTAACACTATGTTTGATCACCTCCCCTGGCCCTCCACTCATTCTCTGGGGTCTGAAGACAATCCACAGTATAACAGCAGTTTCAGTTTGGATGTGTTCAGTCTTAACAAAAACTGCAAATATTGTAATAGTTGAACAGATATAACCGACGTGAACAAAGCCACGTTGGTTGCCCTGTTTGATGTTCGGCTATGGTTATTTTACGATTAATAGCCCCAGCTCTACTGTAGCTTCTCTCATTAAAAATGACACCCCAAAAAAAAATAAATATTTATTCTACAATGGGCTGATAAGGTTAAAGCGTCAAAAGATGCGTTTTCTTTTTGTTTTTTAAATAGTGATTATAGGTACAGCACAGTATGTCGCTGGGAGGTAGAGAGTTCTAGCATCATAAAAATAACTATAATGCTAGGAAACCCTCTCCCGGCCTGATGTTCAAGATGGTAAATCTGGCAAACAGACCGAGCTTCACGAGTGAAACCTCTATTGCGAATGTGGGGTTAGGATGAGGCCCCACGTTGTGGAAAACTGCTTTTTTGTCCCGATTTTTGCAGGTTTTTTTTTTTTAAAGCCAAATTCAAGACTGGCTACAAAAGGAACGGAAAAATATAAAAAGCAGCATTTATACTTTGCCCTTCTGCTCAATCCACTACAGGTTGAGCAGCAGATTTTTGTACTCACTGTAAAAAAAAATACTTCTCTCATCGTATTCATTTGGTGACACAGAACCATGGGTATAGACCTGTCCACTAGGCGCCTAACAATAGAAACAAAAGAAGTTGGCTCCGCCTCTGGGCTATACCCTCTCCACAGACACTGCTAGCCAATTTGTACGGCAGCAGTAGGAGAGAAACAGATGACCGAAAAAAAAAAAAAAAAAAAAAAAAAGATCCAAAACAGCCACCAATATTTCCTGTGAACACAAAAACGAACCAAAACTACCCGCGGGTAGTGAATATGAACACGAGAAAAGGATTTTACAGTGAGTACAAAAATCCATTTTTCTCGCTTATTTCATTGGGGATGGGGGGGGGAATGACAGCTCCATGGGATGTCCTAAAGCAGTCCCAGAGGGTGGGAAACGTGACAACTTACTGCACAGTCACAGTCGGGAGGCTCTGGCAGCTCTACTAGAATGAGCTGTCACACAGGGAAGTGGCAGCCTACCCTTGAGCCTGTAAGGCCTCACTTAACTGCAGACAGAAATCCAGTAGAAGATGGAAGCTTGAAAAGCAGCCAAGCCCTTGCAAGGGCCCTCAGGGAGAACAAAGCAGGCATCAAAACGAAAGAGGTCTGTAAAAATAGATCCGGATCGCCAGGACGAAATCCAGGCAGAGAAGAGAGCATGCACGTGGATGGAAAAAACAAAGTCCTCAATGGATTGGAAAAGAGAAAAGAAAACACAGTGGACGGAGGGTAACCTGTCCTTGTGAAGATCCTGCGGAAGGAAGACATGGCCACCAAAAAAGCAACCTGCCAGGACAGAAGGCGAATACAGATCTCACACAAAGGCACGAACGGGGGACCCGGAGTTTCCCCAAGTACGAGAATGAGGACCCACTGAGTAACTAGAGGACAGCAGGGAATAGTCCCTGGGTTAGACCCAAGTGGAGGAAGCCAAGATCCTGGGAAGGGAAGGGGAAAAAAAAACCAAAAAAAAAAACAAAAACGCAGGAATATGGCCAAAACTTAGCACCACCGCACGTAGACCTCCACATGTGATGTTGCAGACTTGGGTTTTCAGGCCTTGAGCATGGTCTAGAAAACAACCCCCGAAAAACCACGGATCTTCAGAACCTGACTCCAACAGCCTGCCGTTATGCGCAGCTGAGGTAAGGAGGGTCCTCCAGCAGGAACACAAGACCTGCGTACCAGGCCCAGCAGGGCCAAACTGGAGCTGCCAGGATAGCCGGAACCGCCTTGGTCTTGAGAAGCCAGGGAGAAGAGGAAGGTAAAGATAAGGAAGATAGAAGACCAACCAGGGGAGCGTGAGAGCGATGGTGGAGGTCTGAAGTTCCAGGGACTTTGCCACGTGAGAGGGAGCTTGAGGTTCGAGTGGACTATTGGTTGGCAGACTGTGGACCGCAGACAGATCCGCGGCGGAAGCTCTGTTCAAAGAAGGGAGTGGGAGGAATCCTGCCTGGCTGATCGGCTCCTGGGCTCCCCATAAGAGATTAAGTAGGCGACCGCAGTGGAGCTGTTGGTCTGGACACTGACCAGATTTCCCCGGAGGAGAGAGGTCCGACGAGACAGGGCAAAGAGAAAAAGGGGACTCCAGTAAGTTGATCTGGAGGGTGGCCTCTCATTCGGATAACAGGCCCTGGGTGAAAAGGCTTTGAAGACCGCCCCCAACCGAAAAGACTGGATACTGTGAAGACCACCACGAATGGAGGGTGAAGAAGGAGCTTCCCCAGGGAGATAAGCCACCAAGCAGTTCCTAGCAAACCCAGGGAGAAGGATCAGGTGGTTGAGGCTGGATGGAGACTGTTTCCAGGGCACCAGAATTGCCATTTTGGGAGGACACAAGTGGAATTGGGCATCATGCCCAGGACCCACATGCAGACAAAGAGGAGCACGGATAGTTCCTCCAAAAGAGGGACACACAGGACCGGAGAAAATGGATCTAGGACTCGGAGAAAACACCTGCCCTGGAGAGCATAGAGGAACATGTACAAGAAGTCTATACGCTAGAAGGTACAAAACTGGACTGTTCCTTGATGAAGAGTCATGCGACCTGGCGAAGGAGATCCAAGGTGACCCGTAAGCTGGTCCATCTCAGAGGAAGCCTATGCTGGGAGAACGACCAAGTATGAAGACATAGGAACTCCTCTGGAGTGGAGTATCGCCATAAGGGACACCCTCACTGTGGTGAAGACCCGGGAGGTAGAGGTCAGCTCGAAAGGGATCCAACAAATCCACAATGAAGGACAGAAAATGCTGAAGACACAGCATCTCTTGGTCCCAGGAATAGTCGATCTCCCGGAAGGAGAGCAGCTGTCCCCCCCCCCACCCAAGGAGCCCCAAGTCAGGGAAGACCCAAATACAAAATAGCATGGGAGTCCTAGAACTAGAATTCGAAGGGCTTGAGGACATCAGACTGCCAGGCAGGTCTGGCCATGAAGTAGGGGCTACCCTCCGAAGCAGAGGTGGAGCACAAGAGGAGCGAAAGCGTAGAGTGTGGCTGGATGAGGATGGCTGGCGCAGAACTCCACTGAGGGAGAAAACCCCTCTCTCCCCCAGTAGCTGCAGAGATGAGCTTCCCAAGACCCTGCCAAAAAATAAAAAGCTCTGTCCTGTACGCCCCAGAGAAGGGAAGGCCCACAACCACACCATTAGAGGTGGATTCAGCACTCCATGACCATAGCCAAATGGAACGGCAGAATTATGGCCAACGCGTTGGCTGTTGATTGGAAGAGCAGCTTCCAGAGAGGCATCAGCTGGATGCGGAAACCCTTCCAGAAAAGAAGGTGTTCCAGTGGAAAGGCACTTCTGAAGCTGTTTGGCCCAAGGAGCAGCAAGGGAAGGCCGGAGTCAGCCGCAATGAAGGGCGCCTTAGAAAGGGTGTCCACCCTCAGTCTGAGGGAGGTGAAATATGCCAGGGGCAGAGCAGAAGCACAGAGTCCACCAAGGAAGTCAAGCCCATTTGAAGGAATTAGGACGCCCAGCTTCCAGTGGAAGGCAAGTGACTGTCCGGGTGGAGCTAGTCTTGCTACTAGATATGGTCGAAAGCCCTGTGGATGGGACCAAAAAAAGGCGCTGATTCGCTCTGACCACTTGGGAAAAAGGGACTGGAACAGATACCACTGAGATATGCATCTCTGACTGCACAGATGAGCTGCCGCATAGCAGCAGCAATGGTTATGCCTAGCTAAGGCTCCGAGTAAGAGGAGTCACCAGGAGAAGCAGGGACAGACTAGGTTCCGCCTTTCTGGGTGGAGTCGGAGCCATAGCCCTATCTGGGAGGAGGCCCAGAGAAAGGGGAGGATGACAATGACCTGTGATCAGATTTCCCACTCCTTTTGTGAGGGCGCCTCCAAGAAAAGGAACGGGGAGCACTAGGGAGGGGCCTGGAAGAAAATGGGAGGGCAGCCATTTCAGGAGCTTAACCGCAGACTAGTAAGTCTAGTAGGGAGACCCATGGCCCAAGTATGGAAAGGCCACCCAGTCCAGGAGGGTTTTGGGCTGGAGTCGGTGGATCCACTGAAGGGGGACCAAGGAGCCTGGCAAGCTTGGACGGAAGCAGTGAATACATACCTGACCCACAGTCTACCGGACACCGCAGCGTCAACTTTTTTTTTTTTTTTTTTTGTTATTCCTAGTGTCAGCCTCCTGGTGGCCAGGTCTATACCCATGGTGCTGTCCCGTCCCCCTCCCAATGTAATAAGCGAGAAAGAAATAAAACGCTAGACTGGAACATATACAGTGCTCAAGAGATCTTTTATGTCATACAGGGTGCATATCCAGGAGATGTCAATACGCAAACTGAGTATGCATGTTCATGGGAGATGTTGACCAAGATCCACACCATAAAAAAATTAGAAGAAGAAGTCACAAGCAGTATCTACAGAAGTAAAAAAAAAGCATTGCTTATTTGCTAGTAGCACTGCATATTGTGCTAATTTCTCTGTTGATAAGGCCAAATTCCCCTGAGGACTGGAAAAGTAATGGGGGAGGGTTGGAATGTAGCATTGCTAGGTAGGTGAGGCCATTTAGATCAAAACACCAGCCCCCAGCTGGAATTTCTGCAGCAACAACCTGCCCAGCAAACCCCTCCTTCCCCAGCCCAACAGTACCCATTTTCAACACATTAGTATAATACATAGGACAAGACACATGGGCACTGCACTTACCTCGCTTTTGCATGAAACTGAATAAATCATCCAGAAATTCCTTTCTTTTTGGGTCAGCATCCAGTTCATAAAGCTACCAAAGAACAACACAGAGTAAAAACCAAGGCACACCAGGTTCAAGCGAGAGAAAAAAAAAAAAAAACAAAACAAAACAAAAAAAAAAAAAACACAACCACACACACACACACACCACAAGTTTATAGACATAGAATGGACAAAGCTAGGAAAGGAAAGCCATGTTCCTTGGCAAAGATGTGGCAGCAATCCCATAACTGGATCAGAATGCAGAAGTAGTAAACTATTATTAATAGTATTATTGAATTTTACTGCAATTAGCAGACAACACCACAACTCGAGGGTGGGTTGGCAGATATGGAAGAAACAATGGATCAACTTTGTAATGGCAAACATCTCCCCCATGAAAATAGACTCCCAAGAAACCTTCTATACACATTGCAAATCATAAATTGTAGATTTCTTTAAGTAAATGCTGCAAAGGTTACCATGGGAAAAAAAAATTATATTATATGTGTGTCAAATCAGCAAGGAAATCTTCACTATAGCGATTAGTCTATAGATTTTATAAATGTGATCACATATTTGCAAACAGTGTGTATGTACCTAATTCCTAACATCTGCTGCTCCTGTAACAGAGGAAATGAAAGTGGTGGAAGAGTGAAGAAATCAGGCGATATACTTAGTTAGCCTCTAAAAGGTATTTGATGGTGAGTTTTCGAAAGTACTAGTGCTCTTCTTCAGACATGGTGTTATACAAGAAACTGAAGATTCACAGAATTTTTATACACAAAAGACATGGACCTTCAAAAGGATCTTAGAGTCTTTAAAAATAACAAAATGCAATATAAGTAGAGAAGTTATTTACAACAGGTCAAGAAAAACAAAATCTGGAAACTTGTGGGGCGTGACGGAGGGACCAGTAATTCTTGCTGTTATCTGTTTTCTGTCAGGTGGTGATTTGTGACCCTCACAGTTCATACATAGTGTGACATGAAACTGGCATGATTATTAAGTCCAAATTGCAGAGACTGAAATTTTTGCATGAACTTATATTCCCATTCCTTTCTCTCCCTCTGCGTCTTAAAATGTCCCATTAAAACCACAACCCGCAAATCTTCAATAGAGTGGTCTTCTCCGGAGAAATGTGCACCCACTGGGAGATCTGTTCTGCTGTTATTAATGGTGAATTTGTGCGAGTTCATGTGCTGACTAAGTCTCTGCCCTGTTTCCCCCCACATAGAGGCCTGTGGTGGGACATTGCGCACACATTATGAGGTACACCACATTGGAAGACCTGCAGGAAAATGTCTCCCTAATTCTGTGCACCTGTTGTGACTGTGGGACAGGTACACTGTCAGCGGTGTGGATGTGCTTGCAGGTCATGTACCTGTTTTGCAGGCAAGGTGAGGTGCCATTTTCAGTTGGGGCCTTCAGGGCACTCCGGACAATAATACGCTGTAGGTTTGGTGGTTGCCGAAAGGAAAGGAGAGGGGGGAACTGGAAAAAGGTCCTTCTGTCTGTTGTCCCTATGTAGCACAGGTTGGAGCTCCTTGGCAATCCTTCGTAGGATCTGAAGCTGTGGGTTGTAGGTGACAACTAGGGGCACTCGGGCTTCATTCTGGGTCTCTTTATATGTGAGCAGACTGTCTCTGTTAATGGCTGTCCATCACTTTTGGTTTGTATCCCAATCGGAGAAATTTCGTCCTCAGATCCTGGAAGTGCTGGTCCAGGTCTGCTTTGTCGGAGCAAATACCATTGTATTGTATAGCCTGGCTGTAAATAATTGTCTTGTGTGCTTGGGGTGGAAGCTGTCGTTTCTCAGGTAGGCCGTTCTGTCTGTGGGTTTGTGGTATATTGATGTGAGTAGTCTTTGATGTATATTGTGGTGTCCAGAAAGTGGATTTCACTCTCTGAATAGCTAAGTTTAAGGTTGATGGTAGGGTGAAAGTCACTGAAGTCATTATGGAATTGAAGTAGGGCCTTCTCACCTGCAGTCCAGATGACAAGGATATCATCGATATAACGAAGGTAAATCATAGGTTTGGTGGTGCATGTTGATAAATAGGTTCCTTCCAGTTCTGCCATAAAGAGATTTGCATACTGGGGTGCACATCTGGTCCCCAGTGAAGTTCCCATTTGCTGTAGATATAGATCCTCTCCAAAAGTAAAATCGTTGTGGCTAAGGATAAATTGTATGAGCTGCGTTACTGGTTCTGTTGGGAGGTTGTGTTTTTCCAGGTGTACCAGACATGCTGCAACTCCATCCTTGTAAAGGTATCGCCTGAAATCTTCACTCTTCCACTACTTTCTATGGCTATCACGGTACAACATACTACCGAGGAAATGAAAGTCAGGCTGAATGCATGAGTCAGACAGACAGTACGGTTTTTGGACCAGTTCCAGCATCTGTCAGAAGGGTAATAATCCCGCAGGGTGTACAACTTTGGGGAGGTCCCATATCCTAGGAGAGACAGCCATGACTTATGCCTGTCACAAAACTTCTCTAGACATGCTGCATAACATACAGATGTGTAAAGACCAGTGTTTACCTAACAGGAGCACGTGGTTGCATGGAATTGGCACGCAGCCACCCAAAGTGTGCAAATCTGCCTGAATCAGTATACTCATTTACAGGACAAGATTGCCAACAACGATTACGCTGTGTTTAACTCCTTCCAAACAGCTGTTTCCATAAGCCTGCTTCAAGAGGCTCAGTCAGACAATGCATGCAGAGCACAGAACAAGATTACTTAAAATTGCTGGTTCCCTTGTTTGCTACCATCCATTACAACAAGAGTCACAAGCCATTTATTCATAGCCAGGTGGCAACAGGAAGCTTTCCAACAACAGACATTGTGCATTAGCACATCTGTGTCATCCCTGCATAACATATTAAAAGTAAAGTACTAATCTATCTGTAATCTGATGTTTTGAGACTCATTTGTTTAGAGTTAAATGTTGGTGTTCTAGTATCAGGTAGTGGAAGAGTGAAGAAATCAGGCGATACCTTTTAGAGGCTGAGTATATTTGATAAGTAAGCTTTCGAGAGTGCTAGCTCTCTTCTTCAGACATAGTGTAATACTAGAAACTGAAAATTCACACTATTTATACATACACAAGACATGGATCTTGTGAATAACAAAATGCAATATACGTAGAGAAGTTATTTACAACAGGTCAGGAAATAAACAGTCTAAAATTTGTGGTGCGTGACAGAGGGATCAGTTATTTATTTGTAATCAAGTGATTTGTGACCCTCACAGGTCATACATAGTGTGACCTGAAGCTGGCATGAATATTAAAGTCCAAATTGCAGAGATTGAAATTTTTGCATTAACTTTTACTCCCATTCTTTCCTCTCATTCTGCGTCTTAAAATGTCCCATTAAAACCACAACCTGCAAATCTTTAATAGAGTGGTCTTCTCGGGAGAAATGTGCAGCCACTAGGAGATCTGTTCTGCTGTTATTAATGTTGAATCTGTGTGAGTTCATCCGTTGACTAAGTCTCTGCCCTGTTTCCCCCACATAGAGGCCTGTGGTGGGGGAAACAGGCCTCTATGTGGGGGGAGATCTTCGTAGGATCTCCAGCTGTGAGACCTTTGAACACTGACGGAAAACATCTCAGGTTGGGTGGAAAATCTCCTAAAACCCCTTGTCAGGGATACTCCAAGCTACATCCAGGACACCACTGACCTTCTTAAACTGAATGCCCTGGGCCCACTACCTGAGGGTACCATTTTAGCCACCATGGATGTGGAATCCCTGTATACCAACATTCCCCACAAGGATGGAGTTGCAGCATGTTGGGTACATCTGGAGAAACAAAACCTCCCAATAGAACCAGTAAAGCAGCTCATACAATTCATCCTTAACCACAACGTTTTTACTTTTGGAGAGGATCTATATCTACAGCAAATGGGAACTTCATTGGGGACCAGATGTGCACCCCAGTATGCAAATCTCTTTATGGCAAAACTGGAAGGAACCTATTTATCAACATGCACCACCAAACCTATAATTTACCTTTGTTATATCGATGATATCCTTGTCATCTGGTCTGCAGGTGAGGAGGCCCTGCTTCAATTCCATAATGACTTCAATGACTTTCACCCTACCATCAACCTTAATCTTAGCTATTCAGAGAGTGAAATCCACTTTCTGGACACCACAATATACATCAAACACCACCGGCTACTCACATCAATATACCACAAACCCACAGACAGAACGGCCTACCTGAGAAATGACAGCTTCCACCACAAGCACACAAGACAACAATTTATAGCCAGGCTATACAATATAATTGTATTTGCTCCGACAAAGCAGACCTGGACAAGCACCTCCTGGATCTGAGGACCAAATTTCTCCGATTGGGATACAAACCAAAAGTGACGGACAACCAATTAAACAAAGCAGCATCCATTAACAGAGACAGTCTGCTCACATATAAAGAGACCCAGAATGAAGCCCGACTGCCCCTAGTTGTCACCTACAACCCACAGCTGGAGATCCTACAAAGGATTGCCAAGGAGCTCCAACCTGTGCTACACAGGGACAACAGACTCAAGGACATATTTCCAGTCCCCCCTCTCCTTTCCTTTCGACAACCACAAAACCTGAGTGCCCTGAAGGCCCCAACTGAAAATGGAACCTCACCTTGCCTGCAAAACAGGTGCATGACCTGCAAGCACATCCACACCGCTGACAGTGTACCTATCCCACAGTCACAACAGGTGCACAGAATTAGGGGGACATTTTCCTGCAGGTCTTCTAATGTTGTGTATTTCATAATGTGTGTGTACAATGTCCCACCACAGGCCTCTATGTGAGGGAAACAGGGCAGAGACTTAGTCAGCAAATGAACTCCCACAGATTCACCATTAACAACAGCAGAACAGATCTCCCAGTGGCCGCACATTTCTCCGGAGAAGACCACTCTATTAAAGATTTGCAGGTTGTGGTTTTAATGGGACATTTTAAGACGCAGAATGAGAGGAAAGAATGGGAGTACAAGTTAATGCAAAAATTTCAAACTCTGCAATTTGGACTTTAATATTCATGCCAGCTTCAGGTCACACTATGTATGACCTGTGAGGGTCACCAATCACCACTTGATTACAGATAGATAACAGATCCCTCTGTCACGCACCACACATTTTAGACTATTTCCTGACCTGTTGTAAATAACTTCTCTATGTATATTGCATTTTGTTATTCACAAGATTCATGTCTTGTGTATGTATAAATAGTGTGAATTTTCAGTTTCTAGTATTACACCATGTCTAAAGAAGAGAGCTAGCATTCTCGAAAGCTTACTTCTCAAATATACTCAGTTAGCCTCTAAAAGGTATCGCCTGATTTCTTCACTCTTCCACTACTTTCTATGGCTAACACGGTACAAAATTATACTGCTAGTATCAGTTAGTGAAGGAATTACACACAGTTTTGTATGCCACTGCTAAACTAGTACCAAAAACCTGTACTATGGAGTAATTAGATTTTATACAAGAAATTAATTTACTATTTCCAATACGCTCCTTTTTTTTCCCTTACACACACAAACTTTATACACAATATACCTTGTTTTTTCCCCTCCATTACTATTAGTACAAGAATACCCATTTACATGCACAATACTGGAGCTGGAAATCAGCCATGAAACCTCTTCATTGCATGACAACACATACAGAGGTATTTAGTAGCTACAGAGTGTGCAGAGGCCGCCCCTTCTCAAAAGCCAGGATGAATAAAAGATGAGAAGGACTATACACAACTTTCCAAGATTAATTATTTAATAAGTTGCTTCAGTATCAGCTAAAGCAGAGGGTGGGTGTTAATAGATCAAAATAAAGATATAGCTGAGGTGGAGAGCAAAAAGTTAAGGCTCTAACAAGATAGCTGACAGAAAATGGAAATTAAACTCCAGTGAAAGCAGACCCATGAAAGCATGGTAGGGCTCTAAACCTTAGGAACACCTGTTTTAAAGAGAAACTGAGGAAGCAACTTATTTTTTGATACATTATGACATATGTGAGAAAATTGTGTGAGTAAAGTCTGATTTTAGATCATCATTTTAGATCCCTGCCTTCCAAATTTCTCTCTCGACATAGCTATGTGAGGGCTTATTCTTTGCATGGCAAGTTGTACTTTTATTTGGCACCAATTCGGGTAAGAAATGTTTTGATTAGCCTTTATTAACTTTTTGGGGGTCGATGTGAAAATCCCCACAAGTCATTTTTTTTGCATTTTGATTCTACGAAATTCACTATGCCTTATAAATGACATGGCAACTTTGTCTGGCAGTCCATTAAGATTACAGCGATACCATATTTATATTGGTTTTATTATGTTTTACCGCTTTTACTAACACTGTTTACTGTTTAGTTGACAGAGAAGTGTAAGGATTCTTTAACGTGGAGCAAGTTGAAATTTATTTATTTTTTTACGAAGTGACCAAAATACATTAATTTGCACATTGCAATTTTTTTTTTTTTTTTTTTTTTTTTACGGCGTTCACCATATGGGATAAATAACACTAGTTTTGGATAGTGCGGACTTATACTCCCATGGGGATACCTAACATGTTACTGTGGTTACTTTGACTTGCAGGGGATCCAAGGGGTGGTGATCTTGCCCCCAAACCACCCAGATACACAGTTCTCGCTATTGATCACGGCATTTGAGGGGTTAATCTGCCAGAGTCTAAAGCGACCCAGAATTCATGCTGCAGAGGCAGCTCCTGTGCAAATGCCGCTAAGAGGGAAGGGGTTGATTAAGGAGAAGTGTCTGATTGATCAATTGTGGCTGAACCGTTCCGACCCCCTCTGATTATAAGAAGTCCTGCTGCTGCACTCAAACTATACAGGACTGCCAATGACAAGTACAGCTCTTGGCTATCCACGTCCTGCAGCCTTTTAAACTTTACAAGGACTGACAGTATGCATACTCAACTGCATTTTGGAGATCATTTTTGAAGAACATGCATATATCAGACATTTCTAGAATATTCTGTGGATAACTGTTTAAGAGGAGAAGACCCCTTTAAAGGGTAAAAGGTTCAATTCAACTTATAATGACGTTATTATACCTACTGAAAAGTCTAAGGAGTGGAGATATTATGTATTGTAACAGAGTTGTACAAAATATTTTTCAGCAAAGAAAAAAAAAAATAAATAAAATGTATGGATGTCTCAAAAGTTCAATATGGCAAACAGACACGTTAAAGAATTAAAAAGTTGCTCACCAATGGATAACATGTAGCTGCTGTAAACTTGGCCTATTATGTACTATGTAGTTTAACACCCTTTCAAGCAGGAGAAAGTGGATTGGGTGGTGCTGCCATCATTTTATTGAATTAGGACAGGTTCAGATCTGCGCTGGTCTTTGTTTTGTTGCAAAAACATAAAAATAATGGAAGTGGCAAAGCCATCACATGGACAGCAGCAGGCACTCAAATCCTATTGATAATGGAAAAACAGCGCAGCATGTCTCAGATTGTAAGCCCTTGCGTGCAGGGCCCTCTATCCCACTGTACCAGTTAGTCTCTGTTAGCATTATCTGTTTTGTATATCTGGTGTACAGTATGTAAGTCCGCACATGTAAAGCACCATGGAATTAATGGTGCTATATAAATAAAATAAAAAATAATGTCTGCCTAGCTTTTTTGAAGCAATGTGTGTGACAGGAGCTCCAGCATAGATGGGAACCTAACCTAATGCTGAACATACAACAGTTCCTTCACCAACTTCCCCCATACAAATATCAGCTTGGTTGAGTAGTACATGTGTATGGAATAGAGGAGGGGAGAAAGCGACTACCAGACATGTCTCCCTGTGAACAAACAGGCCAGGCAATTAAAATCCCACTTTCCAATCCTCATATCCTATGAAATCTGATATTAGGGGAGAGTTGGAAGGATTACATGGTCAGCCAAACAGGACAAAAATCGGCCAACATGCATCTAATCTACTTGCATGGGCTTCTTGACTCAGACTATATACACTACTGTTCAAAAGTTTGGGATCACCCAGACAATTTTGTGTTTTCCATGAAAACTCACACTTTTATTTATCAAACGAGTTGCAAAATGAATAGAAAATATAGTCAAGACATTGACAAGGTTAGAAATAATGATTTTTATTTGAAATAATAATTTTCTCCTTCAAACTTTGCTTTCGTCAAAGAATGCTCCGTTTGCAGCAATTACAGCATTGCAGACCTTTGGCATTCTAGCTGTTAATTTGCTGAGGTAATCTGGAGAAATTTCCCCCCATGCTTCCAGAAGCCCCTCCCACAAGTTGGATTGGCTTGATGGGCACTTTATGCGTACCATACGGTCAAGCTGCTCCCACAACAGCTCAATGGGGTTGAGATCTGGTGACTGCGCTGGCCACTCCATTACAGATAGAATACCAGCTGCCTGCTTCTTCCCTAAATAGTTCTTGCATAATTTGGAGGTGTGCTTTGGGTCATTGTCCTGTTGTAGGATGAAATTGGCTCCAATCAAGCGCTGTCCACAGGGTATGGCATGGTGTTGCAAAATGGAGTGATAGCCTTCCTTATTCAAAATCCCTTTTACCTTGTACAAATCTCCCACTTTACCAGCACCAAAGCAACCCCAGACCATCACATTACCTCCACCATGCTTGACAGATGGCGTCAGGCACTCTTCCAGCATCTTTTCAGTAGTTTTGCGTCTGACAAATGTTCTTCTGTGTGATCCAAACACCTCAAACTTCGATTCGTCTGTCTATAACACTTTTTTCCAATCTTCCTCTGTCCAATGTCTGTGTTCTTTTGCCCATACTAATCTTCTCCTTTTATTAGCCAGTCTCAGATATGGCTTTTTCTTGGCCACTCTGCCCTGAAGGCCAGCATCCCTGAGTCGCCTCTTCACTGTAGATGTTGACACTGGCGTTTTGCGGGTACTATTTAATGAAGCTGCCAGTTGGGGACCTGTGAGGTGTCGATTTTTCAAACTAGAGACTCTAATGTACTTGTCTTGTTGCTCAGTTGTGCAGCGGGGCCTCCCACTTCTCTTTCTACTCTGGTTAGAGCCTGTTTGGGCTGTCCTCTGAAGGGATTAGTACACACCGTTGTAGGAAATCTTCAGTTTCTTGGCAATTTCTTGCATGGAATAGCCTTCATTTCTAAGAACAAGAATAGACTGTCGAGTTTCACATGAAAGTTCTCTTTTTCTGGCCATTTTGAGAATTTAATCGAACCAACAAATGTAATGCTCCAGATTCTCAACTAGCTCAAAGGAAGGTCAGTTTTACAGCTTCTCTAACCAACAAAACTGTTTTCAGCTGTGCTAACGTACTTGCACAAGGGTTTTCTAAACATCCATTAGCCTTCTTACACAGTTAGCAAACACAATGTACCATTAGAACACTGGAGTGATGGTTGCTGGAAATGGGCCTCTATACACCTATGTAAATATTGTATATTTCTGATTCATTTAATGTTATCTTCATTGAAAAAAACTGTGCTTTTCTTTCAAAAATAAGGAAATTTCTAAGCGACCCTAAACTTTTGAACAGTAGTGTATGTATGTATATATATATATATATATATATATATATATATAAAATAGTATAATATGACATGACAGGTAGGGTAGAAAGTCTTCAGGGGAAACATAATAGCATAATCAAAGAAAACTGGATCCAGCCACATCATGCTTGCTTCTCTTCCGCCAAAGACATTTACAGAAAGCAGCTGTATACAATAGAAGTCTGCCATGTACCCCAACCTACACTGGTATGTAACTACACAGATTAAATACCATCACAATATGTACTTTTAAACATTTAGCAGTTGTGCTTTCAACATAAATAATTGGACAGACTGGATATGCCTGTTTGTTACATTAGCCTGTGTACATAAACCCCGGCCTGGAAATTTCCATCAAGACTCCACAGACTTGTTTCCCCACTTGGCTAGCAATGTCTATCTGAGCAGATTTAAAGCCTATACTTCAGTAATGAGTGGCAGAGAAAATGGGGGGATGAATAATAAAGCAATTTAGCCAAAAAGGACACCTGCATTGGTTTGGCTTCTAAATGTTACATGTATTAACAGGTTGTATACTACTGGTAAACAGCTTTCAGTAATTGACTAATGTGACTGATAGACTAATGTAAAAGCAAATATTAAACTAGCATAATATGACTAAATTTACATCACATTAGATGCTCTGTTAAAATCAGAACTAAACAGCAACGCATACCGTGCTATTCTGCCCCGCAAAACAATAGTCCCTCTGATCGGAATATAACAGACCCCACTAGAGTCAATGGGGTCCATCAGGCGATGTTTATATCTGACATCCAGTATTGCACAAATTGATTTCCTGCCAGTCTCCCTTAACCAACTCAATGGGTAGGAACACATTACAATACAAACAACAGAAGGGCTATGGAGTCAGGAAACCAAACTTTTGACAGTTTCCATATTTCATTCCTTCATAAATGGCTCATGTATAATGACTAGAAAACACAAACTTATTGCTATATAGCAATATACAAGACTGTAAAATATCATTGCCATTTCAAAGAATTATTCACATTTTTTACTGACAAACTGAAAACTGCTACATTCATAAAAGACAAGCACATGGATCAGATGGCTTTATTTCTAAACCACATTGGAAAAATGAAAGCCAACATGGCAAATAAGGAGCCCTACTCCAGTTTGTCTGCAATAGTTTTATATGGGAGATACAGGTTCTTCCAAGTACACTGAAAAATGTGCGATACATAGACACAAGAGGAGATTTTTGAGCCTATGGCGTATAAGACGCTTCCGTACTGGTGTGTGTTTGTGTGGCCAGTACACAAATATCCAAGGACATGTGACAGTAATAACCTGAATTCCACAGCTCAGAAGCAGCAGCAGCTGGGGGATGGGGGTGACATGCAGCAGACTATATGTAGCATACAATCACCCCAAACTGTATTCTAGCAGATCCGGAAACTAAAAATGCACACTACATTCCCACAGATATTTCATAAACAAAAAGATAAATACTTTTAATGTATCAGACTCAAAGCACAAACATGTCAGAACCAACAATACTTCCAGCAGTGTGCGCTGTATTGAATCATTTAGTAAAGGAACTGAATTTCTTCTATTTGTAGCATTAGTAAACGCTGCTTTCGACACCGAGAAATAAATTGCACCATCTTTGCTATAATTAGTGCCAGAGATCCCACAACATTTTTTCGAAAGAGTTAGAATACAACTCATTTTTGAGGAGAATTTTTAGCCATGGAGGAACATGAAGTTTGCAGTATCGAAAATAATTCAAATGGTATGTATGCGAAGAGTTTGCCATTTAAATGGTCACTAACTTTTCAAACAACCTAGTCTCATTTCATAGAGCAGGGATCGGCAACCTCTGGGACGCGTGCCACTCTTGGCACGCGAGGCATATTTCCCTGGCACGGCAGCGGACTCCTCACCCAGCAGTTTCGATCGGACCAAACACGGCCGAAACGAAACTGCTATTATTATACTGTGGGGTTTCTTCAGACCCCCGAATATAATAAGCGGAGCCCCCCGGGGGAGATGATCAAACATAAAAAACAATGTTACTCACTATTCCACGCTCCACAGCCGCTATGTACTCTTCAGGCGCTTCTGCCTGAAGTCAGCTGACAGGGCCTCAGGTGTCACGTTTGCTTCTGACGTCATTACGCATAATGACGCCACGTGACCCCTGAGACTCAATGAGCGGTCGCTGACTACAGGCAGAAGCGCCCGAAGATACAGAGCAGCTGCGGAGCGTGGAATAGTGAGTAACATTGTTTTTTATGTTTCATCACCTCTCTTTGCCCTCTACTACTTATACTCTGTGGTCTGAAGAGACCCCACAGTATAATAGCAGCTAGTGAGTGGCACAAATTGGAATATTATAAAAGTTAGAATATTATACCGTGTGCTGGGGCTACTATGGAGGATAACACAGTGTGCTGGGGCCACTATGGGACATAATACCGTGTGCAGGGGCCACTATAGAGCATAATACCGTGTGCAGGGGTTGCTATGGGACATATTGCTGTGTGCAGGGGCCACTATGGGACATATTGCTGTGTGCAGGGGCCGCTATGGGACAAATACCGTGTGCAGGGGCCGCTATGGGACAAATGCCGTGTGCAGGGGCCGCTATGGGACAAATACCGTGTGCAGGGGCCGCTATGGGACAAATGCCGTGTGCAGGGGCCGCTATGGGACAAATGCCGTGTGCAGAGGCCGCTATGGGACATAATACCGTGTGCAGGGGCCGCTATGGGACATTATACCGTGTGCAGGGACCACTATGGGACATTATTCTGTATAACGGTGTGTTTTCTATATTAAGGATGTGTTTTTGCACAGAAAACTCAGGCTTTGTTTTTTTGTGTGCAAAAATGCACCAGTTTTATATCGAATGAAAAAGTTCCAGTGGCCTAAGAATATAGCTGCATCCAGATACATAGTGTGTTTTCACCATAAGGATGCTGCCATACGGTGCTCCTGGACACTTACATTTACCACTAATTGGCGGCTGTACATGGACTTTCATTGCTTCTAATCAGAAAGCACAGGAGCGTCCCAGGAAATAGCAGTAAACGCATGTGTTCTAAAGCATCTGGTGGCAGCACTTCTGTGTTCTGGTTTGTGGTATATGACTTTAGTTTAGGGGTCGTCAGACTTACAATTATTGACCGGCACTCCGAGTACCTCATCTTTGATTTTTTTATTAAAATCGGCACGCCGAACAAAAAAGGTTGCCTACCCCTGTCATAGAGCATACGATTCTGGATCAAAATGTAATGCACAATTAAAGATATGGCTGCTTTCTGCCTGGAAAAAAAAAACAAAAAAACAAACACACACACACCTCTCAAAAGCCGATTGCACATGACCATGTGCTAACTGGCTGCCGTGAATGAACGGCATGGGCGGCACACATGGATGTCACCCGTGTGCCGCCCATACACTGGCCGTTCCTCCACGGCCCCTTTCATTCAATTAATAAGAGCTGTGGAAGTAGGGCTGCAAAATCAGACAGGAATAGGACCCGTTCCATATTTTGCGGCCCGGACTGTTGGCCTGCACACGTGACTGTGTAAGTCACGATCATGTGTACGGGCCCATAGAAATGAATGGGTCAGTATGCTATTCAGGAAAAACCCGGATGGCAGACTGACCAGTCATACAGTTGTCCGCAAGGGGACTAAGGCTGAGGCCCCACGTTGCGGAAACACTTTTTTTGTTGCAGATTTTAATTTTTTTGAGACAAAGTCAGGAGTGGCTTTAACAGAAGGAAAACGTTTCAGTACTTCCTTTAAACTTTCCTTTCCTTTCCAAGCCACTCCTGACTTTGGCTCAAAAACCCACAGCAAAAAAAGGTCCATCCATAGATATATTAGATAATGAAAGGATCTTCACAGAGTTTCTGTTCTGAACTCACTGTGAATGAAGTGGGGAAGAGTTGACTGCAAACTGGTTTGTCTGTGCAAAGGACTAAAGATTCTTCAAATCTCACAGCTTACAAAGTAAGACAAGTCTACCTAACTACTTATGTCTACTTCTGGCTGCTTGTGTGGTTACAGATGGGATATTATTCACAAAAAGCAATCAGCTTTCCTAACTGTGCTCATAGATTGCCATTTCCCAGTGTCAGGTCTGCAGTTATATCCCTTATTTTTACAATCCAATGTTCCTGGATCTGCTATATTATAGTCACTCTGGCTTATCTCAACCGTTTCTTAACTATTAGACATTTACTTCTTGCAGAATTACAAACCAGTAGTACCAGTAATGGTTAGGGGGAGGGGGGAGACAAATCCTTATTGCACACAGCCCTTGCCTCAGAGACAAACGCAAAATGTGCTGCAGTTATAATGTGATTATTAGCAACAGAAACTCCGATAGGACATTGTGATGAAGAAAGGACACTTGTGCATGTATCATCACTTAATTATATTGCTTGTGTATCTATCATTAGTGAATATAGTGTTTAAGCATGCGTCAACGGTATAGTACATTGGTATGTGTGTTATAATTGATGTCTCTGGACTGGTCAAAAGCAAAATATTTCTTTTCTGTAACCGCAGGATCAGATTCCCTGCCATTTTATGACCTGGTCTGGCAGCACACTCTTAAGTAATACAGGTCAGGCCAGACTTGTCTCATGGGTGGGTGTGGCTGCCAGGAGTCAATTCACTTCACTCACTCAGGCTGTAAACTACCGTATTTTTTGGACTATAAGACGCACCGGACCATAAGATGCACCTAGGTTTTAGAGGAGAAAAATAGGGAAAAAAATTTTGAAGCAAAAAAAGTGGTAAAATATTTTATATAGGAGTTGTAGTTTTGCAACATCTGCAGGGCCAGGGCTGTACGGGGATGCATAGGACATCCTTTTTTTGTGGTGCCAGGTGTACGTTTTAGTTATACCATTTTGGGGAATGTCTATTGCTTTGATCACTTTTTATTCAAATCAGATGCAAAACAGCGAAAAAAAAAACAAAAAAAACGGTGGTCCAGCACTTTTGATTTTTTTTTCCCGCTATGACGTTCACTCTACGGGAAAAATATTTTTATAAGTTTGTAGACCGGGCATTTTCGAACACAGGGATACCTAATGTGTATGTGTTTCACAGTAATTTTCTACTTTTATATGAATTCGAGAGAAAGGGGTGTTTTAAAACTTACTTTTTTTTATATTTTTTTTAAAACTTTATTTATTTATTTTTACTATTTTATTAGCCCCCCTAGGGGTCTTGAACTTGCAATCATTTCATTGCAAGTCCCATAGACTGCAATACAAGTGTACTGCAGTCTATGGTAGATTCTGTATATTATTATTACTATTAATATTACTATGACAGGCCGGTGAGCCTTCATAAGGCTCCCGGCTGTCACAGGAACAGGACGGCTCCCACATTCGCGCTGCGAGGGAGCAGTCATGCAACAAGAAAGGTACAGGGGCGGTGGGGACCGGCCTCGGGGGCAGCTTTATTACCTTTAGGAGGCTAACAGGTAGTAATGCCCGCAATCAGAGTAATCGCTGGCGTTAGCTCCAGGTCTGCACATTACAACGGAGACCCGGTTGCTATGGCGACCGCTCTGCAGCAGAGCGGCGCCATCTTCTTCACAGACCTGGCATCCACCGTAACAGCATGGCTGATGCCGGGAGGCTCACACCGCCGGGGCACCGTCTCAGCCCAAGGCCCACAGCATCGCGATGCTGCGACCCCGATCCTCCCCACCAAAACACCCTACATTCGGACCATAAGATGCACCCCCATTTTCCTCCCAAATTTTGGGGGGAAAAAAGTCCGTCTTATAGTCCGAAAAATACGGTAAATGTAAATCACACCCCAGCACAGTCCATACACCCCAAATACATGCCGTCACTACTGACTTAACAGGCTCAGAAGAAACCCCCTCTGTCAAACGCAAACACACTTCAAAAGGATAATGGGTTCATTGAGCACACAAAGTACCATTAAATTACATAAAATAAAAAAAAAAAAGCTATTGATAGAAAAAAAATATATATATTTTTTTTTTTTTAGATAATGGTGAAAATTGTGGGTTTATTGCCCTATACAAAAAAAAAAAAAAAAAAAAAAAACACACCACACGCAACATTTCAGCTCATCATTTAAGCATTTTTCAAGCAATGAATGATGTGCAGATGCAAGTTTACTATAACATACAAACCAAGATACTCTAGGTTCACACTAGCGTTCACTTGTCTCAGTCCCAGATTCAGCTTAAATTGGTGTAGAGAAAAGTCCTGCAAGGACATATTTAAAACAGCAGCGGGCTTTTAAGGAATATAGGTCGCATAAGGAATATCAGTCCATTATTTCCATCGGGTTACTGCATAAATCGCATCAGTGTCATAGTGTGAATAAGGGAGCCAACATCCAAGATCCACCGGATACTGATGCGATTTATGCAGTAACCTGATGGAAATAATGGGCTGACACCCCTTATGCAATCTACATTCTTTAAAAGTCCGCTGTTTTCAATATGTTTAAACTGATGTCCAGAATACAGTTCATTAAGTATTGTTTTTTTAACAAACCGTATATAGATTCTATGATCTCAAGTGCTTTCCATACTAGGATGTCCCCATTTTATTTTACTCTAATGTTTTGCTAATGTGTATGCACCAGTTACCATATGACTGACAAGATAAGCATCTTTTCATGCATTTTCTACGTAACCACGTAAGTAGGACTACTTATATGTTATTTACATGTTTTCATGTGGCTATTGATATTTATGCACTTTATATATTTAAATGGATACTATGTTGTAATACTTGGATCTTGATATTGCACATTGATTGCTGTAATAGACAATTTTGCACTATTATATGATTGCTGATTAATCACTTACTTGGTTTGTATGCTATATAACCTAAGTGTCTTGAGCTGAAACGTTGCTTTTTTGGATGGGGCGATAAACCCATATTTTCACTATTACAGGTGCATCTCAATAAATTAGAATATCATTGCAGTAATACAATTCATAATCAGCGTCTTCCATGATTGTGTGTCCAGACTGTTTTTTTGACCTGTTGTAAATAACTTCTCTACTTAGATTGCAATTTTTTTTAAGGACTCTAAAATGCTTTGAAAACCATGTGTATAAAAATCTGTTAATTTTCAGTTCTTGTATCACACCATGTCTGATGAAGGGAGCGAGCACTCCTGAAAGCTTACTTATAAATATACTCAGTTAGCCTCTAAAAGGTATCGCCTGATTTCTTCACTCTTCCACTACTGAACCAGACTGAGGGACAATTTAAAGGCTTAGGAAACCTTGGCAGGTGACACACTGAATTTACAATACTGAACTTTTTCACAATATTCTAATTTTCTTAGATTTGGGTTTACCTGTAATCCATAATCAACATTTACAGAAATAAAACACTTGAAATAGAACACTCTGTGTGTAAAGAATCTAGAAAATATAGGAGGTCACTCTTTTAATTTAAGTAATTACTGAAATAAATAAAATGTTTCAAAGATGTTCTAGTTTATTGAGATGCACCTGTACATACGGGAGTTCCGCCTATTTTTTTTCCATATTGGGACTTGCTTGTAGCTTGAGGCTGGCACCCTTCCCTTGCTGGTGCTGTCTTTGTTTGGACATATATAATAAGCTGAATCTACCAATGTTATACAGATAAATATCTTGTGGGTACGGCCATCTTTACAGCAAAACCAGTAAGTAATTTTACCACAAACTACCACTTATTTGCAGCTTTAAGGCTAAAGCCCCAGGTAGCAGGCTGCAGCAAAAAAGCGCTACACGTGGCTAAAGGAGCTTCATCAGTGTTAGCTTGAGAACTGAGGAAATGAGTAGTAAAACATTGTAAATTTTTTTGCTTCATAGAACAGACTCACGTTATTTTCTAAACATCAGTAAAGTAAATTTTATGTTTATTCATTGCTTTAAGACGTGTGCAGAGAACACCCTATAGTCTGATAGTATATTTTTTGTATACATTAACACAACAGTCAAAAGAAAATATCCCTCTGACCAGTGACAGTTCTAACAGCCAATTACAGGGAGGACTCTGATCAATAAGTGTAAGTTACCGTTTAACCTCTGTAGTGCTTAAACAAGAGATTCATCCTTCCAATAACCAGAAGACAGTAATATAGTCACTTATTAGGTATGAAAACGTGAAATGCAAAGAGTCATTTCGAAAAGTTTTCTGGCAATTACTTGGTTACAAATGCACAAAAAAAAAAAAAAAAATAATAATAATTTAGTTCTAAATATTAAAATATAAATAAATAAAATGTAAATGTTAAACTATGAAACAGACCTCTGCATGCAGGATTTTATATTGGTGGCTCTTTAGCCCACAAAGGAAGTTTGATCATTGGTCTATCTTAACACTTCCTCACGCTATCTTGAAATAACAGCAAGAAAATTAACTATTAAAGTTTTACAAAACCCCAGAAGTCTATTCCACCACGTATTTAGAGAGTCCATAAAATATAATGCATCATATGCATCTGTGGAAACAAAAAGCTTCAGAACTACTTACATACACTCATATACTATAAGCACTCCAGTTCATATAAAATGCCTTTTACTTTTGGGTATCTTACAGCATCTAACGCACTTATGGCTGGATACAGATCCATGAACCCATGATACAAAATTTTAAACCCTTTTAAAGTGTGAGTATGTGTTGGGCAAACCTCACGAGATTCATGGAGTTTCATTCACAATTCCAAATTGGAACTGTTATTATGATCTGAGGACTCTTCAGACTCCAAAGTATAATTAGCGGAGGTCCATAGGCGAGGGGCAAAAATTTTATTTTATTTTTTTTTTCTTATTACACACAGACACAGACACAGACACAGACACAGACACAGACACAGACACACACACAGACACACACACAGACACACACACAGACACACACACAGACACACACACAGCACACACACACCCACACACACACACACACACACACACACACACACTCTCTCTCTCTCTCACTCGTCTTCATCCTCTTAACACCTCTGCCAGCCTTCTGAATGACACCAGGGACTGGTGAAGCCTATTACTGGGCCTCAAAGCTGGCCTTGAAGCGTCATGATCTCACGTGACTGAGGACCAATCACAGGCCTCAGTGGTCCCTGACATCAGACAGGAGGTCTGAAGAGGACTAGCGCTGGAGCACACGGTAGGGGACTAACATTTGTGGGGGGACTGGTGTAGAATTTATATATATTTGCTGACTTCCCATGGGCCTCTGCTAATTATGCTCTGGGGTCTGAAGAGCAGTCAGAACGAAACTGCTGGTAAAAGCTCACAAAAATATTGTAATAACCAAACCAAAATAACCAACAGGCACAAAATCATGACTGTTAGTTTAGGTTAATTTTCGTTTAAATGTCCACCCCTAGGATAGCCTTCCAAGAATGGATGACATTTTGGCAGAAGCGGCCCTATTTGTTATGCATGATTCATGAAATACAGATGTGTTTAGGCATTCACATGCTTTGGGCCACCTACTGTACATGTGTTACAAGATTTTATTGGTATGCAGCCAAAGATCGAGAATAAATGTAGCAGAGGCAGTAGTAATGCAGTAGGTGAACTGTATTGATAACTGCACCAAATGAAAAAACTTACATCTGTAGCATGGTTCTTTACAGAAGTCCGATTAACTATCACTAGGAACCACTCATCCAAGCAAGTAAGGTAACAGACATTTGAAATGTATATACTGAGAGATACACTAGAGAGGAGCACCTACAAATCTCAAGAAGAAATTTTCCTCCTTTGACTGAGCTCTTCACCATTGAGACAAACTATTACAGTAATGGGTACAGACAGGCCAATGTAAAGCAATTTCACTGTAGTTACTCACATCTTAATGAACCAATTCAACTCATGCTTTAAACCACTGGCCAAAAATCTGAGTCAAAACACTCTGGTAACCTGTGACACACTTGAAATAAGAGCTAGCGGTTGCGTATGAGAATGAGTTATTTCAAGTGATTAAGGTTTATAGAACATGGCTCAAACCCAAACCAAAGACGGGAAACAATCACCAGACAGGCGGGCAAGAAGCCAAACCATGATTCCTGGAGAGAACCTGCACATTAACATTTAACTGTGATGCTGAGCCATGCGAAATTACAAGCAGCCATTATATAATATGCTAATACTGGCTGACGTCATACAGACAGCAAAACATTATTCCTTTCCCCAGATCTATATGCATTATATGCACACAAAAAACAAACACACACACACACCCCAACCAGCCATGCAAATACACCCTTCTATACTGTAAGTGCTACAATATAGAATTCAGAGATTCATGAATACCACATGTGGGGGAGGTGAGAGTGAATACCCTCCCCTTTATAACCTCACCATTCGGGTTATATTCTTTTGACATTAATCTGCATAACACAAACAGGTTACAATCTCCAGACACGCTTCTTTAAACAAACTTTTAACGTTCCACCTGGCATTTATCAGAAACAAAAGAACAACCCCCACATGTACAGTAACACCAACTCCTCTTTCTTTGCATCTCAGCTAAACAAAAAGTCAGACAGAGTGAGGCAGGTGCAGCAGCTAATCCCCCTCCCTTGACAGAAGACAGACATATTCAGGGGGGAGTGGGTATAAATCACCTCTATGGGAAGGTGGGAACATATGTACACCTGAAACTGCAATAAAGCTCAATGTAAGAGGTTACTGAAAATTTATTTCACACACACATATATTGGGCAATAAAAAAAGGGGTTAAGTGAAAAAAATATAAAAATTCTCTCTCTCTCTCTCTCTCTCTCTCTCTATATATATATATATATATATATATATATAAAAGGCAACATTTTTTTTTTTTTTTTTGTATTACACCAAGTTTACATAACAGATAACTGATCTTTTGCAGTTATAGCATAACTATAAATATGTGTCATCTAACTTAAAGACTTAACTATAATAACTAGAGCATGAGAAATGTTTAGGTCTTACATACAAAACATAGCAAGTCCATGAGACTAATTTTTTTTTTTTTTTTTTAAATAAAAGCTGAGCATTTGACAAGACAAACATTGTAAAATGACCTAATATGACAGCATTCTGCAAAGGTATGATCTCTGGCAAAACTCATGGAACGGGTCATAACTTTGTTTCTTACAACACCCACACACAGTGTAGACGATACCAAGTGAACATGTACATGTCTGTATTTTAGCACTGAACACATTTATGAACTGTTATAGCAGCCCATCTTCAGCAAATTGACTATTAAAGCACAAGTAAAGGCATCCCATTTTACATGTGAAATTGAAGTCTGCAAATACAATGGCCAAACAGTATTTGTATATATTCACGTCCCCATCATTTGCCAAGTTCACTGCTACAAAGGAGAGGAAAAATAAAAAAACCCTACTGTTTGCATTGGAAGTAGGCATAGAAACACACACCTCCAGCTGCCCCTTATGTGCCCACCCCGCAGTGTCACACCCTCCTCCCTCCTCCCCCCCCCAGCTACAGGAAGTGAGAGAGAAAAACCCACACAGAGAAGCATTATCAGGGGAGGAGAGGGGAAGCAGAGTGATATAAACAAGGATCTAGTCACGCAATACCTGCTGCTAGGCAGAAGGACAGCGTGACAACACACTGTTACAATGCAAGATACAGCTATAATGGGAAACAAGTAACTTGACAAAGCGCGTATAGTGAGCCTTCCCTGAAGCTGCCAGAAATCTGACTGAAATGTACACAACTCAGAAACAAAGTTTCAAGGGTTCCATAAAATGAAGCCACCAAGAATTAATGAGGAAGGAAAAAAAAACAAACAAAAAAACAAACCACACACACACACACACACAATTAGAAAACAAGCAGTTTGTCCCCGTGATGCTAAGCTCAAAACTGGTAAGCAGGACAAGCGGAGCAGTTGTCTAGCACCGCAACCCACAAACCACCACCAAAGAGATGCTCCCACATACCTGGCAGAATAAGCTTGGTCATGTAATGGTACATATACAGCCTTTTAAAAAGCAAATGATAGGCTGTACGAACATTCATTTCCATCCATTGCCCTTTGCAAATGCCCCAAAATTGGCCACAGTTTATGAGCTGATCACAGTTTAAAAAGGGCATAAAGATTAATTGTTTCTCAGCTGCACATCTCCCCAATAAACCAAGGATGTGCTGCCAACATATGCAACCTGTAGGGGATGAACAATTGTAGTAATGATAGTCATCATAAGAGACGGACAAACTACGACATGTAATTGCAAGAAAAGTCGACTGCCAACCATGCTAGATCTTTGATCACCACTGGTTATAAGAGGAACATCTGCCCATGTAAAAAAAATCCTGAAGCTAGCCACACACAAGAATAGATGCGTAAGTGGCTGAACCCACCTGTTTTTTAATGAAAGGTGGGGGGGGGGGCTCCAAACTCTCCCCCAATGGCAGATGTCTAGGGAAAGTATAAGGATGAGACAAGTTGGCATTCAATTGCCTGACTCTCTTGTGCTCAGAGATATAACTTGCTACCAGAATCCTCTGAAGACTCTGGCAACATTTTTCTTTTTTACTTCAACGGACATGCAGTGCCGGGCTGAGCCAAGTAGAAATGTGTGTAAGCATCTGGCAAAACAGCTGCTGGCTGAACAAGTGCTCAATGGAAAGCTCTCTAAAGAAGTGTATAAGCTGCTTTAGAGTTTCTTCATTTTCAACAACCAGGGCTGTGGAATTGATAGGCCAAACTACAGACTCCTCCGATTTTTTCGCACAGCCTATGTCAGACTCCTTTATAAATCGCTGACAGCCATGGTCAGTCTGATGCAGTAAAAAGTCTGTAATTCATTAAAAGGCCAGTGATTGTTGCATATTTACTGCTTTCGAGCTATGCATCTAATACAATAATTTTGTAATTAAAAATCATTTTAATGCTGAAGTTGCAGCTGGTAACTTACACCCGTCCCCTCCTTCACCAATACAGACTGCACAGCTCTGCCAACAACAAACCAATCCCTTGGGGGGAGTGGGGGGGGTTAGGGGTGTAAAGAGTCCTTTTGTGTTCGGGGAGATGGTTCTCTGAGGTGTGTGGCCCGATTAATCCATACCTTCCAATTTTAAAAAGATTGAAAGAGGGACAGAATAGCAGAAAATGAAATCTAATTCCTAGATTTTGCTGCCAAGCAATCCCAACAGTGAAAGCATCACATTTTTACCAAAACAGCATACAACATCAAAAGCCTAATGTATAAAGTTCTGGCCCCCAATGATCTAGGATACATTGCCACTCTTCAGTAATGTCTATGGAAGATACTAAAATAGTCAAGTGAGCTGAAACCTGAACCAATGGCAAGCCTTTAACTCCACTTTTTGGTAGAACTACTGGCGTGCAAGAGTGATGAAGCCCCAGTGGGCAGTATACAACACGCAGTACTAACTTAAAGGATCTCATGACAAGTTTAAAAAAAAAAAAGCCAGTCCAATTATAAGCTGATGGCATGGGTCCAGCTTATGAATTTTCCAGCAAACAGCTCCAGCCAGCAATACACTTCAATGTCATTGCAAGCTGTAACATTATATGGTGGCCACTCCAATTAATTGGTGGATCCAGAATGGACAGAGCGTGAATTTCTGAAACAGCAGCTCTCCTGCTCCAAGATTCACATCAAATGAGAGAAGCTTGTCACAATAAAAATATCTTAGTAGGACATATGGACAGATTTTCCATGAGGGGACAACCGAGTAATACTGCAATTGTACGAAAGAGAAGTTTTTAGAATTTTACAACTAAATGTGCCAATACAATGTTACCAATTCACACACCTGCTTGAACTGCTCTTCATATGTCCAATCCCCATGGTCCTGAACTGGAGGATGTGCATTCGGTGGCAGTCCTGGACGCTCTGCTGCACCTGATGGGCGTGATGGTAAGGTCTGTTGAGTAGGGTGCTTTAATTGCAAACCAGCCCCTTTGACCGGTCTGCCAGGTTCACTTGCATCAAGTCCCTCCTCCATATCATCATAATCATCTTCTTCAAAATCATCTTCATCCCATTTCCCCTTCCTAAAAAGGTGAATGAAGACAAAAAGTAAAAAAATAATTCTATTAGAAGCACTCCCTGGAGGAGGAGTAGACAGATCTACCCACATACTCAAAGTGTGTTTACAAAAGGTATGTAACTTATCAGCTACAAAAACAAACCAAAGTCAAAGACTATACAGTCAGAAGTTGTTTCAGTAAGATAAACCACATATACATTGGCACACAGTGAGAACAATGATGCCTCCAATTTGGAACATTTCTATCTGTCTGAGGTTTCTAACCGCCTCTGACTGCCTGCCAACACACGCAGGCCTGATGCCAGCTTCTGGCACACACTGTATCACTAGGTCATCCAAAGGACAGCTCACTTTACCACTTTACTTTATACCGCAGGACACCACAATTACATATGTTAATTAGAGCAGTAGATTTAATGTTTTCATCCAAAACGCCTTAAAGGGGTGTTCAAATTCCCTTTTTTTTCCTTTAACCCCTGCAGGATCCAGCAAAGGAATCTTCGTTTTAGTCACTAGTCTTTGCTGAATGGAGCATCACTGCCCAGACACTGGCAGTATCACTCAAAGGTTAGGAAAATCAGGGACCGTAACAGAAACTCTGGGATGAGTGCAGGTCACCCTCACTGTTCAATTTATGTGATGGGGATGCAGCAAATATTAGGAGAAAGAATCAGGCATATTAGATTTTATGAGAGGTAAGCAACTGCTGAATACCTCGTTCTTCTCTCCCCCAACTTAAAACACACAAGTGCTAGGCCGAGATTGTATGTATATGGGGAGTGAGGAGGAAGACGGATACCAAAGCCAATACCTATGAGTGAAGTGGAATAACTGTCAGCAAAACAATCAATCATTCAGACAACAGCTATGAAAGGCTTCGTTCACCAACATTATTTCAATCCATTTAACATATGCAACAGGTTAAAAAACAAAACATTAACTGGATGAAAGTACATGAAAAAAACAAAAAAAAAAAAAAAACACACAGACCATGCCAAATACCACTTGAATTGAGGCTCCTCCCCCCTTCAGCTGTATGAGGTCTAAGAATCAGTTTGCTGTATGTGCCAGTTCTCAGTGTAGACAGTAAACTGAAAAAGCTTTGTGTGGTTTAAAGTGCAAAATAGTCATCTACTACTACTACCCTAAACAATGTGAAATATGGCAACAAACATCCCTCACATTAAGGTTTTCCCACCTGTGAGAATTTATTGTAGCTATATTTGTGTTTAGTTAACTGTGTTACATGATGACCCTGACCCTTAGACAGAAGGTAAAGTGTGCAAACAAAGTTAGGGACTGCAGAAAAAACATGTTGATTACAAATAAGAGGTGCAGAGTCTTCCAATATTCAAGCATAGCGAAGGAGTGAAAGAGCCAAAACAAAACTGATCCTTTTAAGTATACAAGCACTCACAGTTCATCCTCCTCTGAGCCCATATCCTGGTAGCGCTCACTTTCTCCATCCCTCTCTCTTTCATCCTCAGATGGCATGCTCTCCCCATCTTCATCATCTTCTTCATCCTCTGAAGCAGCTGGACTTGTCTGTTGACTTAGGCCAGCAGCCGCTGCCCTCATGGCGGCAAGGGCTGCAGCCTGCGCTCGCTGCATTTTTAAAGTCTCAGGCTCCCCATCTTCAGTACCATTGGTAGGATAGCCTCCGTCAGGAGGAGCACCCACCGAGTCCTGCTGAAGTTGCCTTGCTTCGAGTTCCTGCTGCAGCCGCGCCTGCTGCTGGCGCTGAAGAGTCTCCATCACCGCCTGCAGCTTCATTGCGCGGTGAGGCGGGCGAGGGGGGCCACGTGCTGCCTCCTCCACCTTCTGAAGGTATTGAAACTAGCCAATAAAGACCTGCGATGTCCAGCAGCACTGAAGGTCAAGCAGACAGTCCGTGATAAAATTTCAGCTTGGGTAAACAGCAGATCTCTGCATGGCAATGTATCTATGCCTTCTTTATAATGTGCCAGATCGAAGACTTTTTTGCTCCAAGTTAGACTGCCGGTAAACCACGTGACTGCAGCATGAACTCTATTAGAGAGGGGGAGGAATAAAAAAAAAAAAAAAAAATATATAGAAAAGTTACAACTAAAAGCAAATATATCAAGTGAACTTAAAAACAAAAAAAACTTTCAGACCAATATCAAGACAAGTCTTATCGGTTGTATAATAAAAAGTTGTACAATTTTCCAACATACTTTCTGCATCAATTCCTCTGTCTTGGTCATCGTATGTCACATGACCGTGGACTGATTTTTATCCACAAATAGTCTATATCTAATGTGTCTAACGTGTTTTAGTGATTGCTGCATGGTTCCTCCCAGTGTGGGTGTGCCCAAACTCCAGCAACCTTTAAATAGCTCTATGTTGTATCTGTTAGTATGTCCTGCCTCATTTTACACTTGAAAAAGGAGATTTTTGATTCTCCGAAACGCGTTGTGTGCTTTGAGCCTCAATAAAGTCTTTTCATTTGGAAAGCGCGGATATACTCCTTTTTTTGGAGCCTCCACTCCATCCAAAACAACTGATTTTTATCCACTGGCATTAAGCAGAATAAATGACAGCAAGCAGAGATCTAGAAAACTGTGAGAAATTGATACAGAAAGTATATTGGAAGATTGCACAACTTTTTATTATACAAACAATAAAACTTGTCTCTCGATATTTGTCTGAATGTGGCCAACCTTTTTAACTTTACACTACTACATTAGCACTAATCATAGTTACCATTTCTCAATTGAACAAGAGCAGTTATGCAATGGATAAGCAACACAGCCACACAAATGACTTCATGTACACAAACAAGATCAAACATTAGCACGTATACCACCACAGATGATTGCATCTCACTACAATGAAATGTCTAGGAAGCATGACTGAGAAAGACCTCACGCACACTACAGTATTATGGCTCAATACAAATTCCAACACTGCATCCATAGAAGTCTGAGGCTCTACTGTAGTGCAATATACCTTTGATTTGATATGTATGTTTGATAGGTAACAGGTGTGATAAAAAAAAAATAAAAATTGTCATTTCTTTACTAAAGTTTCAGAAATTCAATATCAATTCCACTGTATAATCTTTCAGAACAGAAAAAAGGGAAGTGCCATGTAAAAGAATTGTGCTATGAACCATGCAGATAACTGCACCAGTCATACAAAAAAAAAAAAAAAAAGTTAACTTTACACAACTATTTACTGAGACCTTGCACCGAGATCACAGGAGTAAGTATTAGACTTCAGCATGTACAAGGGGCAAGTTCACTAAAACTGGAGGAAATTAAAGAGAAGAAAAAAAAAAAAAACTCCCCTCCCCCATCCCGTTGGGAGTGGGCTTCAATGAATTTCCTACAAAAAGGCCAAAAAAGCTGACATAACTATATAGTGTAAAAGACCTGCAACAAATGTTCTCTATTAATGCCACCGCTGCCTCAATGTTCCTGTGCCAACTAAAGGTTAAATATTAGTCACTATCAAAGCACAAGGTCTAATCCACCAGACAGAAAGAGCCCATGTCTGTAGCAAGTCCTCATCCTCCCACTTTCCCAAAATAGAGCAGAAAGCAACATACATCAAGTCATATAACCCCTCCCCCCCCCCCCAAAAAAAAAAGCTACCCATATACACCCTGTTCTTTACACCCCCAATAGCTCCACTGACCAGCAGAGTAGATCCATGCACAGAAGCGGTATCACACACTGGGTGTTCAGAGATTAAACAAACACACCAACAGGAGATTGGGTGGGAGGCCTAGGATTTGGGTTGGGGGGGGGTGTGAATTAATGGAGGGAGGGGCTGTACACCCTCTTCCCCCATGGACATTAGCTCTTAACTATCTAAGCAGATAGACTGGATTAACAGTAGTCAGCAAGAAAGAAGTAAAGCAGTAGGCCATACAGAGTTGTCCAAACACTTACAAAATCACCACAATAAACCAAAACAAAGTAGACAATGTACTAAGTAAAAAGCAGTTAAGAACAAACTCCTCAGAATACCTCTTTAAGCTCTCACTCCACTTTTTTTTTTTATTGAATATTTAGATCATCTACATTTAACTAGAGTGTGTAGCCAGAGAAGTGACTGCTTGCCCCCACAGAAAGTTCTTGCTTCCAGGAATATTCAGAAAGCCAGCATAGTATATCTTGCTTGAGGCCAACCTAACTAGTCAGTTCCCCTGCACTATTCTGTGTAACAAATAGATCTAGACTAGTCATTCAATGGGTTAATACAGCAGCTGGAATCCCACCCCCCATAGCTACTGAATGTTACTAAGGAGGAGGGGAGGGGACACTCCCCAAAGTGTGCCTGTACACAGGGTCAGTGCTCCATTCTGGCACAAAGGGAGGTTTGTTTTGGACACGAGGCACGATCAATAGAAGACATTCAAGTCTTAGCAGACACAAGTAAAGTGGCACTTGGAGTGAACTTCTATATGGGGCTTATTAATACAAGCCGCTGGGCCACAATCCCCTGAACACTTACCTGTGATAAAATAAATACACCTTTAAGAGTAAGGCATGCAATAATAAGAAGACTAGGATAAGTCATCAATCAATGCCAAACCGAAGAGGACACCATTTACACCCATGTATGATCGTTTATGTTTCCCCTATGACTGGCGACCTGGGAGGTCTATGGTTGCTGCCCAGAGCCAGTCAACTGTACACATGGCAAACATGCCCTCCCAGATAGGCAACACTACTACTCAGGAGATGTGTTTGTATAGAAAGGCCTGGGCATTACAGTGTCCTTTGGGTATGATAAGCTTTTGCCTCCAGCAACCATGTTTCTATTATGTTAAATAACACCATTTTATTGAGGTAAATATAGACATGAGATAGTGCCCGCTACAGGAAACATTATGGGTAGCTGGCTATAAAAGTGTGCTCTGCTGCTGGCTAAACTGGCTCCAAAGTTGTGGGCCCAGCTGAGCAGCTGACATAACCAAGGCCTCTACAGCACAGGCTAATAAAGCTGAACTGCCCAGAGCACCTGGTGCTCACTTGCCCACCTTCTCGGGTGGCACATAGTACTAGAGCTCACTCTACATGAGGCAGGCCGCAGAGCGGGTTCTCACATGGAACAGATGAGATCTGGGTACTTCTCAGTATTACTGGTACCAGCCGGAACCTCCTCTTGCTCCATACTGTATGTGTATACCGTACCCCAACCCCACCCTATAACATGTATCACTGCCCAGCACAGCCCTTGCACGACTGGACACCCGAGCCACCTTCCATTGCCCAAATCACCCCTAACTGACACCTATATCCACAAATTACGTCCTCTCCGGTCACCCCCCTCCTCCAACCACGTCATCCTTACCAGCACCCCTCCCCCAACACTATCTCATAACCCCCAGCAGACTCATTACATTGCCCCCTCAAAGAGGACAAGTAACCAGCTATGGACTTTCCCGCTCCCGCCACTGGACAGAACCGAGTAACCCCAGTTATACCCCACTCTTACCCACACTGTCTCCGCTGCTTTTTCTCGGAGAAGAAACTTGGGATCTGAGCGGAAGGCGGAGCCACCACGCGAGGGGGTACTTGATTGGCCACAATCCAGGGAGAGTCGGCAAACTTCCAACCTCGTTTTACTAGAGAGTACGGGAGGACTAGCCTTTAAAGGGAGCGTCTACAAACATGTTCAGATAGGAACAGCGTGTAAGTGTGCGTGAGTGGAGGAGTTTCAACTAATTAAGGGTAGGTCTACAAACTACCCGCCGCTCTGCTCCTGCTGTGCATCGTATACGCTGTAAGGAAGATCACATATAAGGGGTAGTCTGACAACTACTGTTCTTAATGGAAGAGTATGTAAACAAAAGCTGTTGGCTAGGTGCAGAGAAATGGAAAAAAATACAGATAACGTTACTCATGTAAAAATAAAAAATATTTCTAAATATATACAATTGTGTACTACAACTGAAATACCTTGTATGTATGACAATGCTGGGCAGTGGCGTTAATACCGGGGTAGCAGCGGGTGCGGCTGCCACAGGGCCTGGGACATTAGGGGGCCCGGTGGGCCCCTGATGTTTTTTTTTAATAGGCCGTTACCTGTTGGTTTAACACCAACAGGTAAGGGTGGGTTCACACTTGCGCCGGCACTCCGTCCGCCGTGAATCCGACCTAAATTTTGTAAAAAAGGTTTGGGGCAGGATAGGGAAAGGTTTTAGACGGTTTGCTTAAAATCCCATTCACTTGAATGTTTTTTTAAAGCAATGCGCGGGTGCATGTCCGACTTTGTTTCTGACGAAAAAAAACAGCTTTGCGGCATCCTAGTTACGCCACAGATGCTGGGGATGTATAGCGTAGCTGACCTTAACAAACTCTTTCTTCTGAAATCATGAGCTGATACTTCGGGCCACAAATAAACATTTAAACGTATGGCAGTGTCAGCATCGTACATGTGCCACAGCTTTAGTACAGAATCTGGCAAACCTCTCTATAATCTGCCCTGGGAAAGGTTTACTTCATCTCACTTATCCAGTTTTTGGCTGTAAAGATGCAACTCAGGCACAGCATATGAGGCCCAGTTTTATTTCCCATTATAGAATTAGCAGAACCATGAATGGTATAGTTTTAATGTTATAAAATAAGTAATAATGATATCATTTTACATCTGTGTTGGAGGTTCTGTCATAAATCTTGAATGAAAAAGTCCTTCATCGTCTACTTTTTATCTGGTAAAATGATAGCCACCAGCAAAGACTGAGCCCCATAGCAGACTTTTGACTGCCCCTCCCCCCAGCCCACACATTATAGCGCCCTTTTATAGCCCCCACACGGTATAACGCCCCATTTACTGTGGGAGCCAGTGAAGGGTGTGTTTTACTGTGTGAGGGACAGTAAAGGGGGAGGTATACCATGTGGGGACAAGTAAAGGGGGCGTTTTACCGTGTGGGGGCCAGTAAAGTAGCAGTAAAATGTATAGCTATTTACTTACCGATCCCGCCCTCTGCTTTCTCTCTCTGCGTTTCCCCTTCAGGCTCCATGAGGTCTGGGGCGCCGCGCTGAATAGCGTTAGTGACATCCTGGCGCTGATCAACATCAGCAACGTGATTTGGGGCTCATGGGGCCTCCTGGAGGGCAGAAGGGGAAGCGCATGCAGCCATGGGCAGGAGGGGGGGATCCGTATGTAAATAGGAGTAATCCAGCAGGTAACGGCATATTAAAAATATATATATACGGCGATAGTTTACCACTGCCTGTCTGAATTTCCCAAAAGAGATGTGAACATCGCTTTACATGTTAAAGGGAGTCTGTTGTTTTTTTGGTTTTTTTTTTTTTTGAGGGCTATAACATTTTTATCTTTTGGGTTATTCAAATAATTTTTGTGTCTTTTTCCAATGATGCATAGGGCTTTATTTTTCTGTTGTTTTTATTTTTGTACGTTTTTCTTTTATTTTAATATCCGATAAAATGTAAACAAAAAAGGAAGGGAATTAGAAGTTGTGACTGGTATTGGCATTTTTTTTTTTTTGTTTTTTTTTGTCCTTTTACTTTTTTATACATTTTGACCCCCAAAAGGTCATAAACCTTTGGGGGGCATTTTAACATTACTTTTTTTTTCTGCTGATTTTTACTGACTGACTGAGTGACTGATACAATAGCCCCAGTTACAGGAGCTCCTGGCAGCCTCCTCTAGGACCCAGCAGCTCACACAGTTCCCGACCTCTGGCCGTCACATGGCAGCTCCCATAGCAGTACACACAGCGCCCATTAAGCACTGTGTATACAGGAATCGGAATGGAAGGGACTGTAAGAATCTATCCTTGCCTTTCCTATGAGAGGTCCGGCTGTAGTAACAGCTGGCATCCTGATCATACAGCTGCAATAATTTTGGACATATAGATATGTTCTTGAGGGGTTAAGCGTGCACGGGAAAGCGCAGATGGGGCGGCTCGAGGTTTCCTTCCTCTGCCACCCATGCTGATGTTCAGACTCTTGGTCACTACTGACTGCACTTTACTGCCATGGAGCAGGAGTTAAATCGGAGTTGTTGAGGTCACAGAGAACCAAAGTGGCAGCAGGGGAGGCTGAACTCGAGCTTTTGGCACCCCGCCGAGCTGTACAAACTAAGAATGGGGACTACAGGTGATCTGCATACATATTAGTAAGTGATGCTAGGTTCACACTAGCATTGGCCTATTCACATCAATTTTAGGCAGACATTGTGACAGAGTCGGAGACTCCAGCGCAGATGTGAACCAAGCCTTACCAGTGCATTCTCTGCACTGGACAAGCTAAGGCCTCATGCACACAACAGCAAAAAATGACTGTGTTCCCAGAAATATAATCACATCTATATTTGTAGATAATTAAAAGTTAAACATTTTTGCAAATGTAAGTAGTTACAAATTCTGTAGAGTCTTAAAGATTTTCTCTAACCATCTTAGTGGTGACATCTGTTGTCTTGATCGGTTGCCAGTAGATATGACCACGAATGCAGAAACTTTCTATGGTCTGGGACTTCTCAGAAACCCAGCTATGTTTTTCTTATTGTAGCTGAGTTATCAGACAGGCACACTACATGTATCAGAAGATATCCTGGACAAAATAAGGAAATTTTCTGACCTTAGAAAGGTGCTGCATTGATGGTCGTATCCACTGGCAACCGATCAAGACAGCAACTTGTGACCACAAGATATTTAGAGAAAATCTTTAAAACTCTACAAAATGTTAAATTAATTATAATTGCAAAAATGTTTAACTTTTAATTATCTGCAAATTTAAATATGGTTATATTCGTGGGAATACCCCTTTAATGGCTGTTCCATGGTCGTTTTCAGAACAGTTTTTAACATCCGTGAAAACAGATTTGCATGCAAGTGATGGCCGTTAAAAAGGGAAAGAGTGGGTTGGTAAAATACAAGACCGATTAAGTTTATCCGTTTTTTTATGGACATTTAAAAACAAATAACAAACAGACGTTAAAATGGTCAAACACCTGGAAAATGGATGAAAAATATGTTATACGCAGACAGAAAACGGCCATTAAAAACAGACAGTTTCATCCATTTTCTTTACAAGTAGCCAAAAGGCCTATGTTTTTAACAGACATGTGCTGCTTGTATACTCCACATAGTCCAATTGAGGTTTTTGGACATGCTCTGTTCCTGGTTGATTGACATAAATGAAAAAAGGATAATTTATTTAACATAATTATTCATATATCTATAATTATACATCTATACATTGCAATGTGTTAGATCTGTGAAAAACAGACAGCTCACAGATAGGCATTCATGTGCTGTCTGTGAATTTCAATGACCTATAATCTTTAATGGGCATGATTGGTTTGCAAAACAGACCAATATAAAGCATGTCTTAAGGTAGGTCCACACTACTGTTATTACTGTCCGTTGATCTCATCAGTCATAGGAGTGCTAAGGACATGGTATTTGATGTGATGGACACAGATGGAGCCTCCTTCGAGTGTGTCCGTTACCTTTGACTATAATGTAAAAACATGACAGATGCTTTCTTACTTAATGTACTTTTGTAACAGAAGCCAAATCCAAGAGTGGAGACGACACAGAGAAGTTAAAATTAGGCCTTATGCACACAGTTATGAAAAAAGGACCGTCATAAGAATGGCAATGTGAATATACACATTGAATTCAATGTGTTGTCAAAACCATGTGATGGTTGTTTCGCAGTCGTGTGAATAAAGCTGGGTTCACGTCTGCGCTTGCACCCTGTTTGGGGATTCTGTCCCCCATTCCGCTTGAAAAATGCATAGAGAAAAGTCCTGTAAGCAGGAACTTTTCTCTCCTCATTTTTCAGGCGGAAACCCGGCGGAAGCCATTATGGTCTATGGTAACCGATTTTTAAGTGGATTAGGTTTCCGTTTTTCGAGTCCCCAAGCAGACCTGAAGAACGGAAACCCGAACACAGGTCTGAACCTAGCGTAAGCTGTTACACCTCTTCTGTGTTTTCAACCCACTTCTGGTATTGGCACACTATCATTTATATGGATCATTGACCAAGACACTTGATGTGTGAACAAAGCCTAAAGCTGACATATGAGATTTTGAATGCCTGGTGGGTATTTAATGCAATTGGTTTGTAAGGAGCCGGGTCCGTCCTGACTATTCCAAATTGTTCGCTATGAGAAAATGAATGCGCTGCTGATGGTGAAAAGTTAAAATGTCAATTTTCCAGAAATACATTATTTCAATGCACAATATACTGTGCCCAGCTTGTATCAGAGACAAACGCTCCAAAAGCTGTTGTGCCCAGGATATCCTGCTTAAGCTAAATGCAAAAAAAAAAAAAAAAAAAAGTAAAAAAAAAAAATTATATATAAAAAAAATATATATATTAAAAGTTCAAATCACCCCCTTTCCCTAGAACACATATAAAAGTACTTAAATACTTTGAAACACATACACATTAGGTATCCCTGTATCCAAAAACGCCCGATCTACAAAAATATAAAAATATTTTTCCCATGCGGTAAACGCCGTAGCGGGAAAAAAAAATCGCTTTTTTTTTTCACTGTTTCGCCTCTGATAAAAATTTGAATAAAAAGTGATCAAAGCAATTCCCCAAAATGGTATAACTAAAAAGTACATCTGGCCCCGCAAAAAAAGATGCCCTATGTATCTCCGTACACAGAAATATAAAAAAGTTATGGGTGTCAGAATATGGCGACTTTTATAAAAAAAAATTTTTGCAGTTTTGGATTGTTAAGGGGTTAAAATGTAAAAAAAAAACATATAAATTTGGTATCCCCAGAATCGTACCGAAACATAGAATACAGATGACATGCCATTTTGGCTGCAGAGTGGATATGGTCTCCGTCTTTTGGCTCTCCATACAGACCCAAAGGACGGAAACCAAATGCTAGTGTAAACCTAGCGTCAGTCTGAGTCTTCCTAGAACTATCTCCAGGTATTCCCAGTGGACTCTGTCAAACACTTTCTTTGCATCTAATGCTAGAGGCAGAGTAGGCCTAGTGGACTTTGCACATTGAATTAAATTTATAATTCTGCTAGTTCAATCTGGAGTTTGTCTACCTGTCACAAAACTGACCTGGTCTCTGTGTATCAGCTCGGCAGGACCTTGCTCAGTCTACTTGCAATTATTTTTGCATATATTGTGATATCTGTGTTTCACTGGGAAATGGAGCGAAAATTCACTGATGTCGTAGTTTCTTTACCTGGTTTTGGTAATGTTATGATAGTGGCCATCAACACTTCAGATGGGATTCAAAGTATCCCTCTTCGCAGACGAACTATAGTGATTTCTCGGGTTATAAGGTAAATCCTTCAAAAAACTGAGGCACGCCCTCTTAATGTGCCCCATGATCTCCTCGCTCTTCTCCACGGTAATTACCATATGACTTCCAATGGCGGACTACTTCTATCCGCTACCTTGGGATCCATATCTCTCCTACTTATGCGACCCTCTACTCGGTAAACTATCTGCAGTTATTTCGCGAACTCAGGGCCCTCTTGGACAAATGACAATTTCTGCCTATCTCTCTACTGATAAGAATTACCGCTGTTAAGATAACCATTTTGCCGAAGTTACTTTACTTTATTTGAGACACTCCCTATGGCCGTTCCCCGGACGGACCTTCGTAATTTGCAATTTGACCTTCGTCATCGCATCCCTCAATCTGTCATGCTGGCGGAGAGGTGGTGTGGGGGATTGGCCATCCCGCATCTTTTACATTACTATTGGGCAGCTCACCTGCGCTGAATCCCATTTTGGGAAGCTATGCCTGCATATACCAAATGGGTACAGATTGAGAAGCTTTGAATTGCACCTATGCATCCTAATGCATTGCTGTGGGTTGGCTCCCCTCTCCCCCTGCGCCTTCCTCCCCTCCCTTGCTTGGCCCTATTCATTTTACTATCTCTATCTGGTCTGCAGATTGTATGGTCCCGTGCTATGAAGTCCTCCCAATGTGTGACCTTCAGGGAAACCAAATTGCTGATGCATTGGTATCATACCCCTGCACTTCTACATACATTGAACCTGACAATTCCCTCGGAGTGCTGCTGTCACGCAGTGGGCACTCTGTATCACATTTTTTTGGGAATGCCCCTTGATCCTGGGCTTTTGGAAGGAGATCAAGGCGTTGACGGATGCACTCTTACTTCAGGGTGTCCCTCTAGACCCACTTACATACCTTTTGAACCTCCCTCCTAGACACCTCAGTAAAAAGACATCCAGGCTTTTTCTGTACTTCTGCACAGCATCAAAGACTCTTTTAGGCAAAAATTGGAGGAACGTGACTCCCCTATGGGCCCTGAGCTACTGGCCAGAATGAAGGATGTTCGAAGCCTCGAGTTTTTGATTGCGAGTCTCAATAACACTCTAAATGCTTGGGACACATTCTGTATTTTGCAGGATTTCTGATCTTGGACTCCCTCCCTTGCCCATTCTTGATTTTCCCCTCCCATTCTTCCCTTCTGATTCTTCCCCTTGTAGATACCCACCCCCCTTCTTCTCTTTAACTACTGTATCTACCTTGCTGATTTAAGATTTGTTTGAGGCTGAGGCGGTTAGCCGCTCTCCTCTTGCTGTTAATGCAATTTTTGTTGTTATTTCATACCAAAATCTCCTTAATAAAATTACAGTTGATTAAAAAAAAACATTTCAGATGGGAATATCCTCTTTGAAGCTGCCAAACTGAACACCAACCTCAAATGAGGGGCCAATTGTGATACCAGTTTTTATAATAGCTATTGGTTAGACCATCTGGACCAGGGGCTTCGCCCAATTTAATTGATCTAATTTCTGTTAGTATTTCTTCTGTATTAAAGTGAGCATTTAATTTTTGTGCCTGAGAGGAGGATACAGTGGGAAGCTTTAATGCAAAAATCTTGTTATGTCTAGACTTCTTGATTGAGGGGTGTTGGGATTATCTTTAACATTATATAAGGGATAATATTTTTTGAATATTGTTACCATATTCTGTGGGTTAACGATTTGTTTTCTTTGTTTTGATTTATTAGGAATTCTTTGTTTCTGTTTTTCTTTCTATTCTTTGTTCACTTGTCTTTGCTTGACTTTCCTGGCTAGATACTTCCCTGGTTTATTATTCTGTGAATAGAAGGTTAGTTAATATTTTTATTTATTTATTTTTTTAATCCATCAAGAAAGAGGTTAGTCAAAATTTAGTCAATAATTTCTAGGCACCCCAAAATGGTGTCATGGTGTCATTACAAAATGCATCTCATCCTGCAAAAAACAAGCTCTCATATGGCTACATCACCAGAAAAAATGAAAAAAAAAAATACCCCCTAATCATAGGAGTTACTGAGAAAATAATTGGGAATTTGGTGTACCCAATGTACACTGGTCTGGGAGGGACCGAAACCTCACAGTTTGGTCATATGGATTGCCTTTACTGCATAGTAAAGATGAGATGAAACTATACTTTTATGAGTGCCGGTAGTCTTTATATTCTTTTATACTGTACCTGCATATGACATTGCTAAGTATGTTATCCTGGGTACAACAGTGTCATACATGTGGGCAGAATCTACTGTTTGGGCAAACAGCAAGACATGAAGGAGCACTATGTGTCTTGTAAGCTCTAAATCTGGGGTGTACCCTGATATATGCACGCACAGTTTATACATTCTTTTCCTGCCACATCCAGTTTTGTCCTAAAGATTTGATTTGTTTTTGTACAACATGTTACATTTGTAGAGACCATAAAATGGGGTCACTTCTTGGGGAATTCCAATTTACTGGCACCTCTGGGGCTCTGCAAAAACAATATGGCGTCCAGAAACCAGTCCCTCTAAATCTATACTCTGAGAGCTAAAAGCGCAGTGCTCCTTCCCTTAAGAGCATTGCTGTGTGTCCAAATAGCAGTTTACATCCACATATACACCTTTTTTGTACCCGGGATAACCCACTTAAAAGTTTTAAGAGTATTTGTCTCTGTTGAAACAAAGTGGGCACAACAAATTGGGCACTGGAATTGTATATTTCTTTAAAAATTTTAATTTTCACTTTGTACAGTAATTTTTGGGAAGCAATCTTTCTCTCAAAATGATAATACTACCCCTTGATAAATTGTGAGGGGTGTAGTTTCCAAAATGTGGTCATTTTTTGGGGGGTTCCATTGTACTAGTAGTTTAGGGGCTCTGTAAATGCAACATGGCACCCGAAAACTATTCCAGCAAAATCTGCCCTCCAAAAATCAAATAGCGCTCTTTCCATTCTGAGCCCTACCATGTACCTGTAAAGAAGTTTATGACCACATATGGAGTATTGCTGTGTTCATGAGAAATTGTGTAACAAATTTTGGGGTGCTTTTTTTTTCTTTAACCCCTTTTGAAAATGAAAAAATTGGAGCTAAATGGACAGTTTATTGGAAAAAAAAGTAATTTTTCATGTTCACGTCCCAATGCTAATATCTGTGAAATAGCTGTATGGTAAAATGCTCACTATACCCCTTGATAAATTCTGTGAGGGGTGTAGTTTCCAAAGTGGGGTCACTTTTTGGGGGTTTCGATTGTACTGGTATTTTAGGTGCTCTGCAAATGTGATAGGGCACCCAAAAACCATTCCAGCAAAATCTGCCCTCCAAAAGCTAAATAGTGCTCTTTCCATTCTGAGGACCACCATGTACCCATACAGCAGTTTACGACCACATATGGGGTTTTGCCGTGTTCAGGAGAAATTCATTTTTCATTTTCACGTCCCAATGTTAATAAAATCTGTGAAACAGCTGTATGGTCAAAATGCTCACTATACCCTTTGATCCAAAATGGGGTCACTTTTGGAGGGTTTCCACTGTACTGGTACCTTAGGGGCTCTGCAATGGAGACATGACACCTGAAAACTATTCCAGCAAAATCTGCTTTTCAAATGTATATTTCTGTGCTTGGGAGAAATTGCATAACAAATTGTGAGATGCATTTTTTTCTTTTAACCCTGTGTGAATGTTTTTTTTTATGGAATGCTTCTCAAATTTGCGTGTCATCCTTGCTCAAGGGCCATGCTAATCTTCTCTGTATCGTTCCAATTTTAGTATATGTGCTGCCGAAGCGAGCACAACCCTGTGTGAATGTGTTAATTTTAGGGAACGTATTATTGAAAAAAAAAAAATGAAAAGTCTAAATATCAACTCCATATTGTTTTAATTCCTGTGAAATGCATAAAGGGTTATCAAACTTCTTAAATATTGTTTTGAATTGTTTGAGGGGTGCAGTTTTGAAAATGGGATTTATGGGTGTTTCTAATATATAGGTTTTTACAACCACCTTCAGAACTGAATTGGTTCCTAACAAATGGGTTTGGGAAATTTTCTTGCAAACTTGGAAAATTGCTGTTAGACTTCTAATCACTGTAAAACCTTCAAACGTCCAAAATAAAATGAAGGACGATTAAAATATCATGCCAATAAAAAGCAGAGATATGGTAGATAATATTTATTAATGTATTTAGGTGGTATGACTATCTGTCTGAAAAGCAGAGCATTTCACATTTTGAAAATTGTTAATTTTTCCAAATTTCCATCTAATTTCCTATTTTATTTTTTTTTCATAAAAAAAAAAAAATTGATTGATGTTTACCACTAAAACATGAAGTACAATGTGTCATGAAAAAAAAATCTCAATCTCACTTGGGTAAGTTAAAGCATCTCAAAGTTATTGCCATATAAAGTGACACATCAGTTTTGAAAAATGGGGCAGGTTTTGGCTGTGTACTTAATGGGTTAAAGGTGGAACATAGTTGCACCTGTGAGTTACATTGCAGGAAAATTTGTTTGTGGCTCTCCCATGGTATGACTCAGACGTCAGACCAGGCTCAAACCGGCCCACAGGTGAACAAATGAATCCACTGGTGGGCCCCTAAGCCAAACTGGCCCCCAGCTCGTCCTGGCATGACACAGTGCACTCATTGTATTTAATTTTTATAATCATATGTATCTCAACCAGGCTATGCAACGGCATAATATATTAGGTAGATTATTTAAGAAGCGATCCAGTTCAGGGATGTACATAACGCATGTTATGGTTCAGCTATACAGGAATCCAGAGGGAAAAGGAGACCCGGTATCCGAAAGATTCAGTTATACCGTATTTTTTGGACTATAAGAAGCACCAGACCATAAGACGCACCTAGGTTTTAGAGGAGGAAAATAGGGAAAAAAATTTTGAAGCAAAAAATGTGGTAAAATATTTAATATATGGGAGTTATAGTTTTGCAACAGCTGCAAGGCCACATTGACAGGAGGCCCTGCAGCTGTACGGGGTTGCATAGGGAGTCTTTTTATTGCGGGGCCAGGTGTACTTTTTAGTTATACCATTTTGGGGAATGCCTATTGCTTTGATCACTTTTTATTCAAATCAGAGGCGAAACAGTGAAAAAAAAAAACGGCAGTTCAGCACTTTTGATTCTTTTTTTCCACTACAACGTTCACCCTACAGGAAAAATATTTTGTAGACTGGGCATTGTATTTAAGTTTGTAGACCGGGTATTTTCGGACACAGGGATACCTAAGGTGTATTTGTTTCACAGTAATTTTCTACTTTTATATGTATTGTAGGGAAAGGGGGTGATTTATAACTTTTTAATTTTTATTTTTTTTATAACTTTTTTTTTTTTAACTATTTTATTAGCCCCGCCCCAGGGGGCTTGCCTCTTTGGCAGCCCTGCCCGGGCCGTTTTGAGTGACCTACAATCATTTGATGGGCAGATGTCCCATAGACATACAGATAGTATTGCAGTCTATTAGGATAGAGTTCTGTGACAGTTACTATGCGCGCATTTTGCGGGTGCCCTTCTTCTCGGACCTCTGCAATCCCCTGGCATGGTCCAACAACTTCTGGACCAAATCCTGACTGATAGCAGTCCATTCTTGCAGAATCATGCTTTAATTTTGCTGTTTGTTGGTTTTGTTGCCACCGTCCTGATGTTGAAGACCAACTCTCATGGGTTAAGATCTGGGGAGTTTCCAGGCCATGGACCCAAAATCTCTATGTTTGCCCTGAGCCTTTGTTCACCTTTGCCTGGCAAGGTGTCCATCATGCTGGAAGGCTTTTTTGAGCGCCAAACTGCCTGGCGGTTGGAAGAGTTGCTCTTGGGGACACTGGTACCATTCTTTATTCATGGCTGGTTTTTAGGCAAGACTGTGGAGGCTCCCGGCTGTCACACGAGGTTTCAGGATCTCGGTCGGGGTGGTTGTGCGCTCCTGTGTTCTCGCCGCGCAGGGTTTGGGGGGGGGGGGGGAAGCCCCCCCCCCCGTCCTTGAGCGGCCTGCAGATAAAAGGTCCGCGGGGGGAGCCACCTGCCAGGGGGCAGTTTGGGGGGTGGTCTTTCGGCGCCCGGGCCGGGCCTTGACAGGTAGTTATGAGGTGCCCGCGATCAGAGTGTGTGGACTCTGGATACCAGGTCGAGGCTGTGGCGCCGCCCTGGCGGGGTTTTCGCGGGGGGGTCTTTTGGAGGGTGTGATGTGGCATGCTGAGAGAGCAGCGCCATTGCTTTACAGACCAGGCATCCGCTGCAATAGCTGGCGGATGCCGGGTCGGCCGGTCGCCCGGTTCCGCCGCGCGGGGCGGCGCGGGGGGGGGGTGCTCCGGTACAGCGGTAGCTATGTCGACCACTCTGCAGCAGAGCAGCCGCCATTGCCTTTACAGACCAGGCATCCGCTGCAATAGCATGGCGGTCCCGGGGGGGGTTCGTACCGCCGGGACACCCTGTCCTCGTGCCCAGGGCCCACAGCATCGCAGGAAGCCAGCGGCAGCAGGAGTGGGACGATGCATTCAGACTATAAGACGCACCCCCTATTTTCCTCCCAAATTTGGGGGGAAAAAAGTGCGTCTGATAATCCGAAAAATACGGTAATTATATCTTCTCTGTTTGAGAGGAGACATAATTATTATGACCAGCAGGTGGCAGCACACAGTGATACTGTCTGTTGCTGATATTGCAACTAGGCCTGTAAGAACTATGGAGTCAGCAGGAAGTATAATGCTCCAACATGAAAAATTGTATTAACTACCTGTATGCAGGGCCGCTTTAACCGTAGGGCCAACGGTGCACTTGCACCGGGCCCTATGGTAGTGGGGACCTCCTTTGGACAGTGGGACTGTCTTACTGTCCAGGGCAGTGGGTCTGGTCTGCACTAACTCATCGGCATCTGGAGGACACCGATGAGTTGCAGATATTCATGAAGTAGGGGGACGTCCGCTGCCTGCTTCACCACCCGGCCACTGTCTTCGCTCCCGGTGTCCTGGGAGCCTGTTGCTCCTTGAAGACTCTGGGACCAGAGACAAGAGTGAACAGGGGAACGGGGAAAGGTGGGTAATAAGGTTTTTTTTTTTTTTTTGATTATATACATTGGGGAACATGAAAAATGTGGAAGCAATCTGGGGGGTGGGGGAACATGCTACTATGGGGGCAACCTGAGGGGGACATAACACTGTGGGGGACATATTGTGGGGGCAACCTGGGGAGGGGGAAATGACACTGTGGGGGCAACCTGGGGGGGACATGACACTTTGGGGGCAACCCGAAGCGGACATGACAGTGTGAGGGCAACTTGGTGGGTATATGACACTGTGGGGGCAACCAGGGGTGGGACATATGAATCTGTGGGGGCAACCTGGAAGGGGACATTATGAGGGGCATTATGGGGCCACTAGGGAGGCCACTAAAGGGCGTTATACTCTGTGGGGGCCATTGAGGGGACATTAGAATTTGTGCAGGTCAGGTATTTCTAGGTGGTGGTGATGGGGGGGCCCACTTATGAAACACTTGCACAGGGCCCACCAATGTCTTAAAATGGTCCTGCCTGTATGATGCAAAAATTGTGTCCCACCCCCCATAAAGTCCCTCGCCTGGTGCACCCACAGTTTAATGTTTCCCTCCAGTTGCCCCACAGTTTAATGTCTACCTCCAGCTGCAACCACAGTTCATATCTCCCAACTTTCAAAGGATAGAAAGAAGGACAGTATGTGCGGCGTGCTATATGCACTGCAGCAAATTTAGCTTCACCCACTTCTATGTTGACTCCGCCCATTCTCATCCATTTTTCTATGTGCCTCCACACAGTATAATGCTCCTACAGTCATCCTAACATTATATGCCCCCACATTATAATGTTCCTCTCCAATTGCCCCACAGTATGAAGTCCCTCCCCTGGTGCCCAAGTTTAAACTGGGGGAAACTAGAGGGGGACATTAAACTGTGGGGGTAGCTGGAGGGTGACATTAAACTGGGGGCAACTAGAGGCAGACATGTCCCCCTCCAGCTAGCTCCACGGTTTAATGTCCTCCTCCAGTTGCCCACAGTTTAATATCCCCTTCCAACTTGCCTTCAGTTTAATGTCCCCTTCCAGTGACCCCCCCACTGTGTAATGTCCCCCTCCAACTGCCCCAGTTTAATGCCTCCCTCCGTCTGACCCCAGTTTAATGTCCCCCCTTCATCTGCCACCAGTTTAATGTTTCCCCCTCCATTTGCCCCCAAACAGAATAAAAACACTGATACTCACCTCTCCTCGCTCCCCTGCTGCTCTGTAGAAGTCTGTTCGCCCGGAATGTTCAGGGAGCTGCGGCGCGATGTGTGTGACATCATCACATCTGGGACATACTTCGGGACAGGTATGACAGTTTAATGTCCACCTCCAGCTGCCCTCTCCTGGTACAAAGCAAACATAAAAGACCTAATACTCACCTCTCCCTGTTCCCCTTCTGTTCTTCTGTGTTGTTTCTGGTTCCGGTGGCCATGTATCGTGAGATTTTGAGTGCAAACCTTCCTCATCTAAATGGAGGAATGGGCCAACATACCAGCAACAGTGTGTGCCAACCTTGTGAAGACTTACAGAAAACGTTTGACCTCTGTCATTGCCAACAAAGAATATATAACAAAGTATTGAGATGAACTTTTGTTATTGACCAAATACTTATTTTCCACCATAATTTGCAAATACATTCTTTAAAAATCAGACAATGTGATTTTCTGGATTTGTTTTCTCATTTTGTCTCTCATAGTTGAAGTTTACCTATGATGTCAGTTACAGGCCTCTCTCATCTTTTTAAGTGGGAGAACTTGCACAATTGGTGGCTGACTAAATACTTTTTTTCCCCACTGTAGCTTGACAACCCTTTTAACACCATTATAAACAGCTTTAATGCTTACTTAACCTTTCAGATAACTTTTCAGGATAAGTTGCTGTGTGTTGTGACAAACTGGGGGGTTATTTAACTCATGGGAGTTAACTACTTAGTATATAGCATCCCTTGCTATGTGGGTGTATGCCTACAGCCTAAAACCTCAAAACCAAAATAAGGTTCCTACTAGAACTCTTGGCTGTGGCTCCCCAGGCCCTTGGCTTATGCTAGATTCAAACCTGCACTTGGTTTCCGTTCTTTTTAAGCAGATGGGGTTTCCATTTTTTGGGTTTGCTTGGGGACCCGAAAAACGGAAACCCAATCCGCTTAAAAAGCGGTTACCCGGGGGCGTGGCTAGCGCGCGACATGGACGGTCGCATGTGAGCGGAGCTCCGGCTAGAGCCGCTCATCCATCCTGAAATCCATCCTTGCTTACCGGTGCCCGGGTTCGCTGTCTGCTGGAACGCACTTCTGAGGCCCTCCTCCTGGTTCCAGAGCTCCCGTTCTGCCGGTGTCCTTCTCCGTTGGGTAGTAGTCGGTGATCGCTACACGTGGCCGGCGGCCATACACTCCCACCGCTGCTGCCGGAGCCGCTCTGTCCCGCGCTGCTGTGGCCTGGAGCTGGGGTGGAGCTGCCGTTCTGGGGCTGCGCTCGTGGGCCGGCCTGGGCTGTGCAGGCACCGCTGAGGCCGCTGGTCCTGCTGGCACCCGGACGGCGGTCTCCCCTCTCTCCACGTGGCGGGCGGCCATTTTAACCCTGACCGGTTTGGCCATCTGCTGATGAGGGGGCGCTGAGTCTGGCGTTCCTGGCGAGCTGAGCCTATCTCTGACGGTTCCTTCTATGGTTCCCTGCCTGGAAGTTTGGGAGCCGGCATTCCTCTCTCCTGCTTGCTGCTGGGCACGATAGGACCATCCCCTGGCTCCTCTGGGCAGTAGTGCAAGGCAATATCTGTGGCAGCCACCAACTGTCTCTGACCCATTGAAGGTGTGTGCCTCTGTACGATTTATCGTCCTGCTGACTGCTTCTCTGGAAGGCTTTACTTATAATCCAGTGACGGTTGCTGTATGTGCTACTGGACTGTTGAGTTACCATCTGTCCTCCTCTAGTTCCTCCTGGCAATCTATCTACTCCATCACTTCGCTACTGGCCTTCTTGGAGGCCTTACTTATAATCCAGTGACTGTTGCTATCGGCACTATTGGATCGCTGAGTTGCCATCCGTTCCCTCTTAGTTCCTCCTGGCAATCTATTTATTTCATTACTCTGCTGACGGCTCTCTCTTGGAGACATCGCTTATAATCCAGAGTCTGTTGCCATCGATACTATTGGACTGTTGAGTTACTGTCTGTCCTCGGCTGGCTTATTGGCCCTGGTGGCCTGACATAGAGGCTCCTACTGTGCAACTGCTATTAGCCAGAGACCTTGTCTATAATCCTCTGGGGCCGGCCTGGTCTTGCTACAATCACACCTCCTCCTCTGCCAACATATCCACCCGTACGGAACGCAGGAAGAGCGGCCGCCGACTCTCTAAAATGAGTCGCCCGCAATCAACCTCTGTCTCTGATCGCCTGAGGGGGTTCTCCAGGGCAGCATCCTCTTCTACATCACCATCGCTTGAGGCAGCCTCTCCTGCCCTTCCAGAGGAGGACCCCGAGCCCACTTTAAAGCAAGTTACTGGACAGCTACTGGAGGCGATCCATGCCGGCACTTCCTCGCTGACCGGGAAAATTGAGGAGGTAAAAATCGACCTGGGCCTGCTCCGTCAGGACTTTCAGACCTTGCGAGGCAGGGTGTGTGAGGTGGAGGATCGGGTCTCTCAGGTAGAGGACACTGTTAACCCACTTCCTGCCAAACTCCAGGAGCTGGAGAGAGCTGCAAGTTTGTGGACCCAGCGTGCGGATGACTTGGAGAATAGATTGCGACGAAACAACCTCCGTATCCTGGGCCTGCCGGAGCGGGCGGAGGGTGAAGATCCTCGGGCCTTTGTGGAGGGGTGGCTGAAAAATGTCCTGCCGGAGGCTCACTTCTCACCAATATTTGCAGTGGAACGGGCCCATAGGGTTCCGGCTAAACCGCCGCCTCAGGGCGCACCTCCTCGACCCTTGTTGGCCCGTCTGATTAACAGCACGGATCGGGATACGGCGTTGCGGGCTGCGCGCCAGGCCTGCGAGCTTAAGTACAACGGAGCAGCAGTGGCCATGTTTCCAGATTTCTCGGCGGCTCTCCAGAAGACCCGAGCATCCTTCGTGGCCGTTAAGAGGCGGTTGAGAGAAAAGGCTATACAATACTCCATGATTTACCCAGCACGTCTTTGGGTCGTCCATGACGGCAGGTCCCTTTTCTTTACTTCACCGAGGGATGTGGAGGACTGGCTATCTCTTCTTCCTCGATCTCCGAGACGATGATCCTGACGGCGTGTGGTGAGAGGTCCGATCGGACCATACATAAGGACTTATGTATTACGGGATGCTCTTGTTTATTGCATAAGTAGTTTTATGAAAAGTGCAGTTCTGTTATTATAGTATCCTGTAGTCTTATAGTTACCTGGGCTGGCGACCCCCGGGGCGCCGGTGTATCTCATTTACTCATGTGAACCTGGCTCTGTTGAATAGTATATCTCCTAGCCTAGTGATTATCCATACCTTTCAGACAGTGCCCCGTATACCAACCACTGTGGGTGCACTTCTTCCCCCCGTTAATTGTAGCCACGGTTAATTTAACAAATATTGTTTGTTTATGCCAGTAGTATGTCTCACACCCTTTAGGGGTGTAATGGTTCATTTCGTTTGTATATGGTTCTTAGGTTGCTGCACACCACTTTGTGTTTCACTCAGCCACGCGCTACACACTCATAGGCGGGTCACTTTTGGGGTCCTGAATTGCCATGATTACATTACATTCTTAGACGACCATGGCGTCCTTTAGTGTACTATCTTGGAATGTGAGGGGCCTGGGTAGCCCACGAAAGAGGTCGTTGGTTTTCTCTCAGATTAGGAGGGCTGACCCACACCTCATATGCCTTCAGGAAACTCATTTGGTTCCAGACAATTCCAGGCGACTTCAGAAGCCATGGGTTCAGTGGGCAGCTCACTCTACACACACTTCCTATTCCAGGGGGTGTCCATCTTGGTGCATCGTAGACTCAGGTGGGAGCCAGGCCTCATTGTAAGGGACCCCGAGGGACGATACGTTTTTGTCCAGGCCTGGGTTGACTCTGTCCTGTATGTTATCCTGGGTGTGTACTTGCCACCGGCGTCTGATCTTGCTGTGCTCCAGCAGGCTGCGCAGTTTGCGACCCGATTCCCTGGGGCTATTGCATTATGTTTGGGTGACTTTAACAAAGTTATGGATATTGCATTGGATCAGTTCTCCACGGAGCCAGGTTCCCCCTCTCTGCCTCGCCCTACTACAATGGCCGGAGTGATCCGTGAATTGGGGTGGTTGGATTTGTGGCGGGTCCGGTTTCCGGAGGCCCGCACCTTTTCCTGTCACTCTGCCAACAGACATACTCTGTCCAGGATTGACCATGCTTTTGGAAATACTAAAGCATATTCTTTGTTGCAGACCATATCCTATTTACCCAGGGCAGTGTCTGATCATTCCCCGTTGTTGGTCCAATTAAATAGTAGTACGGCTGCTAAGCCACGACAGGGTTGGCGAATCCACCCATTTTGGTTGAAACTATTTGTACCACATGATCGAATACCTGATCAACTTCAGACGTTTTTGACCATTAATTCCCCAAACACTTCTCCGCTCTTCTTATGGGAAACTATGAAGGCATATCTTAGGGGTTGTATTAAGTCCTCCATTTCCTTTGTAAAGAGGGAATCCTCGCTGTTGGAGACCACTTTGGCGACCCAGTGTGCCTCGCTCGAAGCCGCATACGTGGCTAATCCAACTGATGAGGCTAGGTCTCAATGGTTGCAGACGGGTAGACAATATCTGCATATACTGCATGACAAGGCACGTAGGTCTCTGTTTTTTAGCAAACAGAAGTTTTACGAACTCGGCAACCAGTCGAGCAGCTTTCTAGCTCAACTGATACATCAAAACACAGCCTCACCTGCAATACTACGAGTACATTCAGAGACGGGGGGAGGTACTGTCCAATAGCTTGGCCATTAGTGACAGATTTTATAGGTATTACAGTGAGTTATACCTCTCCAAGCTTAGAGTCACTGACGGAGAGCTTGCCACCTATTTGGGCTTGATCCCCCTTCCTACATTGTCAGAAGACCAACGTGAATTTTTAGGTTCCCCATTTACGCTAGAGGAGCTATCGGGAGCCCTGGCAGATATGGCAAGGGGCAAATCGCCGGGTCCGGACGGCATCCCGGTGGAGGTTTATGCCCAGTATGGGGGCCTGCTTCTCCCGGTGTTGCTTGACTGTTGTAACGCTGCCTTTGTGGGTCGCAGTCTCCCGGAGTCCTTTTATGACGCCACCATTATCCTGTTACTTAAGCCTGACAAGGATCCGCTGGACTGTGGCTCATATAGGCCTATATCACTGCTTAATATAGATTATAAACTCCTTACTAAAATGTTGGCGAAAAGGCTAAATTCTGTTGTTCTCGACCTTGTCCACCCGGATCAGACAGGCTTTATGCCTGGAAAATCCACATCGGATAATCTTAGAAGGGCTCAGGTGATAACTCAGATTGGGGCATCATCCTCACATGACTGGGCGATGGCTTCTTTAGATGCAACAAAGGCGTTCGACTCTGTCGAGTGGCCTTTTCTATTGCAGGTGTTGCGAGGATACGGATTTGGAGAGGGGTTTGTTACCTGGATTTCCCTTCTATACTGTTCCCCTAGAGCGGCGCTGTCCATTAATGGCGCGTTGTCTTCCTACTTTCCTTTGGGTAGGGGTACAAGACAAGGATGTCCATTGTCACCGCTACTGTTTGCTCTGGCAGTGGAACCCTTGGCAATACTGCTTCGGAATGACCCCATATATAAAGGCATAGTGATAGGCACCCGGGAGGAGAGAACAGCACTATATGCCGATGACTTACTCCTGTTTATGAGCGACCCCTCCCGGTCTCTGCCCAGAGCCATGGCTATAATTGACGAATTTGGTAATTATTCTGGCCTACGGACCAATTGGACTAAGTCCTCATACATGCATATTGGCCGTGCGTCAAGTGTAGCTGAGGGGAATGTGGTATGTGGATTGACTACAGTCTCAACCTGCAAATATCTGGGCATATTTATATCTAGGGACCATAGGTGTTTTTTGGAACAGAACATCTTTCCGCTCATCTCGCACTTTAGGGTTAAGTTTAATCTTTGGGCTACACTGCCTTTGTCGGTGGCTGGTAGAATCAACCTAGTTAAAATGATAGTACTACCCAAATGTCTATATGCTATAAGCCATTCTGCTGTGTCCGTGCCCCTTAGATTTTTTAAACAAATGGACTCCCTCATTATCTCCTTTATATGGGGAAACTCTAGATCTAAGCTTAGGTTGTCATCTCTACAACGACCAAAGCAGCTCGGGGGTACATCACTCCCTGATCTGTTTCTTTACTACCTGGCAGGACAGCTCCGTTTTATTAGGAAGTGGCTCTCATCTGATCCCCTACCGAGGTCCGAGGCACATCTGGCTCACCACCTGGGTCTGCATAATCTGTGGCCGGTGTTGGAACACCCGGCCTTGTTTAGGGGGAAATTGTTGCCCATCCATGCCCTGGCGGGACAGGTCTGGCGTCAGGCGAAAAAGGTGTCCGCTTATTCTGATATACCTGCGGAGACCCCGCTTTGGCACAACCCTGGTCTGCCGACGTTATTTGCCCTGCCTGGCGCCCGGGCCTGGTCGCAGTATGGCGTGTCCTCTCTTAGTGACCTGTACATACAAGGGGTTTTTAAAACGTTTGACTCGCTAAGCTCCTCCTATGGCATCCCTAGAACGCAGTTCTTTAGATATCTACAGATTAGACATGCACTTTCTTCTCAGTTCCCGGATCGATTGGACAATATATCTGAGTATCCGCTTATCGGCATACTTCGCTCACAGGGCCCTGGGGGTTTGATATCTACTTTATATGCACATCTGATACAGGCCAAGGTGTCCACTTTGGACGCCCCGGCCTTGACGCGATGGAGCATAAATATCCCAACTCTCACAGATGAGATGTTTCAAGATATCCTTGAATCTCCTCAACATGTGTCACCTTCAGCTAACAACAAACTGATTCAAACATATATTCTACACCAATGTTACTTGACACCTTCCCGTCTATACAAAATGGGACGTCTGCCCAACCCCGGATGCCTTAGGTGTCTTTGTCCACAGGCAGACTTTTGGCATATGATTTGGGAATGTCCGATCATACAATGTTTTTGGAAAGGGGTCGTGGATCTCCTGGCGGAAGTTCTGGCTAAACCTATACCATTAACCCCAGAGATATGCCTTTTCGGCGTATTAGATGAAGAAATATGGCAACACCATGTTAGAATCTTTTTGAGGGAGTCTTTATTCTATGCCAGGAAAGCTATCGCACTGCGATGGATGGCTCCGAAACCCCCATCAGTATCTCAGTGGAAGAAACTTGTTAATACTGTTCTTCCTTATAACCAGATTGTGTATAAAGGGAGAGGGTGCCCTCAGAAATTCCATAAGGTGTGGGGAACATGGTGCAATTCTCCGGTAACCCAATATACGGCTCCCTCATTGCGCTCTGCCATTAATTTACTCATGCCGTGAGGGGTGCGAGACACCGGGAGTATCCACGACCTCTCATTTTGGAGTATATCCTTGTTGTTACCCTTGACTTATTGATTGCATGTTTTGTACATGATAACTGATGTATACAGTATTACGCATGTCCTGATTATATTCTTTCTGTACCGAGTCTACGTTATATGGTCCGGATGGGCCTGGCGAGGTGGGATGTGGTGCGTTGAGTGAATCTACATTGAAATTCTCGTTTTTTGGTGCACAACATGTTATGTATTTGTTTTGATTCCTTTTCTTGTGTCTGATACGCAATTTTCAATAAAACGAGTTTAAAAAAAAAAAGCGGTTACCCGTGGACCCCATACTCTATAATGGGATCGCCAGATTTCCACCCAGTTTCCACTCGAAAAATGCAGAGAGAAAAGTCCTGCCTGCAAGACTTTTCTGTCCACATTTTTCAAGCAAAGTGGGGAATGCAATCCCTGAACATAGCCTTAGCCTGTCTTCTCCAGAGTGGAAGTAACATTTTGTCAGGCCATTAAATGACTTGTATTCTGCATTGAGGCTAAGGCCCCACTTAGTGAGCTGCAGCCAAAAAATTCTGAGAAAAGACAGTGGCAGAAATGCATCCTGTTTTTTCCGCAGTGTTGTTCACAGAAAATCCGAAGAGTTTGCCTCTGCGGACTTTCTGCCCCTATTATACCAATACAGAAAATGCCAGCGTCTCCGTAAGTATTTTCCGCTGCAGATTTTTTTCTGCAATGTGTGGATTGGATTTGGCAGAATCCCATCCACTTTGCAGGTAATGTAAAATGCAGCCCTTTTTTGCCTCAACGTTTCCACTGCAGCCAAAACACTCTGTTTTCGCAAAGTGGGGCCTGAGGCTCACATTTTTGAAAATCGCAGCATGTCAATTATACCTACGGAAAAGCTGGCGTTTTCCCTATAGGTATAATGAAAGCAGAAAGTCCGTAGAGAAAAACCTCTGTGGACTTTCTGTGAAAAGCACTACGGGAAAAACCGCAATGCGTTATCGCCATGGTTTTTCCCGCAGTGCTTTTTTGCTGTGGCCCGCTACATGGGGCCTTAGCCTAAAGGAGTTTTCCCATGAACATAACCATATAATACTCACATTTTGTATAATCCAAAATCATGCTAGACCCATTTAAAAAATAATTTTTAATAAATATAACTCATAAAATAGGAATATAATAGACGTGGACAACCATATTCTGAGTCAATTCCATTTAATCTGATGGAATCACGGCCACAGCGGTGCTTACGAGGGAGTGCAGGAAAATTGGGTCCAGCTTTGTGTTTTTTGTAAAGATTCACACACCCATATTATTTATAATAGACTTGTGTTATACATATAGACCCATTTTCCAATTTTAATAGACAGTTTTGCAAATATAAATAGTTTAAAATGTTTCTGAATTTTAGGGATTTTCTCTCACCATCTTACTGCTGACAGCCTATTGTCTTGCACCCCTGACAAAATTTATCAAGGGTTATAGTGTTAAGTCTTGTCTTTGCCAATGGATATGCAGCAACTTTCAATCTGGTACTTGTCAGAAACCCAGCCATGATTTCCTTTTTAACACAGAAACAGGTAGGAACAGTGAATGCAAGAAGATAACTCAGCCACAATAAAATCATGGCTGCCAGACTGCATTCATGGTTGTTGTCAAGAATCTCAGTTTTGCTACTACTGTTTTAAGGTTACTGTGCTGATCTGGGAAGCCTCTGCAGTGTCAGTTTTCGTAGGTTTATCAATTTAACTGCTGGGGAGGCATAATTTAACTCCCTTCCTCCTCTGTCAGGTGCCTGCAATTGGTTTACCTTGTCTGGCTTTCATACGTCATTCTGATGTGATCTCTAGGAACCAATCCTTGGCATGATACCGGAAAATCTCTCTGACTCTGGGTCAGACATTTCCTCCTGAACTGACTACTGGCCTGGACATTCACTCTCTTGATTTGTCCTCCTGATTCTGATCGACCTTGTAAGTTAATCGTGGGTTCTGGTTTGATTTGTGATAGTAGAGCATTTATTTCTCGTACAGTTTCTGTGATGATAATTTGGACTCAAAATTCAGCAAAGTCCATGTGGCCTTGCAGCTGGCACTGGTCAACACTGTATAAGATTTAAACAGCTAGTTCTACTGTTCTCTGTAATCAACCAGATTTTGCTATATAATAGATGTATGCATTAGCAACCTTTCAAAATAAGGTCACCACTAAGATAGTTAAACAAAATCTGCAAATCTGCAAAATTTGTAATTACTCATATGTGCAAAAATGTTTGATATGCCTTTGTGACATGTGCCATAATAGTACGGCACAGGTCGACAAGGTGTTAGTGTAATAATCTGAGTGGGCACCAACAGAAAAATAAAAATATCATGCCTCTCAGAAGATGGTGATACAAAAACAATAGATTTTTTTCACCAGATGCCTTTTCATTCTGCAAAAGTAGTAATGCATAAAAAAAGTTTCAACTAGGTATGGCCATAATCATACCAACACATAGAATAAAGGCAACATGTTACTTATGCAGTAGAGTGAAGCAATAAAAGAACTAATATTTTTTTATACCCCCTTCCCCGGACAGTTTAAATAAGTTTTAGGCATCAAACATGGTGTCATATCCATGTTATCCCACAAATAAACTTGTCTGCATATTGCTACATTACTGTAAAAATATTAATAAAATGATAGCAGCAACAAATAACATACATCAGGGAACACCTTTGCCTTAGCATTTACAAGGGAACAGAAATCAGAAATGACCCTCCCCAGTATGGTCCCCCCCAATTCTAGGAGTTGGTGGGAATTTGGTGCACCCAGTGTATTCTGCACAGCTTACGCTAGGTTCACACCCCAAGTGGACCCCATGAACGGAAACCTAACATGCTTAAAAAAGCAGTTAACCGCGGGCCCCGTAGAATGGGGTCTGCCTGCAGGACTTTTCGCTCTGCATTTTTAAAGAGGAATGGGGAACGGAATCCCTGAGCGGAGATTAGGTGCAAGTGTGAACCTAGCCTTACATATTCACTTTTCACCATCTGCTGTACAGTATATTCACATCTGGAAATATAATGTTCGCTACACCACTTGATGTATTCTTTGAGAAGTGCAGTCAAACAGCGCTTCTTCCCTTCTGTGCCCTGCTGAGTGCTCAAACAGCAGTTTATGCCCACATACAGTCATATGAAAAAGTTTGGGCACCCCTATTAATCTTAATCATTTTTAGTTCTAAATATTTGGGTGTTTGCAACAGCCATTTCAATTTGATATATCTAATAACTGATGGACACAGTAATATTTCTGGATTGAAATGAGGTTTATTGTACTAACAGAAAATGTGCAATATGCATTAAACCAAAATTTGACCGGTGCAAAAATTTGGGTACCCTTATCATTTTATTGATTTGAATACTCCTAACTACTTTTTACTGACTTACTGAAGCACAAAATTGGTTTTGTAACCTCACTGAGCTTTGAACTTCATAGCCAGGTGTATCCAATCATGAGAAAAGGTATTTAAGGTGGCCAATTGCAAGTTGTTCTCCTATTTGAATCTCCTCTGAAGAGTGGCATCATGGGCTCCTCAAAACAACTCTCAAATGATCTGAAAACAAAGATTGTTCAACATAGTTGTTCAGGGGAAGGATACAAAAAGTTGTCTCAGAGATTTAACCTGTCAGTTTCCACTGTGAGGAACATAGTAAGGAAACGGAAGACCACAGGGACAGTTCTTGTTAAGCCCAGAAGTGGCAGGCCAAGTAAAATATCAGAAAGGCAGAGAAGAAGAATGGTGAGAACAGTCAAGGACAATCCACAGACCACCTCCAAAGAGCTGCAGCATCATCTTGCTGCAGATGGTGTCACTGTGCATCGGTCAACAATACAGCACACTTTGCACAAGGAGAAGCTGTATGGGAGAGTGATGCGAAAGAAGCCGTTTCTGAAAGCACGCCACAAACAGAGTCGCCTGAGGTATGCAAAAGCACATTTGGACAAGCCAGCTTCATTTTGGAAGAAGGTCCTGTGGACTGATGAAACAAAGATTGAGTTGTTTGGTCATACAAAAAGGCGTTATGCATGGCATCAAAAAAACACAGCATTCCAAGAAAAACACTTGCTACCCACTGTAAAATTTGGTGGAGGTTCCATCATGCTTTGGGGCTGTGTGGCCAATGCCGGCACCGGGAATCTTGTTAAAGTTGAGGGTCACATGGATTCAACTCAGTATCAGCAGATTCTTGAGAATAATGTACAAGAATCAGTGACGAATTTGAAGTTACGCCGGGGATGGATATTTCATCAAGACAATGATCCAAAACACAGCTCCAAATCTACTCAGGCATTCATGCAGAGGAACAATTACAATGTTCTGGAATGGCCATCCCAGTGCCCAGACCTGAATATCATTGAACATCTGTGGGATAATTTGAAGCGGGCTGTCCATGCTCGGCGACCATCAAACTTAACTGAACTGGAATTGTTTTGTAAAGATGAATGGTCAAAAATACCTTCATCCAGGATCCAGGAACTGATTAAAAGCTACAGGAAGCGACTAGAGGCTGTTATTTTTGCAAAAGGAGGATCTACTAAATATTAATGTCACTTTTCTGCCCATACTTTTGCACTGGTCAAATTTTGGTTTAATGCATATTGCACATTTTCTGTTAGTACAATAAACCTCATTTCAATCCTGAAATATTACTGTGTCCATCAGTTATTAGCTATATCAAATTGAAATGGCTGTTGCAAACACCCAAATATTTAGAACTAAAAATGATTAAGATTAATAGGGGTGCCCAAACTTTTTCATATGACTGTATATGACACTCTTGTAACCAGGATAACCTACCTAACAATGCCGTATATGGGTGTACACTGCCAGGCACACAGCAGGGGTCAGAAGGAGGTTTGGTTTTTGGGGCACACATTTGGATGGTTTGGTTTTTGGACACCATGCCTCATTTGCAGAGCCCTTGAAATACCAGTTAAGTGGAATCCTCTGAGATGTGACCTCATTTTAGAAACTACATCCCTCAAGGAATTAATCAAAGGGTATAGTAAGCATTTCCACCTGTAAAGTGTACTAGTTTATTTTCCAAAAATAAATATGCAACTAGTGGTAAAAAGTGAAAATTTCAGTATGCTAGACATGTTTTTCCCAGCTTGTGTCAGAGATGAACACCCCAAAAGCTGTAATTAGAGATGAGCGAATCGAAGCTGCAGAAGTTGAATTCGATCCGAATTTCAGGAAATCTTTGATTTGCCTTGATTCCAGATTTCCTCACACTTCAATGCATAGAATCGCATTTTTTTATAAAATGGCTGCTGCACATTTTAGGACAAGGGGCAAGGTACTCTGGGAACGCGGGATCACCCACAATGCCAAGCGTGCTGCTAATCAGCAGCCAGCCGGCCTTGTGATGTCACAGCCCTATAAAAACCCTCGGCCATTTTAGGTACAGTCATTTCACATCGCTCTTACTGTAGAGACAGATGTCAGCAGGAGCTAAGGAAATACTTAGAAAACAGATAGAAGATCAGGGAAAGAGTCTTAGAACTGTAGGGAAAGGATAGGGAGGAATTGAAAGAAGAATTTGGGATGGTTGCAGGGTCATTTACAGCAAGAATTGTAATACACATTGCAGCACTCATACTGCTGCTCATTACTCATACCTGTGTCAAGGTGGAACACATCAAGCCGTTTGCAGTGCGGTATAGCAAAAAACATTGAATTATCATCCACTAATATCTGCACTTATCTGTAATAAACGCCTTTCTCAAGGCGTTTATTATAAGGGTCTTATTCACTGTTCTTCCAAAGCATAACATTACAGGCCATTTGTCAGTACTACTGTGCCAAAGAAAACTGAATTCTCATCCAGTTATTTATATAGTCATCTATTCTAACGCCTTTTTCAAGGCGTTTATTAGTGTGGAAACAAATAAAGGGCATATTCACCATTTTGATCAGAGTATAAAATTACAGGCCATTTCTCTATACAGTAGTGGCAAAATTCAATAATAGCCACTGATCTGTGCAGTTAGCTGTTATTCTAACACTTATTTAAAAGTGTTTATTAGTGTGGAAACACATAAGGACCATATTCTCCATTTTGTTCCCAAGTATAAAGTTGCTGGCCATTTATCAATACAGTATTGGCAAAAATCAATAATTCTGAATTCTCATCCAGTTATCTCTACAGTCATCTATTCTAATGCCTTTTTCAAGGCGTTTATTATAAGGGGCTTATTCACTGTTCTTCTAAAGCATAACATTACAGGCCATTTGTCAGTACTACTGTGCCAAAGAAAACTGAATTCTCATCCAGTTGTTTCTATAGTCATCTATTCTAACGCCTTTTTCAAGGCGTTTATTAGTGTGGAAACACATAAGGACCATATTCGTCATTTTGTTCCCAGTATAAAGTGATGAGGAGCTGGTGTTGAGGAGGACATCAGCTTCTGCCTCCACATTCTCACACCGTTGGTCCTGCAACAATGTCCGCCTCATCCTCCACTGTCTCCTCAGCCTCCACTGCAGGGACAATTCACAGTGCTCCTCCAGCATACCATATATGCAGGGCACAGTGGTGTCATGCTGTTCTACACCTCGTTTGCCTGGGCAAGTGAAGTCACACAGGGGAGGAACTGCTCCGTGTCCTCAATCAAGAAATCGAATCCTGGCTGCATGGCGCACGTGTTCAATCTAGTTGTCAAGCGTTTCCTTAAGTGTTCCACCCATCTGCAAGACATCCTAAAAATGTCAAGGAAACTTTGCATGCACTTCAGCCACTCATACACCGCCAAGCACACCACCCTCCACAACATAGGATTATATGCGATGTTTCCACCTGTTGGAATTCAACCCTCCATATGTTGGATCGACTATATGAACAGAGAAAAGCCATAAATGATTTCTTGATGAGCCAGGCGAACAGAGGTACTCCCCTGTGTAACTTTATTGTTAGCCAGTGGCAGCTCATGTGTGACACCTGCCGTTTGCTCGTTTCTTTTGAGGAGGCCACTTTGTTAGTCACCAGGACTATGGGATGAACAACATCATTCCACTGATTCATATCCTGGAAAAGATGCTTTTCAATCTGGCTGGTCAGGGGACTGGAGATGTGGCGCCTACATCTCACAGCCGCATGAGCCCTGTGGGCGTTGAACTGGAGGAGGAAGAGGATGAGGAGGACATTGGAGCACAAACAATGTGTAGCCAAATGGGTGGAGAGGAGGAGCAGGAGCAATCAGAACAGCCAGAGGGAGATGAGGAGGACGAGGCAGATGACCCAGACACACCGTGGCAGCATGCACTGGAGAGGGATGCAGGGAGTCCCTCGGAGTCACTTGCACAAATGGCCCGATGCATGCTGACTTCCTTGAGCAGTGACAGCCGAATTGTCACCATTCGGCAGAGGGATGACTACTGACTCTCCACTATGTTAGCTCCTCGCCAACAGGGAAAAATGGGGGCCTTTTTTTTACACCCGCTGAGAGGGAGGACAAACTGAACTACTATAGAGATATGCTATATAGCAAGTTGGCTGCTGCCTATCCTCTCGCATGTCTGACCAGGGGGGCCCTGAGCGCTCAACTTGCACTGGCATGGCAGCTGGGGGTGGGGGTGACAGGAGCAGTATCGGCTCCATCAGCAACAGCCTGTGCCTAGAGTTGCTGATGAGCAGCTTTCTTCAGCTGCATAGTGAAGAAGCTGCTCATCAGCAGTTAGACACAGAGCAGAACTTGAACCAGCAGGTGGTGGCATACTTAGAGTGCACCCGTCATCGAAGATCCGCTGGACTACTGGGTAGCCAAACTGGATTTGTGGCTGCAACTGGCTGAGTTTCCCCTGGAAAAGCTGTCTTGCCCGGCCAGTAGTGTGGCATCAGAGCAGGTGTTCTCCCAAGGAGAACTCGCCTGTCCACCCAAAATTTGGAGAGACTGACCTTTGTGAAGATGAATCAGGCGTGGATCAGCCCGGATTTCCACCCACCAATGCCTGATGCAGCAGATTAAATGATCCATGCTGCCTCACCACACTCTGCCACTGGTTTACAGGTATGGCCTCCTAAGGCTGTTGCTACCTACACATTATATCACCTTGCCACTCTGTGGCCTACTCATGCTGCTGCCACATCCTCACTGCCACTGGTTCACTTTATGGTCTCTTAAGGCTGTTGCTACCTACACATTATATCACCTTGCCACTCTGTGGTCTACTCACGCTGCTGCCACCTCTGCACTCTGCCACTGGGTGACTGTATGGCCTCCTCATACTGCTTCCACTGGGTCACTCTGTGTACTCCTCATGCCGCTGCCACTGGGCCACTGTATGGCCTCCTCATGCCACTTCCACTGGGTCACTGTATGGCCTCCTCATGCTGTTTACACTGAGTCACTCTGTGTACTCCTCATGCCGCTGCCCTTGGTTCACTGTATTGCCTCCTCATGCCGCTGCCACTGGGTCACTGTATGCCCTCCTCATGCCGCTGCCCTTGGTTCACTCTGTCGTCCTCATGCCGCTGCCACTGGGTCACTGTATGTCCTCCTCATGCCGCTTCCACTAGGTCACTGTAAGCCCTCCTCATGCTGCTGCTACTGCTGGGTGACTGTATGTCCTCCTCATGCTGCTGCCACTGGGTCACTGTATGGACTCATCATGCTGTTGCCAACTCCACATTATGTCGCCTTGCCACTCTGTAGATGTCACGATGCAGAAATGGGCTGACAACTGCGAGCAGTAGAAAATGCTACTTAAAGGTAAAACACGACTAGCCAAGACCGGCCTCAGACTCCTTTACCAGAGCTCCTCGCAAAAAGAGATGGACTTTTGCTGAATCTGAAGACCGGAATTGTCACCAGAACAGAAAATGTATCACAAATAAATGCACTGCAGCAGAAGCCTACACCAAATCCACACACTACTCACAGGGACAGAGATAACAGAGTAGTCGTCAATCACGGTGCAGCAGCTGAGGAGGGCAACACAGATCCAAATCACAAGACGAAGACAAATCCGGGAAACAAAGTCAATAGTCGGAACCGATTAGAAATGCCAGAACAAAATCACAAGACAGAGAGAAATCCAAGAACACAGCCAAAGGTCAGTATTAGAGTAGTCAAATCAAAGTCAGGCGCATAGCAGGAAGTTGAAAACTAATTAACCAGCAAAGCTGGGTGATGAAGGAGTGGTTTATTAAGGCCTGCTCAGGAAGCTTCCCTATGTTGTCATGGCAACCTTAAAGCAGCAACCTTCAATCCTTCCTTATGTTGACACGGCACACTTAAAGCAGCAACAAGAGATGTAACATCCCTGACAGTAGACATCTATATGGAATCGGCAGACGACAGTGTAAAAGGAGTGCGCTTTTTCATGCTACTGTAAGGGAATTGCCAGTTAAGCAATTCCCCAGTGCTGCTGCAGAACACTGGGGGGGGGGAGGGGCACAACAAGACAGTGAACCCTAAACTGAACCACCCTATTGTCCCTGGCTACTTGCCTGATCTGTCCTAGTCCCTTCTTAATATAAATGACAACACCGAACGCAGACAGGACAAACAACAACAAAAGGAAGGTCAGCTAGCCAAGGGGTCGGTAACAGTCAAGCAATGCAGTACCAAAACAAAATCCAAGAGAGTAGTCAAAGGGGAAGCCAAAGGTCAGAAGTCATAAATACAATAAAAGCATAAAAAGGAGCTAGCAGGGACAAAGTCACAGGACAGAATCTCAATAGCCAGCGACCATGTGTGGGATGATGACTTGTTTATAGCAAGTCCAGGACCTGCCCCAGACTTGATTGGTAGACAGGCTGTCAATCACACAAGCAAGGCTAAGATTAACTATTTGAGGAAGAAACAAGGTGCAGGAGACGGGTGTGGCTGAAATTCAATTACATAGTACCAGCGCTAGGACAGAGTTCTGACTGAGAACTCTGAGAAGACTGAGCAACAAGAACCTTAAGCAAGGAATCAAACTGAACACGCCTCCTTCGCCGCAGCATGCGAGTGGAGGGTGGCGTAGAGACCCAAACAGGCAGAGACGTTACAGCTACAGTAGGATCTTGGACCTCTGCATGGTTCTTTCTACCTGGAACTAACATGGACCTGGAAGGATGAGTTTACACTTGAGTTAGTTGGTCAGTTTTGGCCCCGTAACTGGCCAAATAAGTGAAGTGTGCAGAGGTTCTAAGAGCGACGACTGTCATGTGCGTGTCATACTAACTCACAGTATTGTTTCACTACCACAATAGGCTCCCTATGCGTGTTACTGCAAGGCACAGTATTTTACACCACTATACAGGCTCCCTGAAGCCAGGAAATAGGTGTTTTTTTAATGATATTTGCCACAAATTAATCCAGATTGAAGAAAATTTATTTGGAAATTCGAATCGGACTGCAGAATAGAACTTTTTTGAGAAATTCGCTCATCTCTAGCTGTAGTACCTGGGATAAACTGCTTAGCAGTTTTTGGAATGTGTGTCTTTTCTGGGAACAACATATTGGGCACTGAAATGGCAAAATTGCATCTTTAGCAGTGCTTTTATTTGTGGAAACTAATTTAATTCAGCACTTGAAGGGTAAAAGTGCTTGCTACACTCCTGGACAAATTTATTGAAGGGTGTATTTTACAAAATAGGGTTACTTCTTGGGGAATAAAACTTTGCTGGCACCTTAAAGCAGCATGGTCTCCAAAAGCAGTCCCTCTAAATCTACATTCCAAAAGCCAAATGATCGATATACCACTTGAGAAACGCCTTGAGGAGTGAAATTTCTAAAATGGGGTCATATTTTGGGGGATCATTTATTTTTATTTTACCTACAAGCCTCTGCATTTCCCACCAATGCAGTGTAATTAACTAAATGCGCATGGTGCTCTGTGACTTTTGAGCCCTGTCATATTTACAGGCAGAAAGATTAGGGCCACAAGTATGGTGTGTTTAAAATCAGAAAATAGAGTATAATAACTACAAACTGGGTATGACATATTGGCCAATGAAGTATCAGATAGCTGGGAAAAATATAAATTTTTACTTTGCACAATTCACTGCGCATTTCTTTTTAGAAAGCATCTCTGTGGTGAGACTGATTCCCCTTGATAAATATTGTCAGGGCTGCAGGTTCCAAAATGAGGTCACTTCTCGTTGATTCTCAAATGATTCTGTCATCAAAAAGCCGTGTGCCATGCTGTGTGCCATGCCGTGTATCTAAGCAGCAGTATTCATCCATATGTGGGATATTTCCATACTTGGAAAAAATTGTGGGCAGTTGTGGAGAGCATGTTCTTCTTTAACTGCTTGTAAATTTTAGGGCTAAAGAAACATATTATTGATAAAAAAATTAAATTGTCTAAATTTCAAATCCATTTTGTTTTAATTCTTGTGAAATGCTTAAAAGGTTAACAAACTTCCCAAATGCTATTTTGAATTATTTGAGTGGTACATTTTTGAACATGGGGTGATGGTTATGGGGGTTTCTAATATATTGGCCTTCAAAATCCCCTTTAGAACTGAAGTGGTCCCTAATAAATGGGTTTGGGAAATTTTCTTGTAAATTTCTTGTAAGCCTTCTAACCAGCCAAAATTAAATTTAAAGACAATTAAAAGATGATGCCAACATAAAAGAGAAATGGTAAATAATATTAACTAACTAATTTAGGTGGTATGCCTAGCTGCATTAAAATGTCCAAGTTTTTGCCAAATATCCTATTTTTTCATAACTAACTGCAAAAAATTTCAACCAATGTGCAATGAAAAAAATCATTCTCAAAAATTGCTTGGGTAAATTAAAGCATTCCATAGTTATTGCCACATAAAGTGACAAATGTCAAATTTGAAAAATGGCCTGTGTCCTTAAGGGGTTAACTTTTAATTGGTTGCAAATTTAATAATGATTATGTTCATGCACCACAGCAGTAGCAGTCATGATGCAGCAATGTACCATGTACACAGATCTCAAAAAAACTTACCATATGTTGCGAGGCTGTCCTTGAGGTAATGTGATCCAGAGTCTGGGGGCTTTGCTTGGCAGCAGAGTTGCTATTAAGTTGTTGGGTCACTCCCCCTGTGGGCGAGTGGTCACCATGCAGTACCACCCCGATAGAGTAGGGACCCACTATATAGTAGTAGGGACCCACTTGATCAAAATACATAGTAAGAACCTCATTCTTCTAGATTTTGCTGAAAAACATCGATGACTATAATATTTGGATGTGCGGTTCATGTCTTTTTTTAAAAAAGTTTTTCAATTGTCACTTTTAGTATATCCATGAAAGTATCATACAAATATCCCTTTTTTTTGGCAACTATTTCCGGTACCTGAGGTATGGCCCATAATGTATTTATTTGTAAAGAAATTGTTTTACTGAAGAAATATTGGGCTTTTAAATGTGAACTCATAGGATAACTTCCTAAGAAATGCTGTTTTATTACGATATTAACCATGACTTTGTCTACATGCTCACAACCATGTCCATGTAGCCGGTCCATGGATGAACAGCATCTTCATATCATCTTTAATGGTTGCAATGAGGGGCTTATAGTTCCAGTCAAATAATTTAGAAATAGGATGTTATTTTATACATTAGTTAACTATTTTTATTTATTTTTGACAATTCTAGCCTCCCCTGTCTCCATCGTATAGGCATTCTTCTGTGAGTTGTCAGAGGATTTTATTAATAATAATAATAATAAATTTTATTTATATAGCGCCAACATATTCCACAGCACTGTACAATTTGTAAGGTTCAAGTACTGACAAAAAAGATGCATTACAAAGAAATATTCAATTCACACACTGGGACTGAGGGCCCTGCTCGGAAGAGCTTACAATCTATGAGGTAGAGGGGGTGACACAGGAGGTAGCAGGGGCAGCATCGGAGGTAGCATTGCTTATACAATGGTCAGACAATTCTGTAATAGAGGTTACTGTCATTACACATACAGTACAGACCAAAGGTTTGGACACACCTTCTCATTCCAAGAGTTTTCTGTATTTTCATGACTATAAAAATTGTAGATTCACACTGAAGGCATCAAAACTATGAATTAACACATGTGGAATTATATACTTAACAACAAAGTGTGAAACAACTGAAAATATGTCTTATATTCTAGGTTCTTCAAAGTAGCCACCTTTTGCTTTGATTACTGCTTTGCACACTCTTGGCATTCTCTTGATGAGCTTCAAGAGGTAGCCACCTGAAATGGTTTTCACTTCACAGGTGTGCCCTGTCAGGTTCAATAAGTGGGATTTCTTGCCTTAGAAAATGGGGTTGGGACCATCAGTTATGTTGTTCAGAAGTCAGGTGGATACACAGCTGATAGTCCTACTGAATGGAGTGTTAGAATTTGTATTATGGCAAGAAAAAAGCAGCTAAGTAAAGAAAAACGAGTGGCCATCATTACTTTAAGAAATGAAGGTCAGTCAGTCCGAAAAATTGGGAAAACTTTGAAAGTGTCCCCAAGTGCAGTGGCCAAAACCATCAAGTGCTACAAAGAAACTGGCTCACATGAGGACCGTCCCAGGAAAGGAACACCAAGAGTCACCTCTGCTGCGGAGGATAAGTTCATCCGAGTCACCAGCCTCAGAAATCGCAGGTTAACAGCAGCTCAGATTAGAGACCAGGTCAATGCCACACAGAGTTCTAGCAGCTCTAGCAGCAGACACATCTCTACAACAACTGTTAAGAGGAGATTGTGTGCAGCAGGCCTTCATGGTAAAATAGCTGCTAGGAAACCACTGCTAAGGACAGGCAACAAGCAGAAGACACTTGTTTGGGCTAAAGAACACAAGGAATGGACGTTAGACCTGTGGAAATCTGTGCTTTGGTCTGATGAGTCCAAATTTGAGATCTTTGGTTCCAACCACCGTGTCTTTGTGCGACACAGAAAAGGTGAACGAATGGACTCTACATGCCTGGTTCCCACCGTGAAGCATGGAGGAGGAGGTGTGATGGTGTGGGGGTGCTTTGCTGGTGACACTGTTGGGGATTTATTCAAAATTGAAGGAATACTGAACCAGCATGGTTACCACAGCATCTTGCAGTGGCATGCTATTCCATCCGGTTTGCGTTTAGTTGGACCATCATTTATTTTTCAACAGGACAATGACCCCAAACACACCTCCAGACTGTGTAAGGGCTATTTGACCAAGAAGGAGAGTGATGGGGTGCTACGCCAGATGATCTGGCCTCCACAGTCACCAGACCTGAACCCAATCGAGATGGTTTGGGGTGAGCTGGACCGCAGAGTGAAGGCAAAAGGGCCAACAAGTGCTAAGCATCTCTGGGAACTCCTTCAAGACTGTTGGAAGACCATTTCAGGTGACTACCTCTTGAAGCTCATCAAGAGAATGCCAAGAGTGTGCAAAGCAGTAATCAAAGCAAAAGGTGGCTACTTTGAAGAACCTAGAATATAAGACATATTTTCAGTTGTTTCACACTTTTTTGTTAAGTATATAATTCCACATGTGTTAATTCATAGTTTTGATGCCTTCAGTATGAATCTACAATTTTTATAGTCATGGAAATACAGAAAACTCTTGGAATGAGAAGGTGTGTCCAAACTTTTGGTCTGTACTGTATATAAAGCTGTATGAGCCGTCATCAGTTGTGTCCTTTAATGTGCAGGTGGTGCCTGGACATATAGAGTTAGTCTGATACGGCATCATATCCTGTGAGGTAATGCGGGAGCGTGAACAGAGGAGGGTATGTTTTAGGGATTCTAACTACAGAAGGGTTTACATTAGGAATTGTGATAAGCCTGTCTGAAAAGATATGTCTTTAGTTTACGCTTGAAGCTGTGGAAATTGGGGGTTAATCTAATAGTCCGGGATAGAGCATTCCAGAGAAGTGGTGCAATTCGGGAGAAGTCTTGTATACAAGCGTGGGAGGTTCTGATAATAGAGGATGTTAGTCTTAGGTCATTGAGTGAACGGAGAGTACGGGTTGGGTGATAGACAGAGATGAGGAAGGAAATGTAGGGAGGTGCAGCATTATGGAGAGCCTTGTGAATGAGGGTGATAAGTTTATATTGTATTCTGTATTGAATAGGCAGCCAATGTAGTGACCGGCACAGACCGGAGGCATCGCTATAGCATCTAGACTGATAGATGAGCCTGGCCGCCGCATTCAGAATAGATTGTAGAAGGGAAAGTTTAGTAAGGGGAAGACCAATTAGTAAGGAGTTACAGTAGTCAAGGTGAGAGTGAATCAGGGCAACAATAAGTGTCTTTAGTGTATTTGTGGTAAGGAAAGGGCGGATTCTGGAGATGTTTTTGAGGTGGAGATGACATGAGCGTGCGAGTGATTGGATATGGGGGGTGAAGGAAAGGTCTGAGTCAAACAAAACCCCAAGGCAGTGGGCATACTGCCTAGGAGTTATGGTAAGGCCAGAGACTGCAATGGAGATATCAGGGACAGAACTATTAGATGGTGGAAACAGCAGTAGTTCAGTCTTTGAAAGATTCAGTTTCAGATAAAGCGAAGACATGATATTTGAGACAGCAGAGAGGCAGTCACTGGTGTTCTGTATTAGTGCAGGGGTGATGTCATGGGATGACGTATATAATTGGGTGTCATCGGCATAAAGATGGTACCGGAAGCCAAATCTAGTGATGGTTTGTCCAATGGGGGCTGTGTAGAGGGAGAAGAGCAGGGGACCTAGGACCGAGCTCTGAGGAATCCCAACGGCAAGGGGAAGAGGGGAAGAAACAGAGCCCGCAAATGATACACAGAAAGTGCAGTCAGAGAGATAAGAGGAGAACCAGGAGAGCGCGGTGTCTGTGAGGCCGACAGAACGGAGCATAGTGAGGAGGAGTTGATGGTCAACAGTGTCAAATGCTGCTGAGAGATCTAGAAGAATAAGAAGAGAGTAATCACCTTTGGATTTAGCCATCAGGACACTGACGGGCTGACAGCTTGGTAGATGCATAGGGAGAGTGAAGGAGACGAGCAACATGTGCAAGAGATGTGAATGCTTAGCATTTAAAAAGTACGTGTGGGGAGGGGGCGTCGGTCTGGCTGCCAAGTGTATGGCAGCAGGCTAATCTAGCTCTCTGTCATCCCAACAACTTAACCTCAACTGCATCTCGCCAGCACATCTTAACTACTCTGATTGCCCACGGTACCTTTCCTCGATGGTTCGGAAATGTAAGAACACCAACGGTCTGTCCAAACTCCTGGACTTCTTCTTTCAGCCGCACTCGGAGTCTAGCCAAGATGGCACCGGCTCTCAACACTCGGATCTGGGTTTCTCGGTCCTCCCAGATGTAACTGCAGAAAGACGCCCTAGCTCAGTCCCGCTGCCACTCCAATAGACTGGTTCTCTTGCCCGTAGAGACCCTCAGCCGCGTGGCTCCGGCGGGCCTTCTGTGGAGTTCCGACCCACGCCATCTCCTGACTCTGGGAGCCTGTGTAAACAATGGCAATGCCTGTCTTCTGAGACTTTTCACTCCTCGCAGGTAGGACAAGCGTCCCCTGAGCTGCTACCCTCATTCCGACTTTCTGGAAGGGATATCCACGTCGAATTCCCCCATAACGGAGTCTGCCATGAAATCCATGCCACAGACTTTGCACCGTTCTTTGCAGCAAAACTTTGCTACTCTGGTGGCTTCCTTTCACTCCTCTATACAAGATCTAGCAGGCAGAGTACACCATATTGAGCCAAAAATGGGTGAATTTGCATCCTCCCATAATCAGCAGATTCAACTGAAACTTGCTGATTTAGAAGACCACTCTAGGCGGAATAATGTCAAGCTCAGAGGGGTTCCTGAAATGGTCCCCAAACGGTGGATCTTGTGCCTTATCTTCAGGATTTTATTAAAACCATATGGCCTAACTCTGCTCCTAGAGATCATCATCGATCAAGCTCACCAGCTACCTAAACCTCAACACTTACCTGATGATGCTCCTCGTGATGTTATTGCAAAGATCCATTTTTTCCATGTAAAGGATTTACTTATGCAAGCCACTAGGAAGAAAGACTCTTCCAGAAAAATATAAGGACATCTCGGTCTATGCTGACCTGTCATCCGCCACATTGCAGCAACACCGGGTTCTGGCCCCGATCACTACCATTCTACAAGACACAGATTAAATACCGATGGGGCTTCCTGGGGTAACAGGCCAGAGTATGCCCACAGTCCAAACTATACCTGGGGTTAAAGTGGCCTAGGCTAGATTATACTCCAGGGTATAAATTGGCCTAGGCAAGAATTACTTAATTTTTCAACATTTTATTGGGGATTCAGCTTTGTCTGGTAAGTTAAGTGAGAAAGCTAACTGACTTAAATCTTAAAACTCTAAACACATACACTTGTTACTTCAACCAGAAAAACTTGACTGTTCATAATATAATACAAGTCATAATGTCTTGAAACTTCAACTTATAAAGGTGACTTTACATGGGGTGATTATTGGCTGAATGTTTAAGGGTCACCTGATCAGTGCATGACATCAGGTGACCCAGAGGACCCACTGGAATAAGAGACAGTGCAAAATTCAAAAGCTACAGCCATAGAAGCAAGAAATGGAGGCTGTTTTTTCATTAGCGATAATTCACTTATCGCTCAATGCAAGGGACAACTATCTGGGACAACAAATCGCCTAACAGTTGTCCCATGGATTGGGACCTTTAGCCTAGAAAGTCCTTATTTATTTATTTATTATGCTTACTTGTATAGCGCCATCATATTCCGCAGCGCTTTACAGACATTGACAGTCTCTGTCCCATATAGGGCTCACAATCTACTTGCTACAATATAAACGTTTAATGGTAAACACTGATAACAACATTACAATGATCAGGCTTATTTTCCAGATGAAGTGCATGTTCTGTTGTTGACTACAGCCTGAAGCTTGCAGGATATGTGAACCAATCCATGGAGTCACCGACGTTCGTATAGATGATGTCGCAACTCATCAGATTCGCTGTAGCCATGATCTCTGCATCAGTCGCCCAGACTCTATCACAAGACATTCCAGAGATGTTCAGATATTCATTCACATTTTGGTTCAAGTAGTCCTGTAGTTTTTTTGTCAAGTCACTTTTCATGTGGTGGATGACTTTATCTCTGAGAAGGGAGTGGTTGTCCTCTGTTCCTGTAAAGATGTACAGTACAGTAGCTGATGGTCCGGAAGTAGCAGTTCCCATCACCTTTGGTTTTGTGTATGCCGTGTTGGTCCATGGTCCCTTGTGCAGCCATAGTGTACAACCATATCAAACAAAAGGCCTTCCTGAATTTGGTAGTGGGTTGAAAGTTTTAGTTTGCTTGAGTTTCTGTGTGGCAGAGTCACTGGGACAATCATCATGAGACTGGGGGTGGTGAAGAAGTCTCTCCTTCTTGGTAATCTTAAGGTTGCTGGCGTGGTAGGTGTTGGTCAGTATCGTGCCAGTCTTATTGTTCTTAAGTTTTACTCATCCCTTGGTCAAGGATTCCACAACTGAGTAGGGTCCAATCCAGCGTGGTTCCATCTTTGAACCCATGCGATGAATACAGTTCTGATTCTTGATATAAACGATGGTACCAGCAGTGATTTCTTTGTTGCTGTTGTGTCGGTGATCAAAAGCAAGCTTCTGGTGTTCCTGGATGTTGGTACTGACAGTTGGGCGGAGCTTTTTAAGAATGGTAGTCAGTGTATTTAGCACATCAGAGTTGGCATGATCTGAAATGGGCATGGGGTCCACAATGTCATTTTCTGAGGGATTGAGGTCCATAGGAAGCTTGACCTTCCGTCCATACATGACCTCAAATGAAGTGCACTTGGTTGAGGCATGCACAGATGTCTGAACAGAACTCCAGGGATGAATTGATCCCAGTTGTTTCCTTGGTCATTGACAAACTTACTAAGAGATTCTTTGAGTGTTTGATTGTCACGTTCTCACTGGCCATTTGTTTGTGGGTGGTAGGCAGATGAAATGCGTGTGGTGATCTTTTTGAAAATGCTCCATCAGGTTGTTGATGATCAAATTCACAAACTCTCAGCCCTGGTCGCTAATAAGAGTGTCCATATAGCCAAGGCGGCAAATAACGGAGTACAAAAAAAATTGCTACTGACTTTGGCACTCTTATCTGGAACAGCTGCTGCTTCAGTCCACTTAGAGAAATGATCAGTGGCAGCAACTATATATTTGTTGCCATTTGATGTTTCCTGAAGAGGACTGATCATATCAATCCCGACTAAGCACCATACTTTTCCAGGCACTGGTATACTGTTGAGTGGTGGGGCTTCCTTGCTAATTTAGGGATTTACAGTATGACAAAACATTTTTGACAGGCTTTGACATGTTGGTGAATGTCGTTCTTCATTCCCTTCCAGTAATAGTGGTCAGAGATTTTAGCTAATGTTTTATCTATGCCAAAATGGCCACCAGAAATTGGGTTGTCATGACAGACCTTCAGGATATTTGGCAGTCAGCTTTTAGTGAGAACCTCCTTTTCCCCATGGTAAAGAATCCCTCCATCTACTCGCTTAGCTGTTTGTCTGAACTGGGACTTGTCATTTACATGTTTCTCTGGAGGTAGATCGTAGATCCACTGGGGGCACTTTTGTTGTGTTGCAATGTAGAATCTCAAAGCTGGTCATACGGTTGGTCTTCCATGGTCGTCAAAATTGGAAGAACTTTAGTGTCAAGAGAGCAGAGAGAAACATACATAAAAAGTTACTATGCAGTGATGGGACAGCGCCATCTACTGTCAGTTTAATGTAAGCACTGTACTGTATTTTCCAACAAAAGGAAGCAGCTGTGTGTCTGAGTATGATAAAAAAAAAAAAAAAAGATTTGCACATTTTTCAACAAATTAGAGACAGGGTGAGAAAACCAGTGAAGTGATAACATTATGGCCAAGAGGGATATAGTCTGGCCTAGGCTATTTTATACCCCCAGGTATAAAATTTATCCCCAGGGGTACAAAGCTCCCAACTGTCCTGCATCTGGCGGGACAGTCCCGATTTTACACTGCTGTCCCGCGGTCTCGCATAGCTTACAATTTGTCCCACTATGCCCCTGAAGTGTTTTGCTATTAACAAACTTTATTAGGGTAGGATAAAGGCTAAATAGTAGATGCTAAATCCTAGTGGCTAAAGGACCTTTGATGACGTCATGACCATGTGATCAGACTCTTGTGTGGGAGGAGCTATTCTGGATACTGCTGGACTGTGTGATGTTACACAGAGGAAGCTGCTGGGAATGAGAGTGATTGAAGATGAGGATAGAAGAGACAGCATGTGTGACCAAGAGGGGGGAACTGGGGGCAGATGTAGGTGACAGTTAAACTGAAGGCAGATGAATGGGCAATTAAACTGAAGGCACTTGAAGGGGTCAATTAAACTAGTGGCAGATAAAGGGAGACATTAAATTGGTGGTAGATGGAGGGGGCAATTAAACTGGTGGCAGATGAACGGGCAGTTAAACTGAAGGCAGGTGAAGGGGGGCATTAAGCTGGTGGCAGATAAAGGGGGACATTAAATTGATGGTAGATGGAGGGGACAATTAAACTGGAAGCAGATGAAGGGGGACATTAAATTGGTGGCAGATGAAGGGGGACATTAAGATGGAGGCAGACAAAAGGGGACATTAAACTGGGGGCAGATGGAGGGTGACATTAAACTGGGGGCCACTGAAGGAGGACATTAAACTGTGGGGGGTAGCTGGAGGGGGATATGTCTGCCTCCAGATGCCCCATAGTTTAATGTCCCCTTCCAACTACCCCCATAGTTTAATGTCACCCTCCAACTGCCCCCACAGTTTAATGTCCCCCTCTTGTTTCTGCCAGTTTAAACTGGGGCACGAGGGGGCATTAATGTTAGGGTAACTGTAGGAGCATTATACTGTGTGGGGGCACATGGAAAAATAGATGAGAATGGGCGGAGTCAATGTAGAAGTGGGTGGAGCTAAATTTGCCGTGGCGCACATAGCGCGACGCATATTTTGTCCCTCTTTCTGTTCTTTGAAACTTGGGAGGTATGGGGGTATACTGTGGCCTGAGCCAGACTACTATACCCGGGTTCCACGTTAGAAGGGTATATTCTGGCCTGGAGGGGTATAGTTTGGCCTAGGCCCTTGATGGTGAACCTAAGGCACGCGTGCCAGAGAGGGCACGCAGAGCCCTCTGAGTTGGCACGCGCGCCGTCGCCATGATCGCTCACTAACGGGGAATCCGGTCTAGGATTCCCAGTTAGTGAGCGATCGCTTCTTTCAGCTGTATGTGAAAATGCACACACAGCTGAAAGCTGTCACTGTAGGCCACGGTCCGACGCAGGCGCGATGACGTAAATCATTGGCGCCTGTGATCAGAAGCAGAAGGAGGACGCTCCTCGTGGGACCGCAGCTCTTTGTGGGACAAGGTAAGTAACATAAACTACTGTGTGGGGGGACACTGAAGCATCTAATACTGTGGGGGGACACTGAAGCATCTACTACTGTGTGGGGGATACTGAAGCATCTACTACTGTGTGGGGGACACTGAAGCATCTAATACTGTGGGGGGGACACAGAAGCATCTAATACTGTGTGGGGGGGGGACACTGAAGCATCTAATACTGTGTGGGGGACACTGAAGCATATACTACTGTGTGGGGGGACACACACTGAAGTATCTAATACTGTGTGGGGGGGGATGCTGAAGCATCTAATACTGTGTGGGGGGGACGCTGAAGCATCTAATACTGTATGGGGGACACTGTGAAGCATAAACTACTGTGTGGGGCCCCACTGTGAAGCATATATTACTGTGTATGGGGGGGCTTATTGTGAAGCATATAATGTGGGTGGGGGCCCAAAGTGGAGCATATAATACTGTGCGGGGGCCTCTGTGGAGCATATAATACTGTACGGGGGCCTCTGTGGAGCATATAATACTGAGTGGGGGCCACTCTGGAGCATATAATATTGTCTGGAGGCCACTTCAGAGCACATTGTACTGTCTGGGGCCCTTCACTATTTATATCACACGGTATCTTTTTTATAGCAGACATGTGATATTATTACAGGCTGTAATAACATTGCACGGTCACTATAAAATAGATTCTGGTTAATTTAAGGTTAAATTGCCGTGTTGGCACTTTGCGATAATTTAGTGGGTTTTGGGTTGCAGTTTGGGCACTCGGTCTCTAAAAGGTTCGCCATCACTGGCCTAGGCTATTTTACCCTTGGGTTATAGTTTGGCCTAGGCTATTTTACACCTCGGGGTATAGTTTGGCCTAGGACAGTTAATACCCGCTGTATACTCTGGCCTGGGCCAAACTATACCCGGACTTAATCTGTGAGGGGGTTAATTTAGCCTGCTACACCGGCAATAGATGAAAAGCTGATTCGATGTTCAATTTTGCTAGGAGGGCACCGCATCATGCATGAACCACTAATGCCACGGCTCTATCAAAAGAAACATAGGGCACTGCCGACTCTTCTTTGGGTATACCATCGTTGACTGAATCACCCAGGGGGAAGTAGAGATGATGGATGAGCCTAAACTTGCCCACCTCCTTCTTAGGTACTAAACCAAGGGGGGAAACCCTGAAATTGGGGAAAGGAGGCTCAACAAGGGACCAGTCATGCAGCCCAAAGCCCCCTCCTTGTCAACTTTCTCCTGTGCTTTATGCAAATTTTTCAAAACAGAATGTACTGTAGATTATCAACTAAAACAATAGATGAACAATGAACATGTGAAATAAAGAAACCTTGGATAAAAACCTTAAGGAGCAGATCGGCCTCTCTGCCTCCTGTGGTACAGGTCTAGCCAGGCGCACCCTTTCCATGCTCACTGATGTCCTCCAGATTTCCCAGACACCTGTTTAGGGGTACTATCCCTTTTGGCACACCACAAGGCTGAGTGTGCTCCCCCACAAATGGAACATTCATGTTTAAAAATGGTATGACGCGAAGAAGCGACAATGCCCTTCATTAAACATCCAGCAGGCATCCGGCCTTCAACCGGCCACTGCGGACTGACATTGTCCAGCAGCAGTGTTGGACTGAAAGTGTGGCCCGGCAGGTTTTGGCGTCAGCATGATCTGTATCCAAATATCCGTGGCCTTGAAGGCCCAAACGACTTCTGGGCCAAGGGCAAACCTGCACCAATCTACTCATCATACCTCCACCATGCCAAGCCACCGTACAGTTTGTGAGCTGAAAATATTGAGTCTTCTTTCATATAAAACCACACTCACCGCCAGTGAGTGTTGGGTCCACAAGATAAATACAAGACAAGCTTTCTAAATTTTATATATTTATTAACCCCTAAATGGGTTGGTATTAACATCTAACATATACAGTTCAGAACAGATATGTAGATATATGCAAGCATTAACAGTTACTAGTTACAATATACAGTACTTAAAATAAAAGGGAATAAAGGTGAAATGATTACTTTACAACGCATCTCCTTGATGTGGCTCTATAATCCAACACTCACACATGCTCTGTCATGTGTGAATAACCCAGTGGAGGCTTCTTGGCATGTGGCATTAACTCCTAGCATGTGGCATCACAGTATATTCCAGCCTGCATGCTCTCATCACAGTCTCTCAGTAAACTCTTGTAGTCTCAGCACAGTCTCTCAGTAATAGTCTCTTGTAGTCTGATCATAGTAAGCAGCAGCATTCCAACCTGCATGCTCATCACAGCAGCCTCTCCTCATGGTCTGTCTGTAACAACTCTGTAGTCTGTGATGGTCTCAGCCCAAACTCCTCCCATTGCCTCTTACCTCATCTATTATACCCTTTATGCCACCTCCCAGAATGAGGTCACCGGCGGCAGCAAGTCTGATTGAATAATGCACTCAAGTCCAGATTTTTTGTATAAAGCTGAGACCAAGTGGAATGATACAATGTTATCAGCCATATCTGATCTACCAGTGCAGGCATGTTTCTTTGATCACTCAGAGCTGTGTAGGAATACAATGGAGCCCTGCTGGGATGGATACAAAGCCTCATTGTTACAACGTTGCTACTACTGCCAATATACACCTAGGCTTGTAGCTGCGTACATTATGAATAAATGCAGGTAAGAAGGGAGATACTATACCCAGAGATCAAAATACATCTCTGAGTTATAGCCATATTTAAGCAGAATCATCACACATGTAAATAAACAATTCAGCTGATCTCTCAGGCTTTACTTGGCAGAGGATACAAGCCAAAGTAACAAAGACCTGCAACCAATTATAAAATGTCTTCGCTACTTGGCACCTCTTATCCTCACCTTTACCAAAGACACACTCTCTATCAATCTACGAACTTTCCTCTCACTGTTTTGTCCCTGATGTCAGCAGATACGTGTGTGCCCAATTGGGCCACACTACAAAAATATGCATCCATGAACAGTAAACTAGAGTTTGGGAGCCCTAGCTCAGGCTGCGATGTAACTGCACCTGGGGAAGAAAACTTTTGGAACTCTACCTTCCAACTTAGAAAGCATTGCTTTCAAAACATCCAAAACATCACCACTTGATGCAGATGCCTGAGAAGATCTAGCTTGTGAACACTCTAACTCACTGACTGATGGCGGCGATGATGGCAATACAACTGGAGCCACCCGGGGGGAACTGGGGCAGGCAGGGGCACTACAGTGCCTGCCCTTGCATTCTGAGCGCTATTATCTATCCATTGAAGCGTCTGGCTGCGTCAAAATGGCCACCGAGGGCAGGGCTATGTCCTCAGCCCCTGGGGCCCTGCTATCAGCATTGGGAAGGCACGCGCGTCCTCGCATTCGAACCCCCCCACTGCAGACCTCACTCGCCACCCTGCTTCCACCGGAGCCCGGGTCAAGCGAGTACTGGTGCCAGAGGCCCCACGTGCAGGAGCCTTGCTCCTGGTATGCAGGGCTGCACTAGGGGACAGCCTGGCCGGCAACCTCGCTGTCCTGGCCAGGCTGGCCAAAGACACCGGGAAATGTGAAGGTGGAGTGGGACCCTCAGAGTGAGCAGGGATGTCAGCAAGCTGGTCCCCTCTGCACTGACCTTAAGCTGGAGCAACTCCAGAAGATCCATGTTGAGACTAATTCACAGACGTCCCAACTCTGGGCAGGAATCCAAGAGGAAGTCCCACCCAGCATTGTGGGTAATATTGAGCGGGGACACACCCCCTCCCGAATCCCCAGCAAATGGCAGTTCGAAACGCTGCACAAGGGGAAGGGAGAAAGGAGCAAGCCCAGCCCAGGGCTGGTGTCAGCACCCGGCTTACCCGAGCATGGGCCGGGGCCCCAAGCTCCTGAGGGGGCCCACTGGGCTGCCGGGTGTTGACTGCGATTTTTTTTTTTTTTTAAATAGGCCATTACCTGCTGGAAAGTAAGTAAGGCCGGGATCGCCAGAGTTTTAACCTTAGGGTCAATGATGCATTTGCACCAGGCCCTATGGTAGCAGGCGCCCCTTTTGGACAGCGGGAGAGTCCTGCATTTGCTATCCCACTGTCCAGGGCAGTGAGTCCTTGCTGCACCAATTCATCGGCATCCAGAAGATGTAGGGAGCTGTCCGCATCTTGCTTCACCACCCGGCCGCTGTCTTTGCTCCTGGTGTCCTGGGAGCAGGAGGCACGATATAGTGACGTCACTTACATTGCACCTGTTACTCCTTAAAGATTCTGGGACCATAGAGAGGAGTGAACGGGGTAACGGGGAAAGGTAAGTATTAAGGTTTGTTTTTTTAATTTGATATATGCAGTTGACATGATACTGTGGGGGCAAACTGAGGCATGGGGGGACATGATACTGTGGGGGCAGTGATGTAGCTAGCGGGGGGGGCTCACCCTGAGGCAGCCATTAAAACGTGCTTTACTTTTAACTAAATTGGTGACTGCAGACACCGATCTAGCTAAAACGCTTCCTGCAACTTAACTGTCTTGTAAACCGCAAGCCACTTCAGACCTGTGGTTTACGAGACACCGAGACCACAGACAGACGTCTGATTCTTGGCACAGGTGGGCGCGATGACGTCACATCATCGTGCCTCAGCGCTGAGACACAGATGTCCTGTGCGTGGACTGGGAGGAGGCGGTGGCTCCGTTCATCAAAGGATCGCAGGTAGGTGAGTAGAAATTTATTTTTTGCTTTTCTTTTAGCGCAGTTGTGGGTAATTTAATAGTATAGGGGGAAAGGGATTTATAACTATAAAGGAGGATTCATTAGGTGGCATTATGACAATATACAGTGGGTACGGAAAGTATTCAGACCCATTTAAATTTTTCACTCTTTGTTTTATGGCAGCCATTTGTTAAAAGCAAAAAAGTTAATTTTATTTCTCATTAATGTACACTCAGCACCCCATCTTGACAGAAAAAAAAACAGAAATGTAGATATTTTTGCAAATTTATTAAAAAAGAAAAACTGAAATATCACATGGTCATAAGTATTCAGACCCTTTGCTGTGACACTCATATTTAACTCACATGATGTCCATTTCCTTCTGATCCTCCTTGAGATGGTTCGACTCCTTCATTGGAGTCCAGCTGTGTTTAATTAAACTTATTGGACTTGATTAGGAAAGGCACACACCTGTCTATATAAGACCTCACAGCTCACAGTGCATGTCAGAGCAAATGAGAATCATGAGGTCAAAGGAACTGCCCAAGGAGCTCAGAGGCAGAATTGTGGCAAGGCACAGATCTGGCCAAGGTTACAAAAGAATTTCTGCAGCACTCAAGGTTCCTAAGAGCATAGTGGCCTCCATAATCCTTAAATGGAAGAAGTTTGGGACGACCAGAACTCTTCCTAGACCTGGATGTCCAGCCAAATTGAGCAATTGTGGGAGAAGAGCCTTGGTGAGAGAGGTAAAGAAGAACCCAAAGAGCACTGTGGCTGAGCTCCAGAGATGCAGTAGGGAGATGGGAGAAAGTTCCACAAAGTCAACTTTCACCGTAGCCCTCCACCAGTTGGGGCTTTATGGCAGAGTGGCCTGAAGGAAGCCTCTCCTCAGTCCAAGATATATGAAAGCTCACATAGAGTATGCCAAAAAATACATGAAGGACTCCCAGACTATGAGAAATAAGATTCTCTGGTCTGATGAGACGAAGATTGAACTTTTTGGCGTTAATTCTAAGCGGTATTTGTGGAGAAAACCAAGCACTGCTCATCACCTGCCCAATACAATCCCAACAGTGAAACATGGTGATGGCAGCATCATGCTATGGGGGTGTTTTTGCAGCTGCAGGGACAGGACGACTGTCCTTCCAGAGTGCTCTGGACCTCAGACTGGGCCGAAGGTTCACCTTCCAACAAAACAATGACCCTAAGCACACAGATAAAATAACAAAGAAGTGGCTTCGGAACAACTCTGTGACCATTCTTGACTGGCCCAGCCAGAGCCCTGACCTCAACCTAATTGAGCATCTCTGGAGAGACCTGAAAATGGCTGTCCACCAACGTTCTCCATCTAACCTGACGGAACTGGAGAGGATCTGCAAGGAAGAATGGCAGAGGATCCCCAAATCCAGATGTGAAAAACTTGTTGCATCGTCCCAAGAAGACTCATGGCTGTACTAGCTCAAAAGGGTGCTTCTACTCAATACTGAGCAAAGGGTCTGAATACTTATGACCATGTGATATTTCAGTTTTTCTTTTTCAATAAATTTGCAAAAATATCTACATTTCTGTTTTTTTTCTGTCAATATGGGGTACTGAGTGTACATTAATGAGAAATAAAATGAACTTTTTTGCTTTTAGCAAATGGCTGCAATGAAACAAAGAGTGAAAAATTTAAAGAGGTCTGAATACTTTCCGTACCCACTGTATTTATATAAGGGGGCATTATGAACATAATGGGAGAGGTTATTTATATAATAGGGCATTACTGGGCATCATTTATTTAAGACGTCATTAGAGGGCATTATGAACATAAGGAGTGGTCATTTATAAAAGGGGTCATCAGGGGTGTGGTATTTATGTCAGGGGGAATCAGGGGCATAATATAAGGGGCAATTAATATCCACCACCATGAGGCGGGGGGCAGAAATAAAGAGCAGTCCGTGGCAGATGTCTGCCTAAAATTCTTCTTTATTTTCTGATGTCTGAGCAGGTTCTATCTACTTGTATGGAATGGACTGTATTAAAGTCCACTCCAGTAGGTCTCCCTCAGCAAAAAAAAAACACCCAATTATGGTTGTTTTTTTGCTGCGGTGTGCATGGGTTTCTCTAAAAGGGGCCCACTGAGGCAGCAACGCGTCATTGTTTCCTACTTAAATGGAGGCTCCCACCACTGAAATTGCTTCCAAACCACTTATAAGCTGTTGGAGGGGCAGTTTATATTTCCAAGAATATAAACTTTTTACAGTGGCTTGCAAAAGTATTCATACCCCTTGAACTTTTTCACATTTTGTCACCTTACAACCACAAGCTTAAATGTATTTTATTGAGATTTTAAGTGATAGCACATAATTGGAAGTGGAACGAAAATGATACATGGTTTTCAAAATTTGAATCAAATAAAATTCTGAAAAGTGTGACATGTAAAAGAATTCAGCCCCCTGTACTCTCCTCTCATATCCCTAAATAAAATACACTGCAATCAATTTTCTTCAGAAGTCACTTAATTAGTTAATAAGAGTCCAACTGTGTGTAATTTAGTCGAGTATAAATACACCTGTTCTGTGAAGCCCTCAGTGGTTTGTTAGAGAACACTAGTGATCAAATGGCATCATGAAGACCGAGGAACTGACCAGACAGGTCAGAGATAAAGTTGTGGAGAAGATTAAAGCAGGGCTAGGTTTTTAAAAACATATTCCAAGCTGTGAGCATCCCAAGAAGCACTGATGAATCCATCATCCTAAAATGGAAAAAGTATTCTACAACTGCAAACCTACCAAGACATGGCCGTCCACCTAAACTAACAGATCGAGCAAGGAGAGCACTGGTCAGAGAAACAGCCAAGAGGCCCATGGTCACTCTGGAGGAGCTGCACAAATCCACAGCTCAGTTGGGAGAATCTGTCCACAGGACAACTATAAGTCATGCACTCCACAAATCTGGCCTTTATGGAAGTGTGGCAAGAAGAAAACCATTGTTGAAAGAAAGACATAAGTAGTGCCATTTGCAATTTGCCACAAGCCATATAGGGGACACAGCAAGCGTGGAAGATGACACTCTGGTCAGATGAGACCAAAGTTGAACTTTTTGGCCTAAATGCAAAGCGCTATGTGTGGCGGAAAAGTAACACTGCTCATCACCCTGAACACACCATCCCCACTGTGAAACATGATGGAGGCAGCATCATGCTGTGGGGAGGCTTTTCTTCAGCAGGGACAGGGAAGCTGGTCAGAGTTGATGGGAAGATGGATGGAGGGCAATCCTGGAAGAAAACCTGTTGGAGGTTGCAAAAGACTTGAGACTGGGAAGGAGATTCACCTTCCATCAAGACAATGACCCTAAACATACAGCCAGAACTACAGTGGAATGGTTTAGATCAAATATTCATGTGTTAGAATGGTCCAGTCAAAGTCCAGACCTAAATCCCATTGAGCATCTGTGCAAGACATGAAAATTGCTGTTCGCAGACACTCTCCATCCAATCTGGCTTGAGCTATTTTGCAAAGAAGAATTGGCAAAAATCTCAGTCTCTAGATGCGTAAAGCTGGTAGAGACATACCCCGAAAGACTTGCAGCTGTAATTGCAGTGAAAGGTGGCTCTACAAAGTATTGATATAGGGGGGCTGAATACTTTTGCACGTCAGACATTTCAGATCTTTATTTGATTAACATTTTGAAAACCATGTATCATTTTCATTCCACTTCACAATTATCTGATACTTTGTGTTGGTCTATTACTTAAAATCTCAATAAAATACATTTAAGTTTGTGGTTGGAAGGTGACAAAATGTTAAAAAGTTCAAAGGGTATGAATATGGAAAAACAGATGGTAAGCAGTGGCTACAACTGCGAGTTTAACCATACACTGCTCTGACACTTGCTTTTATGCATTTTAACATTTAAAATGCTCCATAATTTACCCTTTTATTGGGAAAAGATGCTTGCCCATGTTTTTTTTAGACACACATGACAGCTATATTGCAAAAAGCAATGGTTTTGTAGAAAAATTTGCCTATTTTGATAACTTTGAAGTGCTATAAGCTTGTTGCCATTTGGGAGACAAATGTGAATCACACTGCGTGGTGGGTATTTGAAGAATCAATAGTGGGGTTGTTTTATTTTCTTTTTATTATGCCAACGGAGTGGCAGTGGCAATGGCATTTTCAACTATAGAATTTTAACATTTCTAAAAAAAAAAAAAAAAAATTTGAGGCACACCATCAGCATGCCTGGCCTGCCAGCTGAAAAAACTAGAATATCTTCTGAAATGGAAACGATTCTTCTGACCTTTAAAACAAAACTTGGGAGGCAGAAAATAACCCAGATGATCCTTCCAGTTATCCCTGTATGGGAGCAAATGCCACATCAACATTGTGTTGGCGGAGTGATAATTTACAAAATTTCAAGAAAAATTTGGGGCACACTATCAGCGCATGCTTAGCGTTACATGACTGAAGTAGAAACTATTCTTCTTTTTCACACATACCAGTTATCTACTCTATTTTGTCTGTGGTTTGCTGCATGCAGTTATCATATACTGCTTCTGAAATTGACGCTCCAGCTGTGCAGGTGTGACTCAATGTGCGCTTCACCTTACAACCATGAAATGAGGTAGGGGAAGGTAAGTGGTGGTTTGCCCTGGTAAAGTTGAAGATGGGAAATAGTCCAGTGTGTAGGAACTGTAGGAGTATGGGTCCTTCTTGGTGTTGAAACTGCTTGCCCTGCATCAGTGAGTTGATGTCAGTTAGTAGTATTAGAAACCACTAGGCCATGACACCTATGTAATGTTCCTGTTCAAGTGCCCATAAGTGCTACTCCACACATTGAGGGTGGCATGCACCTTTCTTCACATGGACGTTTACAAGGTGAAGCCCACATGGCAATATCAAGTAGTATTTCCTCAAGAAATCATGGCTAGGTATTCTCCATTGAGTCTGTCATCAGTTGGCAAAATGCAGTGGATTCAACTAAGTTGCTAAGCAGTGACTGCAGTGCCAGTAACTTAGCAAGGTGGGAGTTTAACAGGAGTTTGACAGTACAGGGCTATGGACGAGTATAGAGAGAGGGGGCGTTCCTTACCGCCCAGTGATGATGCTGAGCTGTGAGGAACGCCCCCTCAGGGAGGGCGTTCCTCACAGCCAAACTAGACTGTCAGGAACGCCTTCTGACAGTGAACGGTGAAATTTAAACCCCCGATATCTCCAACCCCAGGGCATATAACGGGAAAGCCGACAGAGCGCTGTCGGTTTTCTAGTGGTATGTAAAACCGCATATACATGAGGACGTGAAAGGTCCTTTTTAAGCATTTCACAGAAATTAAAACAATATGGAGGTGAAGTTTAGACATTTCATTTTTTTCAATAACACATTCATTTAGCCCTAAAAACACATTCACAAAGGGTTAAAGGAGAAAATGCATCTCACAGTTTGTTATGCAATTTTTCCAGAGCACAGAAATACCCAACATGTGGGTGTAAACTGATGTTTGGGCATTCGGCAGCGCGTGGAAGGAGCAATGCTGGATGTTTGAAAAGCAGATTTTGCTGGAACAGTTTTCAGTGCCATGTCTCATTTGCAAAGCCCCTAGAGTACCAATACAAAGGAAACCCCCCAAAAGTGACTGTGATGATTCCACGTAAATATGGCTATAACTCAAAGATGTATTTTGATCTCTGGGTATCGTATCTCCTTCTTACTTCCATTTACTCATAATGTGGCAACATTGTAACAATAGGGCTTTGTATCCATCCCAGAATGGCTCCATTGAATTCCTACATAGCCCTGGGTGATCAAATACACATGCATTGTTCAGCCTGGGCTGTTAGATCAGACATGGTTGATAACATTCTGTCATTCCACTTAATCCCATCTTCTTGCAAAGAATCTGGACTTGAGTGCGTTAGTCAATCAGACTTGCCGTCGCCGGTGACCTCATTCTGGGTGGTGTAATCAAGGGTATAAAAGATGAGGTAAGAGGTCAGTGAGACAGAAGACTATGCTGAGCCTATTGGGAGACTACTACTGAGAGACACTACAGAGAGACTGTGCTGAGCAGGCAGGCTGGAATGCTGTGATGCTGCTGCTAGAATTCCCCACTGGTTATCCCCACATGCCATGTGTGAGGGTTGGATTATAGAGCCACATCCAGAATATGTGTGGTAAAGTAATTATTTCACTTTTATTCCTTTTTATTTTATGTACTATATACTGAAACTAGTAACTGTTAATGCTTGCGTATATCTGCATATCTGTTCTGAACTGCATATGTTAGATGTTAATACCGACCCATTTAGGGGTTAATAAATATACAAAATTTAGAAAGCTTGTCTTGTATTTATCTTGTGGACCCAGCACTCACTGGCAGTGAGTGTGGTTTTTAGGAAAGAAGTCTCAGCTGTGGGCCAAAGCGGTATTGGCACACTGAGGATCTTTCACAGTGACCCCATTTTGGAAACTAGCATTTTGACCCCACAGCCGTTTCACAGATTTTACCAACTGTATAAATGAAAAATTATTAAAACATCACTTTATCCCCAAAGTTTTCATTTTCACAAGGGGTTAAAAGAGAAAAATCTCCCCAAAGTTTGTTACACAATTGATCCTGAACACGGCAATACCCAATATGTGGTCGTAATCTGCTGTATGGGTACATGGCAGGGCTCAGAATGGAAAGAGTGCTATTTTGCTTTTGGAGGGCAGATTTTGCTGGAATGGTTTTCAGGTGCCATGTCGCATTTGCAGAGCCCCCAAAGTACCAATACAGTGGAAACCCCCTAAAAGTGAAACTACACCCCTCAAAGAACATATCAAGGGGTATAGTAAGCATTTTGACGCTACAGCTGTTTCACAGATTTTATTAACATTGGGACATTAAAATGAAAAATTACTTTTTTTTTCCCATAAACCGTCAATTTAGCCCCAAATTTTTCATTTTCACAAGAGGACAAAGGAGAAAAAGCTCCCCAAAGTCCGTTACACAATTTCTCCTGAACACAGAAATGCCCCATATGTGATTGTAATCTGCTGTATGGGAAGATGGTGGGGCTCAGAATGGAAAGAGCGCTATTTGGCTTTAGGGGGGGCAGATGTGGCTGGAATAATTTTCAGGTGCCATGTCGCATTTGCAGAGCCCCTAAAGTACCAATACAATGGAAATCTCTCAAAAGTGACCCCATTTTAGAAACTACACCCCTCAAAGAATGTATCAAGGGGTATTATCATTTTGAGCCTAAAAATGCTTCCCAAAAATTAATGTACAAAGTGAAAATTTAAGTTTTTAAAGAAATATCCAATTTCAGTGCCTAATAAGTTGCGGCCACTTTGTGGCATCAGAGACATGAACTCCTAAAACTATTAAGTGGCCTATTCCGGGGACAGAAATATTATATATCTGGAAGTAAACTGCTGCTTGGGCACACAACAGGGCTCAGAAGGGAAGGAGCACTGTATTTTTTTTAGCTTTTGGAGTATAGATTTAGAGGGAATTTCTGGATGCCATGTTGTTTTTGCAGAGCCCTAGAGGTGTCGGTAAATTGGAATTCCCTAAGAAGTGACCCCATGTTGTAGGGGCAATTTTAGGGTCTCTTCAAAAGTGACATGTCGTCCAAAAATCAACAATCTAAATATGCGCTCCAAAAGCACAAAACACTCCTTCACATCTGCGCCTTGCTCTGTGCCCAAATGACAGTTTATACCCACATGTTTGACACTGGTGTACCCAGGATAACATACTTAATGCCATATGTGGGTATACACTACTGTTTTGGCACAGCCAGGCACAAAATGGAAGGAGCACTATTTTAGTTTTTGGAGCAGTTTGGTTTTTGGACACCATGCCACTTTTGCAGAGCCCCTGAATTGCCAGTAAAGTGGAATCCGCAGACATGTCAGCCCATTTTGGAAACTACACCCTTCAAGGGATTTATCAAGTGGGGTAGCGAGCATTATTAACCCTTAAGTGTTGCATTAATTTAATTTCCAGAAATGAATGTGCAGCTGATAATGAAAAGTTAAAAATGACATTTTTCTAGAGATACGCCATTTCAGTGCCCAATATGTTGTGCCCAGCTTATCTCTGCAGAGACACACACTCTAAAAACTGTTAAGCGGGTATCACGGGCACAACAGTTTTTGGAGCCGGGCACAACGTATTACACACTGAAATTATGTATTCCTGGAAAAATTGTCATTTTCACCTTTCACCATCAGCTGCATATTCATTTATGGATAATAAATTATAGCAATGCTTGGGGGTTAAAAATGCTCACTGTACCCCTGGATAAATTCCTTCAGGGGTGTAGTTTCCAAAATGGGGTAAACATGTCAGGGGATTCCACTTTACTGCGTTTCAGCTCTGCAAAAGTGCAATGGTGTCCAAAACCAAACCGTCCAAGTCTGTGCTCCAAAAACCAAATAGCGTTACTTCCTTTCTGTGGCCGGCTGTGCCCAAACAACAGTTTGTACCACATATGACATTAAGTACATTATGCTGTGTACACCAGTGTCATACATGTGGGCATAAAATGCAGTTTGGGCACACAGCAGGGCGCAGATGTGAAGGAGCGCTATGTGGTTTTTGGAGCGCAGATTCAGATGTTTGGGATCTGGACGACATGTCATGTTTGCAGAGCTTCTAAAGTACCAGTAAAGTGGAATCCCCTAGGGAATGACCCCATTTTGAAAACTGCACCCCTCAAACAATTTATCAAGGGGTGTAGTGAGCATTAGTATCCCAGACGTGACTGCACAGCGGATGGGGAAAAGTGAATATCTAAGCTGTGCAGAGTGCAATGGGTACACTAAATTCCCTACTATTTCCCCAGTAGTTCCTATTATTGGGGAAGTCACTCCGGGGTCACTTCTGGTTTATTATCCCTCGTAAGCTCTAAATCTGGTTTGTCCCCTGATATACGCTCGTAGAGCTTATACATTCCCTTCCTGACACTGTGAACCGAGAGCAAGGCAGGTGGTTTGGACTCCGCAACCAGAAATGAACGCACACGCGGTAGTTCAAGAAAAGAATATATATTTACTATAAGTTAATAAAGGCTAGTTAAAGGTAAAATGACAGGGATAAAGACAAGCAAAATATACAATATAGCATGAACAATTTCAAGGCAAATTCTGCAATGGTTTCTACTTTTACTCTGTCCACTTCTGCAGTATGGACACTGAATGAACAATATACTCAAAACTATCCCTAACTGACCCTGACATCACATTTGGGTGCACCCCCTTTTCCCCAGTGGTCCAGGTGGACCGCTTACAGTCCGTAGAAGCGCGCGGTGGGGCCCAAAGTCGGTCCTTTCTTTTATAGTGAAGCGTCCTCTCCTCACTGTTATCAGGATCTTGGGAGAAATGAAGTCCTCTTTAACAGGGAAACCCAATGAATGCAATGTAATCCAACAGCAGATTCCACTCAGCACACTGACAGTCCTGCCGAATCCATACACTGAGCTGGGATGTAAACCGGGATTTAGCAGGTGCTGTCCAGTACATCAACAGCACTGCGAGTCTCTATCTGTGGTATCCATATACACAGTCACAATGTCAGTCTCACTGATCAGCCACTGAGCACAGTTCCTTTCACGTGGACTCACTAGTCCTGTCGTCTCTTTACACTCTGTTTGTCTCTGGACCAAGATACAGCTTAGCTGTACAGAAAAATATCCACACCAGTTCAACACAGCACAGACACCTGTCTTCTCTCTTGCCAAGATGGCTGCTGCTCTCTGTCTCGTCACTTCCTGCTTCTCTGCTCACACTTTGTCTGCAGAACAGGCAGGCTGACATAAAAGGGGGGGGGGTCTCACTCCAGCATCATGTCACAATTACAATGGCTGCTGTCTTAAAGGAACAGAATCACAGAAATACATTCAACATTAACAGTTTATACAGACAAATGAAGCTTAGGACAACATTGGCTGTCTCTTACAACACAGCCAGTTGTGTTCTAATGATTTGGCGATTTTTGAGGTTTTTGTCTTCACATTGTACGAGCTATATTTCCTTTATTTTTCTGGTGATGTAACCATATGAGGGCTTGTTGTTTGCGGTATGAGATGTATTTTGTAATGACATCATTTTTGGGTGCCTACAACTTATTAAATACATTTTATTAACTCTTTCTTGGTGGATTAAAAAAAAAAAACCATCAATTCTGGCATTGCGTTTTACCTTGATATTTTTCGCCGTGCAGCATACAGCATAAGTACCATGTTACCTTTATTCTGCCGTTTCGTACAATTACGGCGATACCTCATTTATATTGTTTTTTTATGCGATACTAATTTTGCAGAACAAAAACCCATTTGGGGATATAAATCAATTATTTTTGTATCGCCATCTTCTGAGATGCGTAACATTTTTATTTTGCAGTTTACAGAGTTGGTTTAGGGCTTATTTTTTGCGGGACAATCTTTGCTTTTTATTGGTACTGTTTTGGGGTAGAAATTACTTTTTGATCACTTTTTATGGCATATTTTGTAAGGCAAGATCGCGAAAAATCATTACTTCCGGTGTTTTTTTCCCCCGATGTTCACCATGTACGTTAAATATTGTTTCAGTTTTATTGTACAGGTTGTTATGGATGCAGCAATACAAAATATGTATTGTTTTTATAAAAAAAATTTTTTATATACAGTACAGACCAAAAGTTTGGACGCACCTTCTCATTCCAAGAGTTTTCTGTATTTTCATGACTATAAAAATTGTAGATTCACATTGAAGGCATCAAAACTATGAATTAACACATGTGGAATTATATACTTAACAAAAAAGTGTGAAACAACTGAAAATATGTCTTATATTCTAGGTTCTTCAAAGTAGCCACCTTTTGCTTTGATTACTGCTTTGCACACTCTTGGCATTCTCTTGATGAGCTTCAAGAGGTAGTCACCTGAAATGGTTTTCACTTCACAGGTGTGCCCTGTCAGGTTTAATAAGTGGGATTTCTTGCCTTATAAATGGGGTTGGGACCATCAGTTGTGTTGTTCAGAAGTCAGGTGGATACACAGCTGATAGTCCTACTGAATGGAGTGTTAGAATTTGTATTATGGCAAGAAAAAAGCAGCTAAGTAAAGAAAAACAAGTGGCCATCATTACTTTAAGAAATGAAGGTCAGTCAGTCCGAAAAATTGGGAAAACTTTGAAAGTGTCCCCAAGTGCAGTGGCCAAAACCATCAAGCGCTACAAAGAAACTGGCTCACATGAGGACTGCCCCAGGAAAGGAACACCAAGAGTCACCTCTGCTGCGGAGGATAAGTTCATCCGAGTCACCAGCCTCAGAAATCGCAGGTTAACAGCAGCTCAGATTAGAGACCAGGTCAATGCCACACAGAGTTCTAGCAGCAGACACATCTCTACAACAACTGTTAAGAGGAGACTGTGTGCAGCAGGCCTTCATGGTAAAATAGCTGCTAGGAAACCACTGCTAAGAACAGGCAACAAGCAGAAGAGACTTGTTTGGGCTAAAGAACACAAGGAATGGACATTAGACCTGTGAAAATCAGTGCTTTGGTCTGATGAGTCCAAATTTGAGATCTTTGGTTCCAACCACCGTGTCTTTGTGCGACGCAGAAAAGGTGAACGAATGGACTCTACATGCCTGGTTCCCACCGTGAAGCATGGAGGAGGAGGTGTGATGGTGTGGGGGTGCTTTGCTGGTGACACTGTTGGGGATTTATTCAAAATTGAAGGAATACCGAACCAGCATGGTTACCACAGCATCTTGCAGCGGCATGCTATTCCATCCGGTTTGCGTTTAGTTGGACCATCATTTATTTTTCAACAGGATAATGACCTCAAACACACCTCCAGACTGTGTAAGGGCTATTTGACCAAGAAGGAGAGTGATGGGGTGCTACGCCAGATGACCTGGCCTCCACAGTCACCAGACCTGAACCCAATCGAGATGGTTTGGAGTGAGCTGGACCGCAGAGTGAAGGCAAAAGGGCCAACAAGTGCTAAGCATCTCTGGGAACTCCTTCAAGACTGTTGGAAGACCATTTCAGGTGACTACCTCTTGAAGCTCATCAAGAGAATGCCAAGAGTGTGCAAAGCAGTAATCAAAGCAAAAGGTGGCTACTTTGAAGAACCTAGAATATAAGACATATTTTCAGTTGTTTCACACTTTTTTGTTAAGTATATAATTCCACATGTGTTAATTCATAGTTTTGATGCCTTCAGTGTGAATCTACAATTTTTATAGTTATGAAAATACAGAAAACTCTTGGAATGAGAAGGTGTGTCTAAACTTTTGGTCTGTACTGTATATAATTCATTTTATATATTTTTTTGCTCTTTTTTTACTTTTTCATGTGTCCCATTAGGACACCTGAGCCAGCGATGCTTTGATCACTGGCTCGGTACTATAGACTGTAAGACACGAGTATACAATGTTTTACAGTCTATACATGTTTGACCGCGGAATCCAAGGGTTTAAAACCTCTGATCAGTTCCGACCGGAGGTTATGGAGCTGGGTGTTAACTGTCAGTTACAGCTAACACCCGGTTCCGATGCTGATAGTGAGTGGGCAGCCGGCCTCAGGCGTAGTATTACGCCCTGGTGCACGAAGTACCTAGCTCCCAGGGCATAATAGTACGTCCAAGGTCGTTAAGGGGTTAATATATCTTCGGTCCCAAAGACTTGGGTAGAGAGATGCGTGTGGAGTTTCCAGATGTATGGATAAACAGGTCAGTAGGCTTTTTAGTACTTGCAGACTTGGGATTTCAGAGGAAAACACTCTCTGAGGAGAAGCTTGAGCACGGAGGAAAAGACATCTCTGGTTGAAGTAGATTTACAGGTGCTGACTTGACTAATATGTCCTCCAACTTGCACCCACATGTGCAGACTGCACACACAGATCAACAGGGTTTCCAACCCTCTCCAGAGAGAGCTGTAGATCTACCCCTCCTCCAGGCCAATCAAGGGAGCCTGATTGGTTCTGGAAGTTCCCTGATTATACTAGACACTACCTACATTAACACAGCATGATGATGTAATCACAGACATAAATTACAATGAAATTATAGACAGTTGCAGTTTATAAAACATCCACAAGATGGCAGTGGTAAACTTACTGGAAAAGAACACACAACTACATAGACTTCAATGTGTGTGCTGGCTCTTGTGAAATCTGTATAAAGGAAAGAATGGGGAAATACATTTTTACCTCGTACGTAAATGTCCATACTACCTCAGTCTGTAAGGAGACTATTAAAGAGAACAGGATGAGCAGTACCGGGACATTACATATGTGTATACAGCCAAAGGAGAAGGCTATTGAGTTAGTGAGAACTAGGAGTCTAAAGATGGCTGCCGAGGGTGTAGTGGGCAGGCTAACTAGGGTAACGGGAAGGGGGAGTGAGTAAGAGAGGGAGGGGGGATACGAGTCAACTCTGATTGCAGCCCAAGGAATCATGGAAGTTGTAGGAAAGGCACAGAACAGGAAGTTGCAGATATAAATAAATGTAGAGGATGCCAGGAGCTCCTGACCAATTGCAGCCAAGGTGGGCAGTTTAAAACAATGGTTACTGCCCTGCTAGTGTCACTCCATCTGGGATTGTGAGCAGGAGAGTACCCATGCTGTTTTGTGAGCTTTGTTACTGTGCGATTCCTCTGTAGTTCCTCCCAGCATATTGATTTGTGCCTCCAGACATCTTCCTCCATTTTATCTTCCACCTTCCCTGAACTAATTTTATTTTTTATTGTCTTTTCACCTCTCTGCTGGCTGCTGATTAGAGTATAAGCCCCCTAAACAGCACCAACTCCTTTTTAGCAAGTTTATTTATTGTGTTTTTTTTTTCCTTCTTGCTTTTTGTTATATCCCTGTGCCGCTGCAGAGCTCCGTTCAGTGACCTAAGTTACTGACTGGGTCTCTGCTTAATTTTTTTTGGCTGCAGGGGCAAGGCCGGCTCCAGGTTTATGTGGGCCCTTGGGCAACAGAGCCCTAGTGGACCCCTTTTGAAGTAACTCATGCACACTGCAGCAAAAAAACAATCAAAATTGGGTATTTTTTGCTGAGGGAGACCTACTGAAGTGGATGGTAATACAGTCCATTCCATACAAGTAAATACAACCTGTTCAGACATCGGAAAGTAAAGTAAAGAGGAAGTTGAGGCGGACATCTGCCTCAGATTCTTCTTTATTTTCTGCCGACGGCTCATGGTGCAGAACATCAGCATTCTGTTGCGGCTTTCCACCACTGATTAGGCCCAAATGAATGAGTCTAACCAGTGGGGAGTCTCAAGCCGCGGCTCCCACACAGTATTATATGCTCCACAGTGGCCACCACACAGTACTATATGCTCCACAGTGGCTCTCACACAGTATTATATGGTCCACAGTTGGCCCCTATACAGTATTATATGTTCCACCGTGGCTCCCACACAGTATTATATGCTACACAGTGGGCACCCTCACAGTATTATATACTTCACAGTGGCCCTCATACAGTATTATATGCCTCACAGTGGCCACCACACAGTATTATATGCTGCACAGTAACCCCCACACAGTATTATATGCCCCACAGTTGCCCCCACACAGCATTATATGCTCCACAGTGGCTCCCACACAGTATTATATACTCCACAGTGGCCCCCACACAGTATTATATGCGCCACAGTGGCCCCCAGACAGTATTATATACTCCACAGTGGCCCCCACACAGTATTATATGCGCCACAGTGGCCCCCACACAGTATTATATGCACCACAGTGGGCCCCCTCACAGTATTATATGATGCACAGTGGCCCCACAGAGTATTATATTCTGAACAGTGACCCCCACACAGTATTATATGCTCCACAGTGGGCCCTCTCACAGTATTATATACTCCACAGTGGGCCCCCTCACAGTATTATATACTCCACAGTGGCCCCCACACAGCATTATATGCTCCACAGTGGCCCCCACACAGCATTATATACTCCACAGTGGCCCCCACACAGTATTATATGCGCCACAGTGGCCCCCACACAATATTATATGCTCCACAGTGGGCCCCCTCACAGTATTATATGCTGCACAGTGGCCCCACAGAGTATTATATGCTGCACAGTGACCCCCACACAGTATTATATGCCCCACAGTGGCCCCCACACATTATATGCTCCACAGTGGCCCCCACACAGTATTATATGCTCCACAGTGGGCCCTCTCACAGTATTATATACTCCACAGTGGGCCCCTACACAGTATTATATGCTGCACAGTGGCCCCCACAGAGTATTATATGCTGCACAGTGGCCCCCACACAGTATTATATGCTGCACAGTGGCCCCCACACAGTATTATATACTCCACAGTGGGCCCCCCTCACAGTATTATATACTCCACAGGGGCCCTCATACAGTATTATATGCTCCCAAGAGCCCCTCTCCTCCTAGAGCCCGTGCTATTGTTATACTCTGGGGTTTCTTTTTTAATAAATTTGCAAAAATATCTACATTTCTGTTTTTTTCTGTCAAGATGGGGTGCTGAGTGTACATTAATGAGGAATAAAATGAACTTTTTTGCTTTTAGCAAATGGCTGCAATGAAATAAAGAGTGAAAAATTTAAAGGAGTCTGAATACTTTCCGTACCCACTGTATATACAATATTTTTCAGACAATAAGATGCACCTAGGTTTTAGAGGAGGAAAATAGGAAAGAAAATTTTGAAGCAAATTGTGGTAAAATATTAAATAACATATGGGTGTTTTAGTTTTGCAACAGCTGCCTAGAATTTGCCTATGTTAATGTTAACCCCTTCCCGCTGGTGGCATTTTTAGATTTTCGTTTTTATTTTCTCACCTTTCAAACCCCATAACTTTTTCATTTTTCCAGTCACAGATCCATATGAGGACTTAATGTTTGCGGGACAAATTGTTCTTCATAATGGTACAATTTATTATTCTGTATAATGTACTGGGAAGCTGTAAAAAAATCAGAATGTGGTGGAATTGGAGAAAAAGTACATTTGTGTGACTTTCTTACAGGCTTCGTTTTTACGGCGTTCATTGTGCAGCCAAAATGACATGTCACCTGTATTCTATGTTTTGATATGATTCTGTGGATACCAAATTTATAGTTTTATATACATTTTAACCCCTTAACAAAAATCCAAAACTTCGCAAAAAAATGTTTTTTCTTAACGTTTCCATATTTTAACACCGGTAACTTTTTTTTTTTTTTTTTTTAGATATCTGTGTACGGGGATGCATAGGGCATCTTTTTGCGGGACCAGGTGTACTTTTTATGTAACCCCTGCAAGGAGCACTTTGCATACAGCAAATGCAGTTAATGCCAAGCCAGGACCCACTACAGCAGACATCAGCCATTTTATGCTGAGGGACAGTGGATTACATTTCCCTATACTCCTTACTCCAAGGGGAGGAGTATCAGAGAAAGGGACTGATTGGCTGAGCATGGAATTATGGGAAAGGTCTGCAGAAGGGGCTTCTTCCAGCAACTGCCAGGGAGCACATAGCTTGGCACTGGGTAACCCAGGACATAGAGACAGTCCTGCCAGCCCACCAGCTCACTCTGAGGGAAGAAGCAGCATCCCTGCAGCAGTAGCAGCACCACCTGTCCAGAGTGATCAGACTCCCAAAAGGTACCCAGGGCTGCATCCAAGAAGACTCCTGCCTCATATTCCATTAGTATCCTGTCATCTGAAAGCTGCAGCACCCAGTGAGACTCCAGGCTGGCACCAGATTCCCTGCAAGAGTTAGTGAGTAGACTTTGCTGTACTGCTGTTAGAAGGTTTATGAGAACTATGGTAGAAAGGATCTGCTGTGTCTATAGTGCACCAATGTTTCCTGAATGCGCGCCATCATCCGCAGCAACTGGGCCCCAACGGATTATTCTGTTTATTGCTGCAGCCTTTAGTAATTCTGCATTGTGTGCTGTTATTTAGGAGTGCAAGCTGTTACCTGAAGTATGATTGCATATATGTGATGACAATCATCTGTGGGTCACTATCTTAACCCTGTGCTATTCCCTATAGTTTATTATACCCGCCAGGCCTGGCACATAGTCCATTCCTACCACTAGATGGTTACTACTATAGGATGTACCTGTGCGTTGTCATGTGAATTACTGAAACATTTCTCTGTTCATATTTTATTAAGTTTGCCTTTGTTTACCCTTCCCATAATAAACCGGTTAAGTAGTTTTACCCTCCACATTTGTGAGTGTGTACTGAGCTTAGGTGGGGGTTTCCCGAGTCGACCCCTAGCAGAAGAGGAAGACCCTCCTGAATTCCTATAGAGCTCCTAGCAAGATTCGGGTGGAGGCACTGCGCCATAGTGAGGTGAGAACTACAACACACCCTGCCTACAGAGGTCGGCCCAAAGGGGTGTTACATTTAGCTATACCATTTTGGGGAAGGTCTATTGCTTTGATCACTTTTTATTCAAATTTTTATCAGAGCTGAAACAGTGAAAAAAACGGCAGTTTGGCACTTTTGATTTTTTTTTCCCTCACTGCTCAACGTACGGGAAAAATATTTTTATAAGTTTGTAGACTGGACATTTTCAGATACAGGGATACCTAATGTGTATTTTTATAATTTTTTTTATAGTTTTAGATGTATTCAAGGGAAAGGGGGGGTGATTTGAGCGGCCGCCATAATTTTTAAACACCCAGCATCCACCGTAATAGTACTGCGGATGTTGAGAAGGGATTCGCACCGCCAGGACACCCTCTCCTCTTACCCCAGGGCCCGCAGCATCGGCCCACTCCTGCCAACGCTGGCTTCCTCCCCCCCCCCCACATGTTCTGACTATAAGATGCACCCCCCATTTTCCTCCAAAATTTAGGGGGGAAAAAAAAGTGTCTTATACTCAAAAAAAATACAGTATATATGTGTTGAATCATAACATACACCCCGCATTTTTAATAAAGGTTCAATAAATAAAGTTTCTATACATGTGTAAAAACACAACACATACACAAAATGTCCCAAACCTCACAATCGTCCCAAATAAGATAGAGCAGTAGAGGCATATGCCTTACTGGCATCTGACACTGATGCGGCCAGTGAGGGAGAAAAGGAAAATGCCCCATTCCTCTGTTTTTGAGGTCCTCCTCATCCAGTGATGAGCAACCCCAAAGGAGGCGCCCCAGAACAATTGCTGAGGCAACTCCTGAAAGTGCAGAACCAATGTGGACCCCACCCCCTGAAAATTATGAACCTCAGCTTCCTGACTTTGTGGGCGGGTCAGGAATCCAAATTGAGACTGAAGGCTTTAGAGAAATTTACTTTTTCAAAGTCTTTACCTCTGAGTTAATAGATTTTATGGCAGCCCAAACAAATTTGTATGCCCAGCAATTTATAGAACAATACTGTATGCCACTATTTCATATGTTAAGACGCAGAGGTGGACCCCAGTAAATGCAGGAGAGATGAAGATTTTCTGGGGTCTTGTTCTGCATATGGGCATAGTAAAAAAAAACCCAAACATTAGACAGTATTGAAGTGTGGGGAAAATTCTAAATCCTTATCAAATCATGACATCACTGATCATCTAAAACAAAATAATATTAGTTTTATTTGTTAACAAATAGGAACACACACACACATAGCTGTAGTTTGTCTGCCCACAGACTTCCAATAGACACAGATTTTTATACCTTACTGGTCACATGATTTTATGGATTAGCTTTTTCACAATATACGGAAAAATATGCTGACATCATATAATATATATAAAACAAGAGACAGACAAAACTTCAGAGGAATAGAATAACTTATTCATTAGCTGTCGTATCTTTATATAAGCAATAACTATATGCTCAGTATACATAAATCACACAACTAAGTCTACAGGCATGAGGGGAGTTTTCCATTCTCTGTCAGACTGATTAATTACTGTCTCATTCTAATCCTTAATATCAATCACTGCAAAATACTTATATGATATAATGTAAAACAAAACATTCCCAACATTCCCTCCTTTTATCATTATATCATATTTCTGTAGTTTACATCAGAGCTGTTGTTATCGTTTACATATTTTCACAAGTATCGTCATATAACAGAAACTTCTTCCAATTTCTCGTCATCATCCGGTTGTAGTTCGCAATATATAGTCTTTGTTATGGCTGTATCAATAAATCTTTGTATCAGTCCTTGTATAGTGCAAGGTATACAACAGCATCTACAAGTTGCCAAAATACCAATTACAACAGATAAAGATATCAGGAATGATGTAATGAGTTCCATTCCACTCCATTTTCCAAACCAGCCTTCTAGCCAATTCTTCTGACGATATAAGTCCCTTCAGCGCCTTCATAATGCTCCCATCTGATGGAGTATTATTGGGAATAAAAGTGCAACAGTAAGTTCCAAACATTTTATAAACACCTCCTTCTTTTGCTAATATCATGTCTAAGGCCATTCTATTTTCTCAGGCCATTAAAGAGGTAGGACCTAGTTGTTCTGCAATACCTTTTACAGCATCTCTAGTGTAGTTAACAAATTTCTGCTGGTTATAATATAAATAATTTATCCAGTCAACATTTTTATTTATTGTTATCCACCAGATGAGAAAAGACTCAAACCCCGCAGCAATCTGTTACTTGCCTTAAAGGGATATTCCCACGAACATAACTATTTTTAAATTTGTAGATAATTAAAAGTTAAACATTTCTGCAAATATAAGTAATTAAACATTTTGCAGAGTTTTAAAGATTTTCTCTAAATATTGTGGTAATTTGGGGGGATTTAGCCTCAAAGGCGGCAGCCTCCTGGGCTCGACAGCGGTGTAGGTGGTACTGGGTGCCGGAGAAGCAGCATTCAGACGGTGCTAATCCAAAGTAAAATGGCTTTTATTCAGCTTACACATGGAACAAAAAATAACAAACAGCCTGGCACAGTCAGTCTTTTCAGGACCCCAGTCCTCTTGGGACAGACCGCCTTGTCTGTCTCCAACTGGTTCCCCGACTACCTGCTTCCTGCAGGTCTCCACAGCACTCTCTCCTGCTACAGACACTCCGTCTGGAGTTGGTGCCCCCACCTATGGGTGTGGCTGAGGAGCTTTTCAATCCTGGTTTTGGGTCACTCACTAGCGCCCTCTGGGTTCACACTCTCACAATATATTGTGGTCACAAGTTGTTGTCTTGAGCTGTTTCCACTGGATACGACCATGAATGCAGGACCTTTCTTAGGTCAGAAAATCAGCTATGATTTCCTTATTGTGGCCAGGATATCTTCTGATACATGTAGTGTCCCTGCCTGATAACCCAGCTCCAATAAGAAAGTTATGGCTGGGTTCCTGACAAGTCCCAGGCCATAGAAATTTTCTGCATTTGTGGTCTTATCCATTGGCAATCGATCAAGACAACAGACTGTCACCGCTAAGATTGTTAGAGAAAATCTTTAAAACTCTGCAGAATTTTTATCTACTTATATTTGCAAACATGTTTACCTTTTAATTATCTACAAATATAGATATAATTATGTTCATGGGAATACCCCTTTAAATTTATTCGGTACTCCCATTGGAACTCCTATTTTATCAAAAGACCCCCCCGGGGACCTCTCTTTGGTTCTATGCCAGTCCTGAGAATCTTCTTCAAACATCTTATCCCATTCTGCATATGAGAACAGGTGGAAGGGCATTATGATTTGTACCAAGGCACTCTCACCCTTCCTTTTAGGGGGGAGTCTAGGCCTCAATTTCTTTTCTCCACACAACCACCAAATATCTGCTCTCGCTTGTTTATGATTTGTGACCCATTCTTCTGAATAATTTTGTTAAGAGTTTGAGATCTTTATTCTACTTGAAAAATAGGTATCATTATATTTACCTACATACTTACCATCTCGCTTTCGAACCAAACAAGTGTAGTTACCTGCATAGGCTGTAACCAGTGGGGGTAGATATCCATTCTGTACTAGAGGATACAATTATTATCATTATTATTGTTTATTTATATAGCACCATTAATTCCATGGTGCTTTACATTTGAGGATTTACATACAGTACACAAGATATACAAAACAAATATAATACTAACTGTGACCAACTGGCACAGTGGGATAGAGGGCCCTGCCCACAAGGTATTACAATCTATGATGGAAGAGGGATAGTGACAGATGGTGAGGGTAGAGACTATACAGGTGGTGGTGTGGTGACAGTTGCGTTATTGGCGGTTGTAGGCCTTCCTGGATAGGTGATTCTTCAGGGCCTTCTTGAAGCTTGTGACTGTGCAGGACAGTCTGATGTGTCTTGGTAATGAGTTCCAGAGTATGGGGGATGCACGGGAGAAGTCTTGGAGACGTTTGTGTGAAGAGCAGATAAGAGAAGAGTGGAGGCAGGATAAACAAATTTTTTTTTAGAATAGTTAGTAAACACTCTGGATATTATCTCTACCATTCCCATCCCTCCTGTTGAGACAAGAGTCCCTCATAGCTCAATACAACAGCATCTTTCAGGGTGGACGGTAGAATTGGTTTTCCTTCAATTCTTATATGGACATCATTGTTTAGAGTGTCTCCTTTTGCCAACCATTTTTATGTGGATACTAAGCGTTTGGCATGTGTTGCTGAGGAGCCTTCACATATTTTCTATCATTAAACTTTCAGCATGTCAAACATAATTGACAATAAGTGGTTGCAAAGTAGGTAAACCTAGGAGTCACCAATGACACAATCTTAACACAATCATCCCTCTTTTTGACCTGGGAGCAACAGAGCACCCGTTAGCACCTCTCCATACTGAGGTCTCAAATGACCTGCAAGCACATCCACACCACTGACAGTGTACCTATCCCACAGTCACAACAGGTGCACAGAATTAAAGGAACATTTTCCTGCAGGTCTTCCAGTGTGGTGTATCTCATAATGTGTGTGCAATGTCCCACCACAGGCCTCTAGGTGGGGGAAACAGGGCAAAGACTTAGTCAGCGCATGAACTCACACAGATCCACCATTAATAACAGCAGAACAGATCTCCCAGTGGCCGCACATTTCTCCAGAGAAGACCACTCTATTGAAGATTTGCGGGTTGTGGTTTTAATGGGACATTTTAAGATGCAGAGGGAGAGGAAAGAATGGGAGTACAAGTTAATGCAAAAATTTCAAACTCTGCAATTTGGACTTGGTCACACTATGTATGACCTGTGAGGGTCACAAATCACCACCTGATTACAACAGATAACAGATCCCTCTGTCATGCACCACAAATTTTACAGACTGTTTATTTCCTGACCTGTTGTAAATAACTTCCCTACTTATATTGCATTTTGTTATTCCAAAATCCTTTTGAAGATCCATGTCTTGTGTATGTATAAATAGTGTGAATTTTCAGTTTCTAGTATTACACCATGTCTGAAGAAGAGAGCTAGCACTCTCGAAAGCTTCCTTATCAAATATACTCAGCCTCTAAAAGGTATCGCATGATTTCTTCACTCTTCCACTACTTTCTATGGCTAACACGGCACAACATTACACTACTACCAGGAATCAAAACAGCCGATGTGTCCATTCACTACATGGAAATAGCGAAAGGCTGTCAGCATACCTAGGAAGAACCAAACTGAGAAGAAGTATTTTCTTCTTACCCTTATATTACTTATAGATAAAACCACATGTATCAGAGACCTAATACCCTCTTCCTTTTCTATGGATAATACTAACACTTGTTCCTAATTCATTCTACAAATGACACAAAACTCTTTCTGCAGATTTCACAGACTGCAGGCATCCACAACTTTCACTTCCTGTGATAAATTGTAACCGAGTGTTCCGTAGACAGATTCCTGTGCTGGCGAAGCAGCGACGATGTTATACTTAGGCAGGTCGCTAGGGACCCATCTCTTCCTCCGTTGGCCCAGTTGCGTGCTTCTCATCCGGACCTTCATTTGTCAACTTACAGTCTTCTTGCGGAAATTCTCTTTGTCCCCCCTTCTTTCCTCGACCATGACTTACCTGGAGTCAGCTCTATCCTGCGCTGACTCTTTCCCGTGTGCTCTATCGACTCTTTACAGCATTCTTCTCCTGGACGCTACTCCTGGGCCCCCCCTCATATACAGTTCCTTGGGAGTCAGACCTCCACGCTGGTCTTTCCCCTGCCGACTGGGATAGGTCTTTCCTGTTCGCATATAAGCTTCCGTTACCTTGCAGTGCGCAAGAAAACAATTTCAAGATTCTGTCTCGGTGGTACAGGTGTCCTGATTTCCTCCATAGAATCTATCCTGCTGTGACTGACCGGTGTTGGCGCTGTGGCACAGAGAAACGTACCTTGTATCACATCTGGTGGGAGTGTGACATTCTTAGGCCCTTCTGGGATGCTGTGTTTGACCTGTACGCTTCCCAACTGGCCCTTCTTTCAGTTATCCCTGGCAGGAATGCTGCGGTAAAGAAGGATCTCCTGCAACACTTTTTCACGGCTGCCAGAACAGTCATTCCCAGGCACTGGCGGAGCACTTCTGCCCCCTCCCTGGTTGAATTCCTACAGGAGCTTCTCCTAATAAGGAGAATGGAGGCCTTGGTGGCGGAGGAGTCCTCCGATCCTTCCAAATTTGACGCTCTCTGGTGGCCTTGGGTGGTGTTTCAGGAGTCGACTGAGTTCTCCTCTTTCTTCTCCTGATCTGGAACTACTCTTATTTTACCGTTCTCCTTCCCCTTCCCTCTTAAGAGGTTACTGGTCGTTCTACCCTCCCCCAATGTCTCCCCTCCTCACTTCCCCACCTATGTGTGGTTCCTGCTGTGTATCTCCTCTGTTTGTCTGTCTGTCCCTTGTTTCTCCGCAGCCTATGTTAGTCAGCTTCTATATACCTGGGCCTTCGCCCCTTAGTTTGTACATTGTGTCCTCATACTGTGGGCGGGGTTCTCCCCTAGCCTCTTATGTTTAGGCAAGGCCTGCGTGCCTTTGCACCTTTTGCTCGCATATAATATTGTTATTATTGTTTTGTTTTCCTTATTTTCTCCTCTTTTGTATTGTATTTAAAAATTTTAATAAACATTGATTAAACATAAATTGTAACCAAGATACCTGACTGTGGTTTGCCATAACTGTAACTTATCTTTATTTACCTTATGGCCTTGTTCTGCTAGAAAATTTAACAAGGCAAAGGTATCTCGCTTACAACTATCTTGGTTGTCTGAGGCTGTAGTGTTGTAGTGAGGATGCAGGTGTAGAGTCCCTCTGCTAGTGACATTCTTCAGCAAATAAACAGTTAATGTTGTTTTAGTTCAGACTGTGCTCTGGGATCAGATTACACTCAGAGATATTCAGTGGAGAGACAGTGTAAAAACTACAGGACCCACGATCCAACGGGAGCCAGTTGGGGGAGGAGAGAAGAGAGGAAGGGAGGAGGCTCGGTGGTTGTTTTTTGATCTGGGGGACATTTTGTGGATCACCTGAGAAAGGACCTGTAAAGAACCTGCCTGTTAGCAGACACGTGCCCGGGCCGTGAGTACAAGTTACAGTTTGTGGACATTACTAGATAGCTGGATAAGAGACAGCATGGTGTGAGGCTGCCACCATTTCACTAAAGACACATGTTGGAATTGTAATGCAGTCAGCCATTTCTACTAAAGGAAAAAAAAAACTGTGGCACATGCATGCAGGAGCCACACCAGATGCAGCCCCAGTTTTCAATTATAATTCTGCAGATTGGAGTGAAATACAGAGATAAATGTCAGTGATGTGAATTGTATCTGTAACAGTAAGGGGAACAAGTGGGGAACAAGTGAGAGACAGCAGCCTGAGGTTCCCCCACCTGCCTGTAAGGAGAGAGACTACACCTAAAGCTCATCTGCACCTCTGCATGGTTATTTGTGATTCATTTGGGAGCTGCACAGTTGTGGATATATTGGACTCTTTTTGTTTTGGTACTAGAGGACTATGGACACATTTTGTTCTCCTTAAACCTGTTTTTCCCTCACCTCAGACACAAGCTTCTGAGGGCATTTTGAACCAGTTGGACCATAGAAGTGGAGTTATTGTGTGATTAGATGCATGCATGTGAACTAATAACATTACCTTAATGTCATTACTGGTAGTTAATTAGCCAATCATTTGATTTTCTGTCATTTTATATTGCTACCTATACACTTTATAACTTGTTTTGAGGAAATTTTACTAACCTGTTCCAATAAATGTTCTCTGCTGACAAAGGAAAATTGTGTCAGAAAATTGGGGAATATTTGGGGTGGTACCAAGGCTCTAGGCAGGGGTTACATCCCATAAATAAATAAAATCAAGCTCCACCCACGGGTGTGCTACATTTTTGGGGGCTCGTCCGGGATAATTTGTGGCCCGCCTACTGGTGAGTGACTCCGACCCCTTTCCCCCCCCCCAAGTGTCTCAAACAAGCCAGAGACCGCAAAGATGGCAGAAACAACTCTAGACTCACTGGCTGTTTCAGAGTGGTGCAGAACCCTTCAACTAGACCAGAGTCACTGTTTAGGCCTGTTTGTCTCCACTGCTATCCTTACCCAGCGACAGATTTACCAGATAATGGATGAGACTTTACCCGGCAGTCGTTGTTTCATTAGAGGCCTGAATCAAGACCTATGAGCATGAGAGTCCTATTGGAATTAGACTGCCCTGTCGCTAATTTAGTGGTGCCTAACAGATTTGAAGTAGGAGCTGAAAAATACAAAGTGCAAATAGTCGTACCAGCCAAAGACCAGCAGATACCGCTTCCAAGTCATCCTTCGGCTCAAACAACTACTACCGCCTTAATCGGCCCAGAGTTTCTGAATGCTCTTGGTGATTTAGTGGAAAAGTGTGCTAAGTCGGGACATTCAACGGCTAGATACAAACGTCTGCCAATGTTCTCAGGGACTCAGCCTCTCCCAACTGAAGAAGAGAGCTTTGAGGCCTGGATGGAACAGGCTCTGCAAGGTCTGGATGAATGGGAAGTTTCAGAAGCTCTAAAAAGGCAAAGGATAGCGGAAAGTTTGAAAGGCGTAGCAGCTGATACTTTTAGGAATCTTAAGCTGAGTAAGAAAGAGTGCACTGCACGTGACTACCTGGAGGCCCTACAGGATGTGTTCGGCAGGACAGAGGGGGTTTCTGAACTTCTGTACCAGTTTGAGCACACTTACCAAGAAAAGGGAGAGAAGCTGTCTCTTTATATACAGCGGCTGGATAAAATATTTCATCAAATAATGCTAAAGAAAGGTATGGATGTCAACTCGGTGGATAGTGTCAGAGTGAGACAGCTACTTCGAGGAGCTCTACCCTTGGACCCGGTTATGCTCAAGTTGAGGTCCCAAGGGGACTGTGGCGCACTTAGATATAACCAGTTGGTCAAGTTGGTTCGAGAAGAGGAAGCCATGTTGGAGGAAAAGGGGGTCAGTGTAAGGGTCCCAGGAACATTCAGTGCTAAAGTGCAGACAGCACAAGCTTGTTGTGCAGGGGAGGAGTTAGCTCAGCTGAGGGAACAAGTGTCAAAGCTAACTGAGCTGGTGACCCTAGTAGCTGGTACTCAGTTACAACTGGATAAAAAGACTGAGACTGTCCTTCCGGGTACTGCCCACCAGAAGGAAAAGCAGGGAAAGGATGCCATAATCTGTTACAAGTGCGGAGGAAGAGGGCATGTTAGGAGACAATGCCCAAGCTCTGAAACCTCAAAGGAAGTCCCGACAAGAAAGCAGCTGGGAAACTTCAGGGGGCCCCAGTGAAGGAGTCAGCTGGGCGTCCCAAAGGAAGGAACTCCAATCAAGCCAAACGTAGGGTCGACCATCCCACCTTCAACTCTCAAGCTAAAATCAAAACGGAGACCCAACCTCTACCACTAAAGTGCGTGAGAGACAAAACTAAAGCCATAAACACGGGAGATGAGTGTAGAAGAGTCCGCCATGCATGACCATTCTCAAAGTACCACGAGTCAGCAGAAAACCAGACCCCAGAAGGTTGTGTCAGGCACCACAACAGACACAAGATCAAGAATACCTCCTAAGTTAACAGGGCCTTCCCCAGTAGTCTCAGTCCGGATTGAAGGAGTGTACAGCAAAGTCCTGTTGGATACTGGTGCTCAGATAACTGTGCTTTTTAGGGACTTCTACCAAAAGCATTTAAAGCATCTCCCTCTTCACAAGTTAGAGAATTTGGAGATCTGGGGCCTCAGCGACACAAAGTTCCCTTATGATGGTTATGTATCTCTCAAGTTGGAGTTTCCTTCCTCTGTGGTGGGGTCAACTGAAGTCTTCGAAACTTTGGCTGTTATTTGCCCCAGGTCAAGAGAAGGTGGGGAAGCAGCCATGCTGGTAGGCACAAACACCGACTTTGTGCGAAGAATGCTGACACCACAATTGGTGAAAGAGCCAGAGGCAGTGCACCCAGTGTTGAGGCCAATATTTGCCCTGCTAAAGTCTCAAGAAAGGTACCAGAAGGAAGATATCGGTCATGTGTGGACTCAAGCCAGTAAAGAATATATTGTTTTGCCCGGTAAAGTTACCTGCTTGAGGGCCAAGATTAAAATGTACCGTGACAGTACGAGTTCTCACCTTATGATGGAGATGGATCCTGAAGCAGATTTACCTCCTGGAGTAGAGTTAGTGCCAGAAGTCTGGCCATCGAACAAATTAAAGCATCCACGGGACTCTCTTCTGGTGTGGTTGAAGAATACTGGGAGTGCTCCAATAGTGTTGCGGCCCTCTGTACGCCTCAGAAAGGTTTACAATGCTACCCCTTTACCCACCACAGCCCTCCTTGAAGCAAGGCCAGAAGCTGTTGAGGCCCTGATTGATAAGGTGGATATAGGAGGAGGTCGGATGTCACCAGAGTGGATAGACAAAGTTCGAAAGTTGTTGAAAGCACGAAAAAACTGTTTCTCCGCACACGAGCTGGATATGGGATGTGCAAAGAGTGCGCAGCACCAGATACGATTGAAAGATAATAGACCTTTCAGAGAACGCCCTCGAAGAGTAGCCCTTGGTGATTTGGAGGATCTACGAAAGCATCTGGAAGAACTTAAAGCAGCTGGGATAATCCGAGAATCCCGAAGTCCCTATGCTTCGCCTATAGTCATGATACGCAAGAAGAATGGCACCATCCGGATGTGTGTTGATTACCGGACTTTAAATCAGCGGACCATTCCTGATCAGTATGCCACCCCTCGAATTGAAGATGCTTTAAATTGTTTGGTGGGGAGTAAGTGGTTTAGCGTATTGGATCTGAGGAGTGGATACTATCAGATTCCAATGAGACCTGAAGACAAGGAGTTGACGGCTTTCATCTACCCAGGTGGATTTTTCGAATTTGACAAGATGCCGCAAGGGCTCATGGGGGCTCCAGCTACATTCCAGAGACTCATGGAGAAGACGGTCGGCGACATGCATCTGCTGGAAGTGATTGTATATCTGGATGATATAATAGTGTTTGGGAAAACACTGGAAGAACACACAGACTGGCTGATGAGAGTCTTGGACCAGCTTAGGCAAGAAGGATTGAAGCTGTCTCTTGAGAAGTGTAAGTTTTTCCAGCCTTCTGTTACGTATGTAGGGCATGTGGTTTCAGCTGAGGGGATAGCCACTGACCCAGCAAAACTGGAATCTGTGGCATCATGGCCCAGACCTCGAACTATCACTGAAATAAGCTCTTTCCTGGGTTTCTGCAGCTACTACAGGAGATTTGTCAAGGGGTTCTCCAAAATAGCAAGACCGCTCAATCAGCTGCTGCAAAATGAGGTGGAACCTGGAGACGCTGATGAAGAGGCAGCTCTTCAGAAACCAAAGGGGCCCAGAAATTCAAAGGAGTATATTGAAGACCGTTGGAGTCCTGAATGTGAGCAGGCTTTCGAACAGTTGAAGTATTGCCTTACCCATGCTCCAGTGCTAGTCTACGCTGACCCTGCCAAGCCATATGTACTACATGTGGATGCAAATCGAGAAGGTCTTGGAGGAGTGTTATATCAAGAACATGATAAGACCAGTGGCTTTTGTGAGCAGAAGTTTGTCTCCCACGGAGAAGAATTATCCAGCTCATAAATTGGAATTCTTGGCTCTAAAATGGGCTGTGGTTGACAAATTGCATGACTACTTGTATGGGGCTGAATTTGAAGTTCAAACTGACAATAACCCCTTGACTTACATCCTTACCACTGCCAAACTGGATGCTACAGGACATCGGTGGATGGCTGCCCTGTCAAATTACAACTTTAGCCTCAAGTACCGCCCAGGAAAGGAAAATGGGGATGCCGATGGACTGTCCCGAAGACCTCATGGCCATCTGCATCCTAATGATGAGTGGGTGGAAATTCCTGCACCTGGGGTGAGAATCATGTGTCAATATGTCAGCTGTTCTCAAGATGGGTGCTGGGCACGAAAGCTTGGGCTTCATGAGGAGAGTGTGCCGGAAGTCTACTGTAATCTGGTTACTTTGCAAGCTTCACCCCTTCCTGCTATTACACGGAGTGATTTGAAGAGAGATCAAGGAGAAGACTCACTATGTCGGCTTGCTGTAGAGGCCTTACAGAAACGGCAAGCTGATATACTGCACACAGATGATCATCCTTTGGCTAGACTCCTTGTCAAAGAATGGGATTGGTTGAAAATCCGCCATGGGCTGGTTTACCGAAGAGCCCCAAGTCATTTAGAAATGGCAGCTACTACTCCCTCAAAAGTACAAGGAAGTAATACTCCAATCACTGCATGATGATCATGGTCATCTGGGTTATGACCGAACTTTAAGCCTAGTCAGGGACAGATTCTACTGGCCATGTATGAAGCAAGATGTAGAGGATTACTGCCGGTCTTGCCTTCGCTGCATTCAGAGGAAAACCCTGCCTGCTAGAGCCGCTCCCCTAGGGAAAATGGAAAGTCAAGGGCCGCTGGACCTTGTTTGTATAGACTTCTTATGCATTGAACCAGATGAAGGCGGAGTCAGCAATGCAATGTCTTAGTGGTGACTGACCACTATACAAGATACGCTCAGGCTTTCCCTACACGTGACCAAAAAGCCATCACAGTGGCGAAGATACTTGTTGAAAAGTTCTTTGTGCACTATGGCCTTCCGAGGAGGATACATTCGGATCAAGGGCGTGATTTTGAAAGCAATTTGATTCATGAGCTACTCACATTGCTGGGGGTACAGCCAGAGCGCTTTAACAGAACCCTGTTGGACATGTTAGGCACACTGTTGGCTGAGAAGAAAGTCCATTGGAGCCGGCATGTAGCTACTGTCGTCCATGTATACAACAGTACCAGAAGTGATGCTACAGGATTCTCTCCATACTTCCTCATGTTTGGAAGAGAGGCTTGACTTCCAGTTGATTTGCTGTTCGGTGTTACTGCCGATGACACATCAGCACAGTCACATGCGAGCTATGTAAAAAGATTAAAGGAAAACTTGAAACAGGCCTATGAACAGGCTGAAGCTGCTGCTGGGCGACGTCACTATCAAAATAAAGCTCGGTATGACAAAAAGGTGAAGGTCCATGACTTACAACCAGGAGACAGAGTTCTCCTAAGAAATCTGGGCCTTCATGGAAAGAACAAACTGGCAGATCGTTGGGGTTCACAAATCTACATCATCTGCTCGCAGTTGCCCAACATCCCAGTGTATCAAATTCGGCCAGAAGGGAAGAATGGACCCATAAAGTCATAGCATCGAAATAATCTTATGCCTTTGACAGAATCTGCGAGGATCATAACTCCAGAACCTAGAATGGCTCAACGTAAACCCAACTCTAGGCGGTCTAGGAGACTCAGGCGAAGGGAACGTTTACTTCTAACTCAGGAAGATATTGCCCCAATAAAAGACACAGATACAAGTGAGGATGAGTGGGAGCTGGATGAGTTTTTCTATGACTAGAATGTGGATCCTCCACTAGACATTAATTTGAATATCAATGCTCCAGAATTCATTCCCCAACAAATTCAAAAGGAGCTGGATGATCAGTCTGCCCGAGATGCAGATGATTCCTTGCCAAGTGACAATGGAGATGGCACCGGTTCTCCTGATGAAGACCCTAAAAATTCTGCTGAAGCAACTCTTCCTAGTCATGAGGATAAGGGAAATGAAGTTGTGCAAGACACATGTCAAGAAAAGGAACAAGATGTGTCTGGGCCAGGTCATGAGTCAAGCTCCTCTGTTACAAGTGCTGAAACAAGACCTTCAAGAACCATTAGACCTCCACAGAGACTTACCTATGATTCCCTGGGTCATAGTACTCAAGAGCCTATTAGGACTGCTCATCGACTGACCTTCGCCCATTCTCCCTTAATCATTAGTTCATTTGGTGACACCCCGCCCCAGGAAAAGTGTGGTAATGTACCTTGGTGGGATGTTCCTCTTGCATATAATGCTAATGCTCATTTGATGGTATATTAATAGTTTTACATTGGATGTTCACCCATGTTTTTTTTGTTGTTTTCTCATCTTGAGAGGACTCAAGACTTTAAGTGGGGGGAGAATGTAGAGTCCCTCAGCTAGTGACATTCTTCAGCAAATAAACAGTTAATGTTGCTTTAGTTCAGACTGTGCTCTGGGATCAGATTACACTCAGAGCTATTCAGTGGAGAGACAGTGTAAAAACTACAGGACCCACGATCCAACGGGAGCCAGTTGGGGGAGGAGAGAAGAGAGGAAGGGAGGAGGCTCGGTGGTTGTTTTTTGATCTGGGGGACATTTTGTGGATCACCTGAGAAAGGACCTGTAAAGAACCTGCCTGTTAGCAGACACGTGCCCGGTTTGGGAATGAGAGCAATTGGGTTTGACTATTCACTCTTAGACTCTTCAATCACCCCGAGGGCTAACATATCTTTTACCTCCTTTGGATATGGCCTGTCTATGAGCTTCAGGTATTCGGTACGGCTTTAGATTGACTCGTACCTGCGGCTCAGTGACAATGTCATGCTCTGATCAGATCAGTACGCCCAGGTAAGTCAGAAAATACATCATTATTTCTCTGTACAAATTCTTTTGCCTCTTGTACCTGTATCCTGGATAGTGTCTCAGCTATTTGTACCTCAGGAAAATCCTTAGCTTGTGCACCCCCTGTTTTAGCAGTAACCTCTCTAGGGGCACTTATGGCAGACAAGGATTCCCTGTCTTTCCAGGGTTTTAACAAATTCACATGGTATATCTGTTCAGGTTTCCTCCTGCCTGGCTGAAAAACCTTGTAGTTTACATCACCCACTTTTTCAAATATTTCATAAGGGCCTTGCCACATGGCTATAAATTTACTTTCTACTGTGGGCACAAGCACTAACACTCGATCACCGGGGCTGAAGGTTCGGAGCTTAGCCTTCCTGTTATAAACACGGCCCTGAGCTAACTGGGCTTGCTCCATGTGCTCTTTTACAATTGGCACGACTGCCGCAATTCGGTCTTGCATTCGGGAAACATGCTCAATGACACTCCGGTAAGGAGTTTGTTCCTGTTCCCACGTTTCCTTAGCAATATCCAGGATTCCCCGTGGGTGTCTACCATACACTAATTCAAACGGAGAGAAACCTGTGGACGACTGAGGTACCTCTCGGATTGCAAACATGAGATATGGGAGCAAACAATCCCAATCCTTGCCATCTTTGCTTACCACCTGTGAAGGATCCACAGTGCGCCAACACCGCGTTGGCCCACACCTGAAACTTCTTTCATAAAAACCACACTCACCGCCAGTGAGTGCTGGGTTCACAAGATAAATACAAGACAAGCTTTCTAAATTTTGTATATTTATTAACCCCTAGATGGGTCGGTATTAACATCTAACACATGCAGTTCAGAACAGATATGCAGATATATACAAGCATTAACAGTTACTAGTTACAAGATACAGTACATAAAATAAAAAGGGAATAAAAGTGAAATAATTACTTTACCACGCATATCCTTGATGTGGCTCTATAATCCAACCCTCACACATGCTCTGTGGGGTTAACCAGTGGAGGCTTCTAGCAGCAGCATCACAGCATTGCAGCCTGCATGCTCATCACAGTATATCCCAGTAGTCTCCTTCACTGACCTCTTACCTCATCTTTTATACCCTTGATTACACCACCCAGAATGAGGTCACCGGCGACGGCAAGTCTGATTGATTAACGCACTCAAGTCAAGATTCTTTGTAAGGAGATGGGACCAAGTGGAAGGACACAATGCCGTCTATATGTTATCAACCATGTCTGATCAACAGCCCAGGCCAAACAATACATGTGTATTTGATCACCCAGGGCTATGTAGGAATTCAATGGAGCCATTCTGGGATGAGTACAAAGCCCTATTGTTACATTGTTGCCACTACTGACAACATACACCTAGGATTAGAGCTATGCACATTATGAGTAAATGGAAGTAAGAAGGAGATACGCTACCCAGAGATCAAAATACATCTTTGCGTTATAGCCATATTTAAGTGGAATCATCACACCACCCTTTTCAACATTCCTTTAAGGGTTTTATTAAATCGCTCAACCAGGCTGTCTCTCTGGGGGTGATATACAGAGATTCTCAGATGTTTAATACTCAGGAGCTTACACATCTTTTTCATTACTCTGGACATAAAGTGGGTCCCTTGATCGTTCAGGATCTCTTTAGGAATGCCTGTCCGTGAAAACATAAAAAAGAGCTCCTTTGCAATTAATTTTGCTGACGTATATCTGAGGGGCGCAGCTTCAGGGTACCGGGTAGCATAGTCTAATACCACTAGTATATACTGATGTCCCCGGGCAGATTTTACAAGAGGACCCACCAAATCCATGGCTATACGTTCAAATAGCACCTCTATAATAGGCAGGGGTACTAAAGGACTGCTGAAGTCATTGGAGCGGTTAATTGGCACACCGGGCACGAGCTACAATAATCTCGCACATGTCTATCCACCCCTAGCCAATAAAAACGCTGTAATATACGCTCTTTGGTTTTCTCACAACCCAAATGTACTCCCAGCACATGCTTATGGGCTAATTCTAGAACCACTTTTTGAAAGGGCTGAGGTACCACCAATTGCTCAATAATGTCACCTCTTATTTGGTCTACCCTATAACAGGTCTTGGTTCATGGCAAAATAAGGAAATTCTCGGTCAGCCCCTGGGTACTGGGACTTGCCATTTATCACCTTAACATTTTCTCTGGTATGAGACAAGTTTGAATCCCTGAGTTGAGCTGTACCAAAATTGTCATGGGACACCTCAAGTTCCGGCATTTCCGGCACTTCTGTCTGGTCTTCAGTGTCGCCAGCTAGCACAGTCAGAGGAAAGCTTTTTTCTTCTGGGACTACTGCTATCGCTGGAACTCCACTGTCTGGATCAAAAGGCTCAGGGTCCACCTTGCGCACACTTTCACAGACAACATCATTAGTGCATGGAACCTTCTGGTTTTTCCATAGGTTCCAAAACATAGGAAAATCTCTTCCAATAATCACATGGTAGAACAAGGACTTGACCACGCCAACCTGGTGACAGGCCGTACCACAGGTAGTGTCTATAGTGACCTCTGCAATGGGGTATTCTCTGATTTCCCCATGGATGCACAAAACATCAATAGTACGTCCCTTGTATAATGCAGGATCCACCAGAGTGGCACGTACCAGGGTCACCATACTCCCAGAGTCCAAGAGAGCGGAAACAGGGCACCCCCCACAGTTACCACACACATTTGGGGGTCACAGTCTGTTGCAAGTGGTGCTAGACAGGCAGGGTGAGTGAAAATCGAGACTCGCCTAGAGCTACTACAGTCCATGGGCTCCATTGTTAGGGGGCAGCATGCAGCTATATGACCTAACTCATGGCACCGTCAACATCGGATACGGGATTGGTCCCCATTTTGAGTTTTGGGGTTATAGGTCACAGTCCCAGGTGCCTGTTCCCCCTGTGAATGTCCTTCCATACCCACCTTTCTCACACCCCTAATGGTTGGTTCAGTCTTACCAGTTCTTGGGGGGTAGGTCTGGAGGGCGTCTGCAGGAGCTCCTCTGTGGCTCGATACCTTTCCACCAGGGATACTAGCTGATCCCCGTGGTAGGTCTTGCTTGGCCAAACCAGCATTGGATTTTAGGTGGGAGCGACCGGGTGTACTTGTCCAAGACGACCCTTTCACCATCTGTGCCGGGGTGATCACTTCAGGCTGTAGCCACTTTTTTACCAAGTACACGAGGTCATGCATTTAGACCTGGGTGGGAGATTTTCGGAAAAAGTGCAGTGATGTAACCTTCCGGCTCACACATGCATATTTACTCCAAGACGGACCAGGATCTCATTCCTCAACGTGGGATAGTTTCTGGTAGCTGTCTCACACAGGTCGTAATATGCCTTCTGGGATTCCCCGGTTAAGAAAGGCGCCATGACATCAGCCCACTGTTCCTTTGGGAGCTTTTCACGTTCAGCAACCCACTCAAAAACATGAAGATACGCCTCTACGTCATCAGTGGATGTCATCTTCTGTAGTGAAGCTTGCACAGCTGCTCGAGCAGTGGGTCTCAGCAGAAGTTTCTCCTGCACCCTTCTGGGCAACCAAGGTCTCAGTCAATACAGTTAGCTGTTTCATGAACAACCCACTCATTTCTCGCAGCCATTTTTCGGACGCCTCTATGGCACGCTGTTGACGCCTTTCAGCGTCCAACTGGGCTTGTCCAAGCAGCTTAACCAAGTCCTCCATGGTGGTAGCGTCCTTTTTTGGCTCTCCTACTGCCTTCACCCAGGAGATAAGGTGGAGAGAGAAAGAAAAAAAGTATCTGTCTCTTTAAGACTTGTTTTAAACTGGGTCTGCCCGCATCTGAAGCACCAAATGTGGGGGAATAAGCTCAGAGGTAGCTGCAGCGGACCCAGACAGTCAGAGACAGACACAAAGGTTCAGTCCAACAGGTATTATCCTGTGTGTTTATTTTTTCAGGAAAAAAACAGCAAAACAAATTGTTGGCAGCGGATTAATCTTTGCACTCTCCAGGCGTTCAACAGTAAGCATATATTTATTTATTTCTTAGCTTATGATCTCAGCTTCTTGTCTGTGAGTTTCCATGTGCTCTGCTCTGTGCTGCAGTTACAAAAACAAAACAGAGAGGAACTTCCTGGTTTTGTTACTCTAGCCCCCACCTTTTTAACAGAGCTTTATTAACAACTTAACACAATGCTTAGAGACAGAAGCTTATGCAGTTACAAACATATAAACAGTAGTTGTTGCAATACAGGCAATAATAAACATTGTTCCAACACAAATAAGCCTTAACTTTCAGGCAAAAAAAAATAACAGAACTCCTGCTCGTCTGAGCAACTAGCTATACAGGAGGCTCTCCTATTTGTACATGTGGCTTACTTCAGCCACCCGATCAATAAATAGCGCAGAGCAACGGCAGGAATTCACTCCAGAGTCTCACCAGCCTTTACAATGTGAGGACAGAACCCGGCTCCTCCTTTCTCCCCCAGGAACTGCTCAGGACTGAGAACTTAGCAACCTTTTATAGGCCTTTGATGAGGCCAAGCTCTCACCTGTGTTCCCTAGTAAGACAAGAAGCAGTTAACAAAATGATTTCTCATAACTGAGGTTTTGTTACCTGTGTTGTAAACCCACTTACCACACATAAGTGAGGAATCTGGGAGAGACATAGCGACCCTCCAGAACCTTACCAGTCACTTTCTCACACCTGGCATATAATAAGTACATGGGAGGGGTTGATCTATTTGATCAAACCCTGAAGCCGTATAGTGCCATGAGAAAAACAAAAGTGTGGTACAAAGAGCTGGCTGTGCACATCGTACAGATGGCACTGTATAGCGCTTTTGTGATTTCACGATCTGCAGACAGGACGGGAACATTCCTTCAGTTTCAGGAGGAAGTTATCAAGGCTCTGATATTTGGGGACCAAGACGTACCAGGCCCCAGTACTTCTGGAACTGAAGGTGCCCGTATTGTACCAGGGAAACACTTTCCCAGTGAAGTCCCACAAACTGCAAAGAAAGGGAAGACCCAAAAAAGGTGCAAAATGGGAGGCAGATCTTCAAAAAACTTTCTCTGAGGATCAATTGTCTGAAGTGTTTATTCTTCATAACAAGGTATCTCATTGCATTGTCCAATTAGAATCCTCAAGGAAACTTTTACACAGGTGGCACTACATGCCCCCTAGGCTTGCCTCTATATTTCCAAATGTCTACAAAGATTGTTGGAGGTGTAACAGTGGAATAGGCACTTTTATGCATGTTTGGTGGTTTTGCCTCCTTATAACGTCTCTCTGGACTCAGGTGTATGATTTATTTTCCAAATCTCACAGTACCCATGCCCTTGGAGCCCACAAGAAGATCAGTGTATTATTTTCCATATCTTAAATAGGACGGACATTGCCAGACATTGGAAAAGCACGACTATTCCTACTTTACCAGAGAGATGAATGGTGTACATACTAATTGCACAATGGAGCACTTGATTTCTAGTAGAATACCTCCCAACCGTCCTGGATTCTGTCCCGGTCGGCGGGGGGGTATGTCCCAGCTTCAACTCATCCGCGTCCGGAGGATGCAGATGAATTGAATACAATGGTGAAGCGAGAGCCGTCCACAGACAGCTCTTGTCTCACCACTCTGCCCCCTGTGTGCTCCAGCCCCAGGAGTTGTAGGTGATACTGACCTCACACCTGCAGTTCCCTGAAGACTCTGGGAGAAGACACTGCTGAGAGAGAAGCAGGGCAGAGAGGAGAGGTGTGTATCCGTGTTTTTTATGTTTGTTTGTTACCAGAAGGAAGACTGTAGGGGCAGATGAGTGTGACATTAAACTGGAGAGCCAGATGGAGGGGAACATTAAACTGTGGGACTAGATAGAAGGGAACATATAAATTGGGGGGCCAGATGAGGGGGACATTAAACTTGGAGGGGGCACAAAGAAAAATGGATGGGAATGGGTGGAGTCAAAGTAGAAGTGGGCGAGCCTGTGGAAAAGTTATTTGCTGGGTGATCCCAGTGAGATTCATCTCGCGAGGTATGCCTGGTGGTTCCGTTCGGACTGAATACGTCCGAACAGAAACTGCTATTATCATACTCCCGAGTATAATGATAGGAGCCCCAGGGGAGGTGAGTGAACATAAAAAATAACACTGTTACATAGCAATCCTGGGCTCCGGCGGGACTCCCTGCTGTCTTCAGGCCTCTTTATTGACGTCACAGACGTCTCGCGGGTCAGGCTGGCTTCATGACGCATAATGACAACGGCGTAACCCATGTCTATGATGGTAGTGAAGAGGAGTTGGTGGAGCCCAGGAGAGGTGAGTAACACTGGTTTTTATGTTTGACCTCCCCTGGGCCTCCGATCATTATATTATCTTTTCAGACCACAGAGTATAATAATAGTTTATTGGTGGTATACTCCAAAAATTTTGGGTTCTACTGAAGCCAAAATGTTTGCAATATCTGTAACGAACACCGTAGGGGCCACTATGAGACATAATACTGTGTAAAAGGGCTACTGTGGGACATTATACTGTGTGGAGGGGCCGCTATGGGACATTATACTGTGTGCAGTGGCCGCAATGGGACATTATATTGTGTGGAGGGGCCGCTATGGGACATTATACTGCATGGAGGGGCCGTTATGGGACATTATACTGTGTGGAAGGTCAGCTATGGGATATTATACTGTGTGGAGGGGCAGCTATGGGACATTATACTGTGTAAAGGGGCCACTATGGGACATTACACTATATGGAGTGGCCGCTATGGCACATTATGCTGTCTGGAGGCCACTTTCGGACATTATAGTCTGTGTAAATGGTGCTGTGTGGAGGCCAGGAAAGAGGGCGCTATGTTATGTGTGGGGGGTGGGCCCAAGTCAAAAGTTTGCTATGGGGCCCAGTCTTTGCTAGTTACGCGCCTGCTTGTAAGCCTTATAATATCTAAAAAAAATTAAAGGTTGATAAAAAGTTTGCAACATACAGCAGAGATATATATGAAGTAATTTGGGTAGTATGACTTTCTATATGAAAAGCATGCAATTTCAAAGTTTGAAAACTATTTTTTTTCTAAATTTTCAACAAATTATTCTCAATATTGATTTAGATTTTCTTGTCTTTGTTTAAACAAAGTTCAGTAAGCTGGAACAATGAGAAGGAGTCAGATATATTTGATGCAGGTTTCTTCCTCCTACCTCCTGATGAAATAAAATGAAATATATCAGACTCTAGGGCAGGGCTATTATTAACAATTTTGATGAAAATCAGAAATATGATGGTTTGAAATGGTAAATTAATCAACTTTAAGTTCTTTTTACAGCAATTATCCACAAAAGGAATAAAATATCTATACTGGTATACTGTAAACTGCCCAATATTACAGTGATAAACTAGCATCTACTGCTCTCCAGCGACATCTGGTGGCACATTTCTACATTTGCCGTTATAAATCAAAATACCCAGTATTATATAGATATAATTACTTGTAGCAAGTAACCCCTTAGTAGCCAAGCCTGAATTAATTTTCATTGGCTCAGACAACGGGTTTCTAAAAAAAAAAAAAAAGTGCATGCAACGTCATGCCTACCATTGGATGATCATGTAGCCATAGTCATGATTTTACGAGTCTGCTAACTCTAACATCTGGGAGTGTTAATCCCTTCCCGCCGGTGACATTTTTTGATTTTCGTTCTTGACTTCCTGCTATCCAAACCCCATAACTTAATTTTTCCGTTCATAGAGCTACAGTGGGGAAAAAAAAGTCAGCCACCAATTGTGCAAGTTCTCCCACTTAAAAAGATGAGCGAGGCCTGTAACTGACATCATAGGTAGACCTCAACTATGAGAGACAAAATGAGATAACATATCTAGAAAATCACATTGTCTGATTTTTAAAGAATTCATTTGAAAATTATGGTGGAAAATAAGTATTTGGTCAATAACAAAAGTTCATCTCAATACTTTGTTATATATCCTTTGTTGGCAATGACAGAGGTCAAACGTTTTCTGTAAGTCTTCACAAGTTTGGCACACACTGTTGCTGGTATGTTGGCCCATTCCTCCATGCAGATCTCCTCTAGAGCAGTGTTGTGTTGGGGCTGTTGCTGGGCAACACGGACTTTCAACTCTCTCCAAAGGTTTTCTATGTGGTTGAGATCTGGAGACTGGCTAGGCCACTCCAGGACCTTGAAATGCTTCTTATGAAGCCACTCCTTCGTTGCCCTGGCGGTGTGCTTGGGATCATTGTCATGCTGAAAGACCCAGCCACATTTCATCTTCAATGCCCTTGCTGATGGAAGGAGTTTTGCACTCAATATCTCACGATACATGGCCCCATTCATTCTTTCATGTACACGGATCAGTTCTCCTGGTCCCTTTGCAGAGAAACAGCCCCAAAGCATGATGTTGCCACCCCCATGCTTCACAGTAGGATGGTGTTCTTTGGATGCAACTCAGCATTCACTCTCCTCCAAACATGACGAGTTGTGTTTCTACCAAACAGTTCTACTTTGGATTCATCTGACCATATGACATTCGCCCAATACTCTTCTGGAACATCCAAATGCTCTCTAGCAAACTTCACACGGGCCTGGATATGTACTGGCTTAAGCAGGGGGACACGTCTGGCACTGCAGGATCTGAGTCCCTGGTGGCGTAGTGTGTTACTGAAGGTAGCCTTTGTTACGTTAGTCCCAGCTTTCTGCAGGTCATTCACTAGGACCCCCGTGTGGTTCTGGGATTTTTGCTCACCATTCTTGTGATCATTTTGACCCCACGGAATGAGATCTTGTGTGGATCCCCTGATGGAGGGAGATTATCAGTGGTCTTGTATGTCTTCCATTTTCTAATTATTGCTCCCACAGTTGATTTCCTCACACCAAGCTGCTTGCCTATTGCAGATTCAGTCTTCCCAGCCTGGTGCAGGTCTACAATTTTGTTTCTGGTGTCCTTCCATAGCTCTTTGGTCTTCACCATAGTGGAGTTTGGAGTGTGACTGTTTGAGGTTGTGGACAGGTGTCTTTTATACTGATAACAATGTCAAACAGGTGCCATTACTACAGGTAATGAGTGGAGGACAGAGGAGCCTCTTAAAGAAGAAGTTACAGGTCTGTGAGAGCCAGAAATCTTGCTTGTTTGTGGGTGACCAAATACTTATTTTCCACCATAATTTGCAAATAAATTCTTAAAAAATCAGGCAATGTGATTTTCTAGATATGTTTTCTCATTTTGTCTCTCATAGTTGAGGTCTACCTATGATGTCAATTACAGGCCGGCCTCATCTTTTTAAGTGGGAGAACTTGCACAAATGGTGGCTGACTAAATACTTTTTTTCCACACTGTATATGAAGGCTTAATGTTTGTGGTACAAATTGTTCTTCATAATGTTATCATTTATTATACTGTACAACGTACTGGGAAGCTGGAAAAAAATTCAGAATGGGGTGGAATTGGAGAAAAAGAGCATTTGTGTGACTTTCTTATGGGCTTTGTTTATACGGCGTTCACTCTGAACCGAAAATGACATGTCACCTTCTATGTTTCGGTACGATTACAGGGATACCAAATTTATATAGTTTTATGTACATTTTAACCCCTTAACAAAAATCTAAAACATTGCAAAAAATATTTTTTTCTAAAAGTCACCATATTCTGACACCTGTAACTTTTTAATATTGTCGTGTACGGGGATGCATAGGGCATCTTTTTTTGTGGGGCCAGATGTACTTTTCTTGTTATGCTATTTGGGAAATGTCTATTGTTTTGATCACTTTTTATAAATTTTTTTTATCAGAGGTGAAACTGAAAAAGCGTCAGTTTGGCACTTTCCACTATGGGAAAAATATTTTTATACACTAAGTTTGTAGACTGGGCATTTTTAGACACAGGGATACCTAATGTGTATATGTTTCATAGTATTTAAGTACTTTTATATGTGTTCTAGGGAAAGGGGGGTGATTTGAATTTTTAATATATTTACACTACCGTTCAAAAGTTTGGGGTCACCCAGACAATTTTGTGTTTTCCATGAAAACTCACACTTTTATTTATCAAACGAGTTGCAAAATGAATAGAAAATATAGTCAAGACATTGACAAGGTTAGAAATAATGATTTTTATTTGAAATAAGAATTTTCTCCTTCAAACTTTGCTTTAGTCAAAGAATGCTCCATTTGCAGCAATTACAGCATTGCAGACCTTTGGTATTCTAGCTGTTAATTTGCTGAGGTAATCTGGAGAAATTTCACCCCATGCTACCAGAAGCCCCTCCCACAAGTTGGATTGGCTTGATGGGCACTTTTTGCGTACCATACGGTCAAGCTGCTCCCACAACAGTTCAATGGGGTTGAGATCTGGTGACTACACTGGCCACTCCATTACAGATAGAATTTCAGCTGCCTGCTTCTTCCCTAAATAGTTCTTGCATAATTTGGAGGAGTGCTTTGGGTCATTATCCTGTTGTAGGATGAAATTGGCTCCAATCAAGCGCTGTCCACAGGGTATGGCATGGCGTTGCAAAATGGAGTGATAGCCTTCCCTATTCAAAATCCCTTTTACCTTGTACAAATCTCCCACTTTACCAGCACCAAAGCAACCCCAGACCATCACATTACCTCCACCGTGCTTGACAGATGGCGTCAGGCACTCTTCCAGCATCTTTTCAGTTGTTCTGTGTCTCACAAATGCATACCTCCCAACTTTCAAAGAACAGAAAGAGGGACAAAACATGCGGCGTGGCAAATTTAGATCCACCCACTTCTACATTGACTCTGCCCATTCTCATCTATTTTTCCCATGTGCCCCCACACAGTATAATGCTCCTACAGTCACCCTAACATTATATGCCCCCACATTATAATGTTCCCCTCCAATTGCCCCACAGTATGAAGTCCCTCTCCTTGTGCCCCAGTTTAAACTGGCAGAAACTAGAGGGAGACATTAAACTGGGGCAGCTGGAGGGTGACATTAAACAGTGGGGGTAGTTGGAGGGGGACATTAAACTGGGGGAAACTAGAGGTAGACATGTTCCCCTCCAGCTACCCCCCACAGTTTAATGTCCTCCTCCAGTTGCCCCCATTTTAATGTCCCCCTTCATCTGTCACCAGCGTAATGCCCCTTTCATCTGCCCCCAGTTTAATGTCCCCCTTCATCTGCCCCAGTTTAATTGCCCCCTCTATCTACCACCAATTTAATTGCCCCCTTTATCTGTCCCCAGCTTAATTGCCCCCTACATCTGCCCCCAGTTCTCCCCTCTTGCTCACACATGCTCTCTTCTCTCCTTATCTCTGATCACTCTCTGTTCCCAGCAGCTTCCTCTGTGTAACATCAGTCTGTCCCGCAGTATCCAGAATAGCTCCGCCCATACAAGAGTCTGATCACATGGTCATGACGTCATCAAAGGTCCTTTAGCCCACTAGGATATAGCATCTACCATTTAGCCTTTACCCTACCCTAATAAAGTTTAACAGCAAAACACTTCAGGGGCATAGCGGGACAAACTGTAAGCTATGCGGGACCGCTGGACAGCAGTGTGAAATCGGGACTGTCCCACCAGATGCGGGACGATTGGGAGCTATGCAAATGTTCTTCTGTGTGATCCAAACACCTCAAACTTCGATTCGTTTGTCCATAACACTTTTTACCAATCTTCCTCTGTCCAATGTCTGTGTTCTTTTGCCCATATTAATCTTTTCCTTTTAATAACCAGTCTCAGATACGGCTTTTTCTTGGCCACTCTGCCCTGAAGGCCAGCATCCCTGAGTCGCCTCTTCACTGTAGACGTTGACACTGGCGTTTTGCGGGTACTATTTAATGAAGCTGCCAGTTGAGGACCTGTGAGGCATCGATTTCTCAAACTAGAGACTCTAATGCACTTGTCTTGTTGCTCATTTGTGCAGCGGGGCCTCCCACTTCTCTGGTTAGAGCCTGTTTGTGCTGTCCTCTGAAGGGAGTAGTACACACCATTGTAGGAAATCTTCAGTTTCTTGGCAATTTCTCGCATGGAATAGCCTTCATTTCTAAGAACAAGAATAGACTGTCGAGTTTCACATGAAAGTTGTAACGTCTCTGCCTGTTCGGGTCTCTGTGCCACCCTCCGCTCGCACGCTGCGGCGAAGGAATCGTGTTCAGTTTGATTCCTTGCGTAGGTTTCTTGTTGCTCAGTCTGAACATGGTCCATTTTGAGAATTTAATCGAACCAACAAATGTAATGCTCCATATTCTCAACTAGCTCAAAGGGAGGTCAGTTTTATAGCTTCTCTAACCAGCAAAACTGTTTTCAGCTGTGCTAACATACTTGCACAAGGGTTTTCAAGGGTTTTCTAAACATCCATTAGCCTTCTCACACAGTTAGCAAACACAATGTACCATTAGAACACTGGAGTGATGGTTGCTGGAAATGTGCCTCTATACACCTATGTAGATATTGCAGTAAAAACAGACGTTTGCAGCTAGAATAGACATTTACCACATTAACAATGTATAGAGTATATTTCTGATTCATTTAATGTTATCTTCATTGAAAAAAACTGTGCTTTTCTTTCAAAAATAAGGAAATTTCTTAGTGACCCTAAACTTTTGAACAGTAGTGTGGGTGTGTGTGTGTGTGTGTGTGTGTGTGTGTGTGTGTGTGTGTGTATATATATATATATATATATATATATATATATATATATATATACACAGTGGGGAAAAAAAAGTATTTAGTCGTCCACCAATCGTGCAAGTTCTCCCATTTAAAAAGATGAGAAAGGCCTGTAATTGACATCATAGGTAGACCTCAACTAGGAGAGACAAAATGAGAAAACAAATCCAGAAAATCACATTGTCTGATTTTTAAAGAACTTATTTGCAAATTATGGTGGAAAATAAGTATTTGGTCAATAACAAAAGTTCATCTCAATACTTTGTTATATATCCTTTGTTGGCAATGACAGAGGTCAAACGTTTTCTGTAAGTCTTCACAAGGTTGGCACACACTGTTGCTGGTATGTTGGCTCATTCCTCCTTGCAGATCTCCTCTAGAGCAGTGATGGTTTGGGGCGGTCGCTGGGCAACACAGACTTTCAACTCCCTCCAAAGGTTTTCTATGGGGTTGAGATCTGGAGACTGGCTAGGCCACTCCAGGACCTTAAAATGCTTCTTACGAAGCCACTTCTTTGTTGCCCTGGCAGTATGCTTGGGATCATTGTCATGCTGAAAGACCCAGCCACGTTTCATCTTCAATGCCCTTGCTGATGGAAGGAGGTTTGCACTCAAAATCTCACAATACATGGCCCCATTCATTCTTTCATGTACATGGATCAGTCGTCCTGGTCCCTTTGCAGAGAAACAGCCCCAAAGCATGATGTTGCCACCCCATGCTTCACAGTAGGTATGGTGTTCTTTGGATGCAACTCAGCATTCACTCTCCTCCAAACACGACGAGTTGTGTTTCTACCAAACAGTTCTACTTTGGTTTCATCTGACGATATGACATTCTCCCAATACTCTTCTGGAACATCCAAATGCTCTCTAGCAAACTTCAGACGGGCCCGGATATGTACTGGCTTAAGCAGGGGGACACGTCTGGCACTGCAGGATCTGAGTCCCTGGCGGCGTAGTGTGTTACTGACAGTAGCCTTTGTTACATTAGTCACAGCTTTCTACAGGTCATTCACTAGGTCCCCCCGTGTGGTTCTGGGATTTTTGCTCAACGTTCTTGTGATCATTTTGACCCCATGGGGTGAGATTTTGCGTGGAGCCCCTGATCGAGGGAGATTATCAGTGGTCTTGTATGTCTTCCATTTTCTAATTATTGCTCCCACAGTTGATTTCTTCACACCAAGCTGCTTGTCTATTGCAGCTTCAGTTTTCCCAGCCTGGTGCAGGTCTACAATTTTGTTTCTGGTGTCCTTCCACAGCTCTTTGGTCTTCACCATAGTGGAGTTTGGAGTGTGACTGTTTGAGATTGTGGACAGGTGTCTTTTATACTGATAACAATGTCAAACACGTGCCATTACTACAGGTAATGAGTGGAGGACAGAGGAGCCTCTTAAAGAAGAAGTTACAGGTCTGTGAGAGCCAGAAATCTTGCTTGTTTGTAGGTGACCAAATACTTATTTTCCATCATAATTTGCAAAGAAATTCTTAAAAAATCAGACGATGTGATTTTCTAGATATGTTTTCACATTTTATCTAACATAGTTGAGGTCTACCTATGATCTCAATTACAGGCCTCTCTCATCTTTTTAAGTGGGAGAATTTGCACAATTGGTTGCTGACTAAATACTTTTTTTCCCCACTGTGTATATATATATATATATATATATATATATATATATAACACATTGTATATAGTGTGACAATTGGGGGTAGCTTAGCATCAAAGGTAGCAGCTTCCTAGACTTAACAGAGGTGTTTGTGGCGCTGGGTGCCAAATAAACAGCATATCAGGTAACGGCAATCCAAAAGAAATGGCTTTATTCAGCTAGTAAGTGATAACAGGAACAGAAATAACAAAACAGCCTATCCCACACACAGGGCAATACCTCACTTCTTGAACCCTGTTTAATTTCTGAGGGCAAGATGCTTTGCTGAGGTTTCTCCTCAGCAGTCTAGCTCACACTGAGCTTAACCAAGTCTGTTGTGGAATCCAATCCTCTTGGGACAGACCACCTGTCTGTCTCTAACTGGTCCACCGTCCACGTGCTCCCTGCAGGTCACCAGCAGCACTCTCCTGCTGTGTGCACTCCCTCTGGAGTGAAGCCCCAGGTATGGGTGTGGTCGAGGACCTTTTCAATCCTGTTTTTGGGTCGCTCTCCAGTGCCCTCTAGGTTCACACTCACAATAGATAGATTATATATATATATATATATATATATATATATATATATATATATATAAATTTTTCTTGCATTTATTGGACCCCTTAGGGGTTTTGAACCCCAGAGGGTCTGACCACTAATGTAATACATTACAATGCTAATGCATTGCAAAATACCGGAAATTCTATTACAGGCTGCATAGAGTAGCCTGCAATAGAAGTATATGCCAGTCAAGCCTAGGAGCCTTCAATAGGCTCCTGGCTGTCATGTCAATGGGTCTTTTATATGAGTGGCCCTCTCCAAGAATAAAGTATACAGAATGCAGGTTAAACATGGAGTCAATAATGATGAAAGAGCCAAAAATCATGTTTTATGCCTTAGCATATTATACAGAACCAGGTATCACATTGGCATATTACTCAGAACCAGGTCTAGACCTGGACTAATCAAACAGCCATGTTACTGTACATAAGTCACATCATCCCACACATATAACCATTGGGGCCCAAACTCTTTTATACTTTCATTGTCACCTGCATATTTCCATTTCTTTTTTCATTCTTATTTTATTTGAATTTTTTACATTTTAGTTTTTATACAATAATGTTCAGAAAAGAAATGAAATACATAAAGATACCGTATGTGCACTAAGATATAAAACATGTGACGCCAGAGACTTTCCAGAGTCAGAATTAACAAGGAAACTGACAACACTTGCACAATCAATGCCACTAGGCAATGGTCAGATGCAAATGAAGTTTACAAACAAGTTTGTGAACATGTACACTATTCAGTGTACTAGCAATGCACAGCACAATATGAACAGTTGTATGATGGAAAAAGGGGGAATGTCAAAGGAAATCTAACAAAAACATAAGGAAACATCAAAAACATAAAAACTTAATCCCTAGGCAAGATGGTAGAGGTAAGGGAGGGGCGAGGTAAGGGGAGGGATACCATACGGGGGAGTGGAGGAGGAAGGGGGGGGAGGCTGAGAATGGAGTGTGTACAGCAGGCGTAACGTCTGCCGGGCTATTGGGAAATGCACCAGTCAAATCTCATAAGTCTACCCTATTGCTCCGAGTCTGCAGAGGAGGGCAGAGCTCTCTCATGCCATGGTGACCATATTTTTGAGAATCTATCATGAGTTCTGGTCAACCAGCTGATCAGTTCCTCAAACCTCATGATTTGGTTAACCTTGTCAATCCAGACCTGGATGGGAGGGGTAATGGATTGTAGCCAGAACAGAGGGATGACAGCCTTAGCCGCTTCCCCCAAAAAAGAGTTAAAAAATTCAACTTTAAGAGACAGCCAATGTTGTCCTAAGCTTCATTTGTCTGTATAAACTGTTAACGTTGAATGTATTTCTGTGATTCTGTTCCTTTAAGACAGCAGCCATTGTAATTGTGACATGATGCTGGAGTGAGACCCCCCCCCTTTTTATGTCAGCTTGCCTGTTCTGCAGACAGAGTGTGAGCAGAGAAGCAGGAAGTGACCAGACAGAGAGCAGCAGCCATCTTGGCAAGTGTTGTATTGAACTGGTGTGGAGATTTTTCTGTACAGCTAAGCTGTATCTTGGTCCAGAGACAAACAGAGTGTAAAGAGACAACAGGACTAGTGAGTCCACGTGAAAGGAACTGTGCTCAGTGGCTGATCAGTGAGACTGACATTGTGACTGTGTATATGGATACCACAGATAGAGACTTGCAGTGCTGTTGACGTACTGGACAGTAACTGCTAAATCCCGCTTTACATCCCAGCTCAGTGTATGGATTCGGCAGGACTGTCAGTGTGCTGAGTGGAATCTGCTGTTGGATTACATTGCATTCAGTTGGTTTCCCTGTCTGTTAAAGAGGACTTCATTTCTCCCAAGATCCTGATAACCGTGAGGAGAGGACGCTTCACTATAAAAGGACCGACTTTGGGCCCCACCGCACGCTTCTACGGACTGTAAGTGGTCCACCTGGACCACTGGGGAAAAGGGGGTGCACCCAAATGTGAAGTCAGGGTCAGTTAGGGATAGTTTTGAGTATATTGTTCATTCAGTGTCCATACTGCAGAAGTGGACAGAGTAAAAGTAGAAACCATTGCAGAATTTGCCTTGAAATTGTTCATGCTATATTGTATATTTTGCTTGTCTTTAGCCCTGTCATTTTACCTTTAACTAGCCTTTATTAACTTATAGTAAATATTTTTTTTTTTTTTCTTGAACTACCGCGTGTGCGTTCATTTCTGGTTGCGGAGTCCAAACCACCTGCCTTGCTCTCGGTTCACAAATTGGCGTAGTCGGCAGGATCCGCTTACCAGAATGGACGGTGACGCACCCGTTAGGGAGAATGGTGCTGGAGGAAGAATGCCAGCAGGGGCTATAATGAGTCAGTTAGCTAAATTTGATGGCAATAATATGTCAGTGAGTATGTGGGTGGAACAGATACGAATGATACAGCGAATGTACCAGACCGCACCAGAAGTACTAGTAGAGCTAGCAATATTGACATTACAAGGGGGTGCTAAGACCACGGTGATACTGAGGCCATTTGAACAAAGGCAGACATTTGAGCAAGTAGTCCAGATTCTAGAAACCATCTATGGAGAAACTGCATTGCTGGGGTCTCTGCAGGCTCGGTTCTTCCAGAGGGTACAACAGGAGAATGAAAGCCTTCCCCAATATGCAAATGCCCTACAAGAACTGCGCCGAGATATTCAAAGGAAGGAAAGAGGGGGGCTCGCCAGCCTTCTGTAACCGTGATCGGACTCTCCGTGACCAGTTTGTCCTGGGGATACGTGACGGCAGTTTAACTGTGACTATGCAGGATTTTATACGACGAGAGACTGATGCTAAATTCCATGATGTATAGGTAGAGGCCATCTCCCGTGCCAATAGTATGGTCCCGAGGCCCCAGACCGCAGTTGGAGTTACTTTGTCACAGGGGGCTAGTTCTGGCTCAGAGACAATAGAAAAAGGGATGGTTAAAGAAATTCTCACAGTAATGCAGAAACTGCAAGAACAAATGGAACACTTGCACACCCATTGTGATGAGCAGTCTATGAAAATTGCAGACTTCCAGAAGACTGGAGATGAAAGGGTGAGCCATCCACACCCAGCAAGTCAGAATCACCCACCACCCCGCTGGAGGGGTGAGGATAGGACCTACCGAAGGGGTCCAAATCATTTAGTGCAGTGCTCAGGAGAAATCGAAGGGGCTTACCGAAGGGGCCCAAACAGATGGCCAGAACGACGGGAGATACGCTGCTGGGAGTGTGGACGGATGGGCCACGTTGCTGCTAGATGTCCAGAGCAGCGAAAAACTTATGAGAGACCGCCGTTAAACTGAAGTCCCCTGCTGCTGTAGGGCGTGTAGTAGGGGAGACTGACAAGGAGACTATGTGGGGAGAATGCCCTAATGATGACCTGTTCGCTGCAAGTCCTGTCATACAGGTGGAAATGGAGGGTATTCCGGTTACCGGGATGATTGACACAGGTTCCCAAGTAACGACCTTGAGTAGAGACTGTTATGAACGGTACTTCCGGCAACATGTGAAATATGATCCCCATACATTCGTACGAGTGGTCGCAGCTAACCAGTTACCAGTTCCGGTCGTGGGAGTGGCCTGGATGAATGTCCGGGTATGTGGCCAAGATCTAGGTAGGAAAGGCATTGTGGTGGTACAGGAGTCACATGAAGTAAAGGTCCCTGTCATTTTGGGGATGAATGTGTTAAAAGAATTAGATCAGATCCTCTTTGAAAAGAAAGGTCACGGTTATTGGAAAGAAACCACCCATCGGCCTACTCAAACAGCTTTCCAGCGGCTGATCCGGACATGTGGCTTACAGAAAAGTTCAGATGCACAGCGTCCCCTGGCTCGAATTTCAGTTCCTTTGCATACAAAAGTTACACTGCCACCCAGTCGGGAGACAATAGTGTCCATGCCCATAGGCACCTGTCGGAAACTAGAGGGCATAGCTGTGTTGGTAGAACCACTGCAGGCAGCCGAAGGAGGTGTTGATCCGCTAGTGGCCCGTTCCTTGGCAATAGTTCGCAATGGAAGAGTACCACTTCGATGTGTAAACACTCAGGACCAGAGTGTGGACCTGACCCCAGGGAGGCTGCTGGCTAACATCTATGTGACTCCGGAGGAAGTAAGGAAAGTAACTCCAATGCAGCTGAAGTCGACTGAAAGGGATGAGTTGACCGTAACTGTGTCCATGGGAGAAGATGAGGAACCCACCTCTGAATGGAATGGCTGTGCAATTCGAGAACAGATGAAGATGGATGTAAGTTCATGTTCTCTGGAATGGGTGCAGAAGGTAGATGAGCTGTTGTGGGAGAACCGAGCCACCTTTGCACGGTATGCTGAAGATTTTGGATGTACCACAGGGCTCTACCATGAGATTCCCACAGGAGACACCCCTCCAATTAGAGAGCGCTACCGACAAATTCCTCCACAGTTGTATCAGGAAGTGAAAGAACTGTTAGCTAAGATGCTACAGGGTGGGATCATCCAAGAAAGCCAGAGTCCCTGGGCGGCTCCTGTGGTGTTAGTAAGAAAAAAAGATGGGTCCATCCGATTTTGCGTAGACTATCGGAAGTTAAACGCTTGCACCGTACGAAATTCCTACCGCTTGCCACGGATTGAGGAGTCCCTCTCAGCGCTAGGGAGAGCCCGGTACTTCTCCTCACTAGATCTGGCTAGTGGGTATTGGCAGGTGCCGATGGCCACAAAAGACAAGGAGAAGACGGCATTCATCTTGCCCATGGGACTATACGAATTTAACCGGATGCCCTTCGGGTTGACAAATGCACCCGGAACGTTTCAGCGGTTGATGGAGAAATGTCTCGGTGACTTCAACTTTGAGTTCACTCTCATCTACTTGGATGACATTATAGTGTATTCTGCGACCTTTGAAGACCATCTCCACCAATTGGGGCAAGTATTTCGAAGATTGCGGGAACATGGGCTCAAATTGAAACCCAGTAAATGTCGGTTGTTCCAATCTGAAATTGATTACTTGGGTCACCGCGTATCAGGAGAAGGGGTGAGACCATCAAGAGACAAGATAGCAGCTGTTCAAGATTGGCCGATACCGACTACCCTGCGAGAAGTGAGGGCATTCCTTGGAGTAGCCGGTTACTATTGACGGTTTATTAAGGATTTCGCCAAGGTAGCAGCACCACTTAATGCTCTCCTACGAGGCACATCCGGTGGTCCAAAGAACCGGTCCGTGAAGTGGGGACCTGAACAGGAACAAGCCTTCCAGGCATTGAAGGATGCACTGACAACAGCCCCAATCTTGGCATATGCTGATTACCACTTGCCGTTCCAGCTATATACAGATGCAAGCCTGTATGGTCTTGGAGCAGTGCTTTCCCAGCTTCAGGATGGCCAGGAGAGGGTCATAGCGTACGGCAGCCGGTCTTTGAGAGATTCTGAAAGAAACCCCGAGAATTATAGTTCATTTAAGTTGGAGCTGTTGGCACTGGTATGGGCCATGACCGAGAAATTCTCTGAATATTTGACCGGTGCTGAAGTTTTAGTACTGACTGACAACAACCCACTAGCTCACCTGGAAAATGCCAAGCTCGGGGCGTTAGAGCAGAGGTGGATAGCCCGAATGTCTACGTTCAATTACCGCATTAAGTATCGGTCCAAGACAGAGAACCAGAATGCTGACGGACTTTCTAGGGTAACTGCCCAGACCCCCACAGAAGACGTGGATCATGAGTTGGAGCATGTGGAGGTGCCCGACTTCAGCAGATTTTCACAGGCCTTGATCGCCACTAATCAGTTTGAGATGGAGGGGACTGAAATGGCTCCTTTCTTTGGTCCCTCACGACAGGAATGGGCACAGATACAACAGACCCATGAGGGGCTGGCGCAGATGATCAAGTGTGTTGAGAAAGGCCAGAAGCCCTGTAGAGAGGAAAGAGAACGACTGACACGTGAGATATTATCTGTTCTGAGTCAGTGGGAAAAGTTGGAGATGAAAAATGGAGTGCTATGCCGAAAGGTCTATTTACCTTCTGAGATCGACATTCGATACCAAATTGTGGTGCCTAGTGAACTGGCTCGCTCGTTGGCAGTTGAGGCTCATAATAAGAATGGACATTTTGGTCATGAGAAGACCTTTCGTTGGTTACAGCGACTGATTTACTGCCCTGGTCTTCGTCAAATGGTCGAAGAAGTATGCCGCAGCTGTCGAACTTGTGAGATCCATAAGGCAATAGAACAGAGAGCTCCCCTGCAAACCATCGTGACCCAGGAACCTTTAGAAATCGTCATGATAGACTATCTAATGGTGGTCCCATCCAATAGCGGACACCAGTACTGCCTCGTAATGGTGGATCACTTCACCAAATTTGCGGTGGTAACCGCCACCAAGGACCAGACAGCTGAGTCAGCAGCTCGTGCTCTGTGCCAAGATTTCATTCGAGTATATGGGTGCCCCCAACGCATCCACTCCGACCAGGGTGCCTGCTTTGAGGGACACGTAATGAAAGAAGTTCAACGTATCTACGGGATAAAGAAGTCGCACACGACTCCATACCACCCTCAGGGAAATGGGGCCTGTGAAAGATTCAACAGAACTCTGCTACAGATGCTGCGGACTCTGGAGGAAGACAAGAAGTTACAGTGGCCTCAGTTCTTGTCTGAAATGGTGTGGGCCTATAACAATCAGGTCCATTCTACAACGGGGTACTCTCCTTATACACTTCTCTTTGGGCGGTCTGGGCGAAGTATAGGAGAATTACAGTTGAATGATGTGGATGGGTTCCCTCCGAGGGATCCAACCTCTTGGGTGCGGGCGCATCGGCAGAGACTTGAGACGATCCATCGATTGGTGCGGCAGCGCCTGCAAGAACATCCCCATCCTGATAAGACCCCAGTGCAAGAAGCACCATTGCAACCAGGCGACCTGGTGCTAGTTCGTGTCAAGAAACCCCAAGGGAAATTGGAAAGCAGATGGGAGGCTTTGCTGTATCGTGTTGTTGGCCGCAAGTATGCGAATGGGCCAGTGTACCAGGTCCAGAAAGAAGGAACTGATTGTGTTCGAGTACTTCACCGAAATATGTTGCGCCTGTGTCATTCTGAAGGGACAAATCACGATGGGCCTGCCAATGTGAATGAGCTCCCACAGTCAGAGAATGGAGGTGCGGAATGGGCCTCCGACGAGGAGGATGATTGTTGGCCGATCCCTGCTCCTGGGGATGTTCCACCTGTGACTACTGTATCTCCGGCCTGTGCCCCCTCTGGTGCGGAATCCGCTGGTCCTTCTCAGCCCTTAGCTGCAGCACCCCATAATATACCACCGGTCCTCAGACGGACCACTAGGCCAAATGCTGGTATTCCCCCTGTTCGGTATGCGCAGGATGAGTTTGTTTGGCCTGCCATACATCGGTATACTACCACTCTGTGCATAAAAGTACAACCCTCTGGATATACAGTCATAGGCAGGGACTGCCAATCTTAAAGTGGGGGGGAATATGTAAGAGACAGCCAATGTTGTCCTAAGCTTCATTTGTCTGTATAAACTGTTAACGTTGAATGTATTTCTGTGATTCTGTTCCTTTAAGACAGCAGCCATTGTAATTGTGACATGATGCTGGAGTGAGACCCCCCCCCTTTTATGTCAGCTTGCCTGTTCTGCAGACAGAGTGTGAGCAGAGAAGCAGGAAGTGACGAGACAGAGAGCAGCAGCCATCTTGGTAAGTGTTGTATTGAACTGGTGTGGAGATTTTTCTGTACAGCTAAGCTGTATCTTGGTCCAGAGACAAACAGAGTGTAAAGAGACAACAGGACTAGTGAGTCCACGTGAAAGGAACTGTGCTCAGTGGCTGATCAGTGAGACTGACATGGTGACTGTGTATTTGGATACCACAGATAGAGACTCGCAGTGCTGTTGACGTACTGGACAGTAACTGCTAAATCCCGCTTTACATCCCAGCTCAGTGTATGGATTCGGCAGGACTGTCAGTGTGCTGAGTGGAATCTGCTGTTGGATTACATTGCATTCAGTTGGTTTCCCTGTCTGTTAAAGAGGACTTCATTTCTCCCAAGATCCTGATAACCGTGAGGAGAGGACGCTTCACTATAAAAGAAAGGACCGACTTTGGGCCCCACCGCGCGCTTCTACGGACTGTAAGCGGTCCACCTGGACCACTGGGGAAAAGGGGGTGCACCCAAATGTGAAGTCAGGGTCAGTTAGGGATAGTTTTGAGTATATTGTTCATTCAGTGTCCATACTGCAGAAGTGGACAGAGTAAAAGTAGAAACCATTGCAGAATTTGCCTTGAAATTGTTCATGCTATATTGTATATTTTGCTTGTCTTTAGCCCTGTCATTTTACCTTTAACTAGCCTTTATTAACTTATAGTAAATATATTTTTTTTTTTCTTGAACTACCGCGTGTGCGTTCATTTCTGGTTGCGGAGTCCAAACCACCTGCCTTGCTCTCGGTTCACACAACTTCGAATGTCGCATATTATGTCTGGGGCATGAAAGGAGCACCCACTCTGGGGAGAGGGCACCCTTGTATTCGATGAAGGGTAGTAAATGGGCCTGTACCTGGGACCAGAATGGCACGACCATCTCACACGACCATCTCATACTCCCAACACTCTTTTGAAACCTCCAGCACAGGTTCAAGGCTGCTAGGCCATGAGCATACAGCCACTCAGGCGTTTTGAACCATCTAGATAAAATCTTATAATGGGATTCTTGCATCCTGACATGTGGAGAAACCGTGTGAGGATCTTGGGGACGAATTAAGTCCTCCGGCATCAAAGAGATGTTGAGTTTTTTTTTCCCAGGAATGTATGTATAGTGGAGTGGAATCAGCGGTAGAAGCAGACAAGTGTTTTTTGCAATTTGCAATTTTCCGCGTCAGAGGAAGCTTACATGTGAAGAGTTTCTCAAACTCCGTGAGATGTCTGCGAGTGGGTTCCAGGGTCTGTGTCTCTGCCACCGTCTTTTTGTAGTGTTCATAATGGAGGAAAGTGAATGGGATATCAGGGAACCTAGTCTTAAGCTGGGATTGGGTCAGTGGGGAACCATCTTGCAACAAATCACGTAATGTATGAATCTTAAATCTAGACCAGAAGTCTCAATAAAGATAAGCTGGAGGGGTCTTGACGACGAGTAGGAGGTCCACAGGTGAAATCAGAGAGGGAGTGGGTGAAAGTACCTGACCATGGTCAAGCCACACCTCACATGCGCCCCTGATGAGGGGGGGGTCAAAATCACGTCTAGATAACTGGTGCTTTGAGGGGAGCCACAAGTATTGTCTGACTGACAAGCCATTATATGCTTCAGCTAGCGCCCTCACTATGGGGCATTTTAGAGGAGAAGTCAGGGACAGCCACCTACGCAATTGGATCGCCTTATAATAGGAAAGGATGTCTGGTTGAGCTATGCCACCCTCTTTCCTACGACTTATCAGAAGTCTATATGCCAACCGTGGAGGTTTGGATTTCCACGAAAAGGAGGAAAATATGCCGCATATGGATTTAAAAAAGGAGGGGGGGGGGGAGGTAAATGGGGAGCATTTGTAAGACATAGGTGAGTTTAGGGACTATATAGGTCTGTAGGAGGTTCTTTATCCCAAACCACGACAGGTAAGGAAAGTTATAGGATTTTAGAGTCTCTTTTAGGTCTGTAGCAGTTGGAAGTTTAAGGGATAGATGGCATCTAGGTTGCTGGGGAGTTTGATACCCAGGTAAGTTATGAAGTCTGATTTCCAAGTGTAGGAGGAGTTTTTTGTAAATCAGACAATGAGTCAGGCGGAATGGTTATATTTAAGATTTCAGACTTGGACTCATTTACCTTGTAGTTTGACAGTGCCCCGTAGTGTGTCAGGAGGGACTGCAGCGCCAGCAGGCCCTCCTCCGGATTCGTGATTAAAATTTGAATGTTGTCCGCGAACGCTACAGACTGCAGCAAATGCGGACCCATGCTAAAGCCTCGTATGTCCGGGTGGAGACGGACCGCTTGCAGTAGGGTCTCAAGTGTAAGGATAAACAAACAATGTGGGGGAAAATGGGCACCCTTGTCTGGTGCCGTTGGTAATACAGAAAGGCTGAGAGAGTGAGCCATTGACCTTTAGTCGTGGGGAGAATATGGCTGAGATGGAAATTTAATGTGTAATAGGGGCATTCAATGAAGCCTAGAGCAAACATTGATAATACCTAAGTCTTAGTTCTCGACCCAAGAAAGGGTCGGGATGCGGGGGGTGGGGGGAGGGGCAAAGACCCAAAGCTAATGCCCATCATCAGTGCCCGCAATGATCGCAGGCATTAAGGCCCTGACAGAGGCGCCATTTTCCCGGCGCCAGACAGAGGTGCCATTTTCTGTCAAAGCTGACAGAGGCTCTATTTTCCTGGCGGCGCATGGGTGCTTCCATTTTGGGCAGTATCCATTGCCATGACAAATTAGGTATCCCTGTGTCTGAAAACGCCTGGTCTACACGGAAATATAAAAGTTACAGGTGTCAGAAAATGGCAACTTTAAGAGAAAAAAAAAATTTTTTTTTGCAAAGTTTTGGATTTTTGTTAAGGGGTTAAAATGTAAATAAAACTATATAAATTTGGTGTCCCTGGAATCTTACAAAACATAGAATTCAGGTGAAATGTTATTTTGGCTGCACAGTGAACGCTGTAAAAACGAAGCCTGTAAGAAAGTCGCACAAATGCACCTTTTCATTTGTACCACAAACATTAAGCCTTCATCTGGTTCTGTGAACGAAAAAAAAAATAAAAATAAAAAAATGAGGTTTGAAAGGTGGGGAGTCAAAAACCAAAATTGAAAGATTCCTCCGACGGGAAGGGTTTAAAAGAGACTGATCATTTTATAAAGGTTACAGCAGGTGCAACATCAATGGGTCGCTGTCTTTTTTCCCATTTTTGTTTCTCACACCCTGCCTTCCAAAAGCCAATGGCAGCATTTAATATTTTGTATGATGTACTGGGAAATTGCAAAAAAAATTGGGTGGAATTGGAAATAAGATTTTTAAGAAGTTTTAAACCATTCCCTTTACAGTAATGTTACCTGTAGTATGCAAATAAGTATGATCACGGCGATACCAAATTTATATAATTTAATGTTAGCCGCAGTGTTGTACTTCCTGAGAATACAGACTTTTTTGAAAGCAATGCACCACAAATGATGAGTCAGGGTTCTGTGTGTTCCTCATGAACATGTAATTTACAATGCTATATTTCTGTTCCGTCAACCATGTCTTCTTCACCGACACAGATCCTATTTTTGATAAGTGGCATGAGAACTGTCAGTGGTTTTGGAGGTAGAAGTGGCAGGGGGTGCGCTACTTGTGGTCAGGGCCGGTTTTAGAAAACTGTGGCCCTGGGCAAAATTAAAAGAGGGGCCCCAATGCTGATATACCAACAACGCCATCATATTTCCAGTGGAAGACACTTTAATAACGACCCCTTTCTGCCCCCAAAACAGTAACAACCACCCCCTCTTATGCCCACACATAATTCAAATAACCACCTTTGTACTGCCTAATAGTTTTTCGCACACCCTCATCAGTTATTATAGCTCCTCCTTATACACACGTGGACTAATGAAAGAAAAACCCACAATGGTCACAGAAATAACTTGAATCTGACAAAAGTAATAAAAAAAAAAAAAAAAATCTATGAAAATGAACAAATGAAAGTCAGACATTGCTTTTCAACCATGCTTCAACAGAATTTTTTTTAAAAAGAAAACTCATGAAACAGGCCTGGACAGAAATGATGGTACCCCTAAAAATAATGTGACCAAAGGGACATGTTAAATCAAGGTGTGTCCACTAATTAGCATCACAGGTGTCTACAATCATGTAATTAGTCAGTGGGCCTGTATATAGGGCTACAGATACTCACTGTGCTGTTTGGTGACATGGTGATTACCACACTCAACATGGACCAGAGGAAGCGAAGGAAAGAGTTGTCTCAGGAGCTTAGAAAGAAAATTATAGACAAGCATGTTAAAGGTAAAGGTTATAAGACCATCTCCAAGCAGCTTGATGTTCCTGTGACTACAGTTGCACATATTATTCAGAAATTTAAGATCCATGGGACTGTAGCCAATCTCCCTGGACGTGGCCGCAGGAGGAAAATTGATGACAAATCAAAGAGAAGGATAATACGAATGGTGACAAAAGAGCCCAGAAAAACTTCTAAAGAGATTAAAGGTGAACTTCAAGCTCAAGGCACATCAGTGTCAGATCGCACCATCCGTCGTTGTTTGAGCCAAAGTGGACTTCATGGGAGACGACCAAGGAGGACACCATTGTTGAAAAGAAATCATAAAAAAGCCAGACTGGAATTTGTCAAACTACATGTTGACAAGCCACAAAGCTTATGGGAGAATGTCCTATGTAGAGATGAGACAAAAATCTAAATTTTTGGCAAGGCACATCAGCTCTATGTTCACACCTGGAAAAATGAAGCATATCTTGAAAAGAACACTGTCCCTACTATGAAACATGGAGGAGGTTCTGTTATGTTCTGGGGCTGCTTTGCTGCATCTGGAACAGGGTGTCTTGAATCTGTGCAGGGTACAATGAAATCTCAAGACTATCAAGGAATTCTAGAGAGAAATGTGCTGCCCAGTGTCAGAAAGCTTGGTCTCAGTTGCAGGTCATGGGTCTTGCAACAGGATAATGACTCAAAACACACAGCTAAAAACACCCAAGAATGGCTAAGAGAAAAACATTGGACTATTCTGAAGTGGCCTTCTATGAGCCATGACCTAAGTCCTATTGAGCATCTTTGGAAGGAGCTGAAACATGCTGTCTGGAAAAGGCACCCTTCAAACCTGAGACAAGTGGCTCAGTTTGCTCATGATGAGTGGGCCAAAATACCTGCTGAGAGGTGCAGAAGTCTCATTGACAGTTACAGGAATCGTTTGATTGCATTGATTGCCTCAAAAGGTTGTGCAACAAAATATTAAGTTAAGGGTACCATCATTTCTGTCCAGGCCTGTTTCATGAGTTTTCTTTTTAAAAAAAAATTCTGTTGAAGCATGGTTGAAAAGCAATGTCTGACTTTCATAGAATTTCATAGAGTCACCTCTGCTGCGGAGGATAAGTTCATCCGAATCACCAGCCTCAGAAATCGCAGGTTAACAGCAGCTCAGATTAGAGACCAGGTCAATGCCACACAGAGTTCTAGCAGCAGACACATCTCTACAACAACTGTTAAGAGGAGACTGTGTGCAGCAGGCCTTCATGGTAAAATAGCTGCTAGGAAACCACTGCTAAGGACAGGCAACAAGAAGAAGAGACTTGTTTGGGCTAAAGAACACAAGGAATGGACATTAGACCTGTGGAAATCTGTGCTTTGGTCTGATGAGTCCAAATTTGAGATCTTTGGTTCCAACCACCGTATCTTTGTGCGACGCAGAAAAGGTGAACGAATGGACTCTACATGCCTGGTTCCCACCGTGAAGCATGGAGGAGGAGGTGTGATGGTGTGGGGGTGCTTTGCTGGTGACACTGTTGGGGATTTATTCAAAATTGAAGGAATACTGAACCAACATGGTTACCACAGCATCTTGCAGCGGCATGCTATTCCATCCGGTTTGCGTTTAGTTGGACCATCATTTATTTTTCAACAAGACAATGACCCCAAACACACCTCCAGACTGTGTAAGGGCTATTTGACCAAGAAGGAGAGTGATGGGGTGCTATGCCAGATGACCTGGCCTCCACAGTCACCAGACCTGAACCCAATCGAGATGGTTTGGGGTGAGCTGGACTGCAGAGTGAAGGCAAAAGGGCCAACAAGTGCTAAGCATCTCTTGGAAATCCTTCAAGACTGTTGGAAGACCATTTCAGGTGACTACCTTTTGAAGCTCATCAAGAGAATGCCAAGAGTGTGCAAAGCAGTAATCAAAGCAAACGGTGGCTACTTTGAAGAACCTAGAATATAAGATATATTTTCATTTGTTTCACACTTTTTTGTTAAGTATATAATTCCACATGTGTTAATTCATAGTTTTGATGCCTTCAGTGTGAATCTACAATTTTTATAGTCATGAAAATACAGAAAACTCTTGGAATGAGAAGGTGTGTCCAAACTTTTGGTCTGTACTGTGTGTATATATATATATATATATATATATATATATATAAAAAAATAGTTCTTCTCCTATAATAGCCCCCTTATATACTGTATAATAGTCTCCCCCTTATGAATAACATTTTCCCGTTTATATATAACAGACACCACCTTATATATAATAGATCTTACCTTGTACATAATAGCCCCTTATATATAACAGTCTCCCCCTTATAACAGTCAACCCTATATATAAGGGGGAACTATTATAATAGCCCCTTTATATATATATACACTAGTTCCTCTCCTATAATAGCCCCCTTATATATAACAGTCCCCCTTTATAATACCCTCTATATATAATAATTCCTCTCTTATAATAGCGCTCCTTATATATAATTCCTCTCCTATAGTAGCCCCCCTTATATATGAGGGTCTCACCTTGTAATAGTGCACCTTATAGATAATAATTCCTCTCTTATAATAGCGCTCCTTATATAAAACAATTCCTCCATTATAAATAAGCGCCCCCTTATATATGTCTCCCCCTTATATATAATTATCCCCCTTATAATAGCCCACTTATATATAATTCCTCTCTTATAATTGTGCCCCTTATGTATAATAGTTCATCAATTATAAATACTAGTCCCCTTATATTTAAAATTCTCCCCCTTATAATATATATGAGGGGGCTAACAGTCTCCCCCTTATAATAGTTCCTTTATAATAGCCCCTTCTATATAATAGTCCCCTCTTATAATAGAGCCCTTATATATAACAGTCTCCCCATTATAATAGCTCCCCTTGTATAATAGTTCCTCTTATAATAATCCCCTTATATAAAATATTCCCCCCTTATAATAGCCCCCTTATATAAAATACCTTCCCTTATAATAGCCCCCCTTATATATCCCTTATATATATAATATGTCATCTCTTATAATAACCCCCTTATATGTAACAGTCTCCACATTATAATATCCCCATTATAAATAATAGTTCCTCCCTTATAATACTTTCAACCTTATAATAGCCCCACTTATTTCTAATAGTTCTCAAGTTTTAAGTGGGACTATTATAAGGGGGGTACAATTATTTATAATGGGGGCTATTATTTATAAAGGTGCTATTAAAAGGTAGGAACTATAATATATAAGGGGACTAATATAAGGTGGAACAATTATATACAAAAGCCCCCCCTATATATATATATATATATATATATATATATATATATATATATGTCATCTCTAATAATAACCCCCTTATATATAACAGTTTCCCCTTATATAGTACCCCCTTATATATGTTTCCCCATATATATATATATATATATATATATATATATATAACAGTTCCCCTTATAAATAATACTCCACCCTTACAATAGCCCCCCTTATATTTAATAGTTCCCCCACTATAAATATTAGTCCCCCTATAAATAATAGTTTGCCCCCTTATCAGGTAATTCCTTTCCCTTACCAGAAAGCAATAAATATTTTACTCACCTTACCGCGCTCCCACAATGAATGGAGCAGCCGGAGATTCTCCTGTAGTAGTGGCTTAGGTGGCGCAATACAATGACGTCACCACACCACCTGCGCCACGACGTCCTGTGCGTTACCGGCGGTCCTCTATAGCAGTTTAGGAAACTTTAAACTCCCTGCTCTGGCATAGGATTAACTGCATCGGCGATACAGATACGGATCCCGGGGGCCCCTGTGAGGATGGGTGCCCTGGGCAATTGCCCAGTTTGCCCCCCCCTCCCTAACGCCGGCCTTTTTTGTAGTAGTGCTGACAGGAGCCCTGGGGGGGAATCTGATAGAAAATGTGAGGTCACAGAGTAATCCCATTGCCTTGATGAGTCACAATCCAGTCAGGGTGACATCACAAGTAGAGGGTGGTGGGTGCTGCAATAGCAAGAATTCCACCTCATGTGCAGCCCCAACATCCAAAACACCTGCCTGGGGAAGATCAAAGCAAGCTTGGGTCCACTGCTGCTGGTTTTGGCGGCAGTAGCTACATGCAGTCATTTCCCATATGGGAATTTTTATGTACATTACCAAACGACAAATCGATGGCAAGGTGTAAGATCTGCAAGTTGATAATTAGCCATGGGCATGCAGGCACATGTATAGGGTTGCTCCGTGCTCAGAACTGCAGCCTGGCAGTGCTGGTGTTCTGGGTTCAAATCTAGCCATGGGCAACATCTACAAGGAATTTGTATTCTCCCTGTGTTTATGTGGGTTTCCTCTGGGTGCTCTGGTTTCCTCCCACACTCCAAATAAATAACTTGGTCTCTCTGTACTCACATGAAATGACATCACCAGATCATTAGGCAAGATGGAATTGTCAAGTGAGCAAGACCATTCTATTCCTTCTTTCCATGATTGTCTTTATAGACAGGCCACATCCTCACCTAGTACATCATTATTCATTATCATCTCCATCTGCTTCTCCTCCTCCTCCTCCACACCAATGTCAGTCATTATCCATAAAGGAATGTGTGTCCAGTAAACAGCAATCTGCACCCAGTCATCTGGCTGATCTGCAACTTTAACTTCTACCTGGCCCAGTTACTGGCAGTGCAGTTGCTGCCATGAGACTTAGTGGAATCCACTGTCCTTCACTAACTGATGCAGTGTCGGACTGGGATGTCTAGGGCCCACCAGTGGAATTGATTCTTGGGGCCCACCATCAGGACCCCTGCAGATCAGCGGTACTGAGATTGGGTGGCTAAATGTTACACAACACAGGGCCGGAAGCAGAAAACTCCATCGCCTGGCACCTTCACTGCAGCTCAGCACCTACTGACTTCAATAAGTGCTGAGATGCAGTGAAGGTGCCCGGCTAATACACAGTGGACAGAGCTTTCTGCTTCCGGCCCCGTATTGTGTACAGGATGGGCGCCAGAAGTGGCTCCTTACAGCTGATCGGTCCAGGGTCGGCCCCCTACAGACCAGGTATCTATGGCCTATCCTGAGGATAAACCATAAATTATGCCTGGACAGCCCCTTTAATATACCCCCCTAATGCACCACACTTTACAGAGGTTGTCCAGTATAATTTTTTTTCTTTTTTATAATTAGTCTGGGGAGGTGAACCCCGCCCCCCCAAAAAAAAAGCAAAACAAAAACATACTAAACATAGTCACCTGTCCCCGGTGCTCCGGTGTCAGCAGGTCACAGCATGGTCCGGTCCTGCAACTCCGCTGTCTTCTGCCAGAAGTCCTCACTGGCTGTGACGTCCCAGGTCCCTTCCTTTAGGCCGCTGATTGGCCTCAGGGGTCACATGAAGTCACAGGTAGTCACGTGCAGGGGGAACTTGTGCTGGAAGAAAACAGAGCTGCAGGCCGAACCGCGCTGGAAGACACAGGGGACAGGAGAGAAAGTTTGTTTATTTTCTTTTGTTTTTTTTCACCTGCCCTGGTGTAATTAAAAAAAAAAAAATGTTACCCTGCACAACCCCTTTATTGTCCCCCAGGCATGTAAACAATACTAGGACAGTATAATATGCTCCGCAGTGGCCCCCACAGAGTATTATATGCTCACAGTGGCCCTCATACAGCATTATATGCCCACAGTGGCCCCCACACAGTATTACAGTGCCTTGCGAAAGTATTCGTCCCACTTGAACTTTTCAACCTTTTGCCACATTTCAGGCTTCAAACATAAGGATATAAAATTTTAATTTTTTGGTGAAGAATCAACAACAAGTGGGACACAATTGTGAAGTGGAATGAAATTTATTGGTTATTTTAAACTTTTGTAAAAAATAAAAAACTGAAAAGTGGGGCGTGCAATATTATTCGGCCTTCACAGAACAGGTGTATTTATACTGAGACTGAATTACACACAGCTGGACTCTATTAACTAATTAAGTGACTTCTGAAGGCAATTGATTGTACTGGATTTTATTTAGGGGTATCCAAGTACAGGCGGCTGAATACTTTTGCATGTCACACTTTTCAGATTTTTATTTGATTAAAATTTTGAAAACCATGTCTCATTTTTGTTCCACTTCACAATTATGTACTACTTTGTGTTGGTCTATCACTTGAAATCTCAATAAAATTCATTTATGTTTGTGGTTGTAAGGTGACAAAATGTGAAAAAGTTAAAGGGGTATGAATAGTTTTGCAAGCCACTGTATATATAGTGGGGAAAAAAAAAAGTATTTAGTCAGCCACCAATTGTGCAAGTTCCCCCACTTAAAAAGATGAGAGGCCCGTAATTGACATCATAGGTAGACCTCAACTATGAGAGACAAAATGAGAAAACAAATCCAGAAAATCACATTGTTTGATTTTTAAAGAATTTATTTGCAAATTATGGTGGAAAATAAGTATTTGGTCAATAACAAAAGTTCATCTCAATAATTTGTTATATATCCTTTGTTGGCAATGAGAGGTCAAATGTTTTCTGTAAGTCTTCACAAGGTTGGCACACACTGTTGCTGGCGTGTTGGCCCATTCCTCCATTCAGATCTCCTCTAGAGCAGTGATGTTTTGGGGCTGTTGCTGGGCAACATGGACTTTCAACTCCCTCCAAAGGTTTTCTATGGGGTTGAGATCTGGAGACTGGCTACTTTGGTTTCATCTGACCATATGACATTCTCCCAATACTCTTCTGGAACATCCAAATGCTCTCTAGCAAACTTCAGACGGGCCCGGATACGTACTAGCTTAAGCAGGGGGACACGTCTGGCACTGGAGGATATGAGTCCCTGGTGGAGTAGTGTGTTACTGACGGTAGCCTTTGTTACGTTAGTCCCAGCTTTCTGCAGATCATTCACTAGGTCCCCCCCGTGTGGTTCTGGGATTTTTGCTCACCATTCTTGTGATCATTTTGACCCCATGGTCAAATTGTGCAAGTTCTCCCACTTAAGATGAGAGAGGCCTTTAATTGACATCATAGGTAGACCTCAACTATGAGAGACAAAATGAGAAAACATATCTAGAAAATCACATTGTCTGATTTTTTAAGAATTTATTTGCAAATTATGGTGGAAAATAAGTATTTGGTCACCTACAAACAAGCAAGATTTCTGGCTCTCACAGACCTGTAACTTCAAGAGGCTCCTCTGTCCTCCACTCATTACCTGTAGTAATGGCACCTGTTTGAAATTGTTATCAGTATAAAAGACACCTGTCCACAACCTCAAACAGTCACACTCCAAACTCCACTATGGTGAAGACCAAAGAGCTGTGGAAGGACACCAGAAACAAAATTGTAGACCTGCACCAGGCTGGGAAGACTGAATCTGCAATAGGCAAGCAGCTTGGTGTGAATAAATCAACTGTGGGAGCAATAATTAGAAAATGGAAGACTACTGATAATCTCCCTCCATCAGGGGATCCAGCAAGATCTTACCCCTTGGGGTCAAAAATCCCAGAACCACATGGGGGGACCTAGTGAATGACCTGCAGAAAGCTGGGACTAACGTAACAAAGGCTACCGTCAGTAACACACTACTCCACCAGGGACTCAGATCCTGCAGTGCCAGACGTGTCCCCCTGCTTAAGCCAGTACATATCTGGGCCCGTCTGAAGTTTGCTAGAGAGCATTTGGATGTTCCAGAAGAGTATTGGGCGAATGTCATATGGTCAGATGAAACCAAAGTAGAACTGTTTGGTAGAAACACAACTCGTGTTTGGAGGGGAGTGAATGCTGAGTTGCATCCAAAGAACACCATACCTACTGTGAAGCATGGGGGTGGCAACATCACGCTTTGGGGCTGTTTCTCTGCAAAGGGACCAGGACGACTGATCCATGTACATGAAAGAATGAATGGGGCCACGTATCGTGAGATTTTGAGTGCAAACCTCCTTCCATCAGCAAGGGCATTGAAGGTAAAATGTGGCTGGGTCTTTCAGCATGACAATTATCCCAAGCACACCCCCAGGGCAACGGAGGAGTGGCTTCGTAAGAAGCATTTCAAGTTCCTGGAGTGGCCTAGCCAGTCTCCAGATCTCAACCCCATAGAAAACCTTTGGAGGGAGTTGAAAGTCCATGTTGCACAGAGACAGCCCCAAAACATCACTGCTCTAGAGGAGATCTGCATGGAGGAATGGGCCAACATACCAGAAACAGTGTGTGCCAACCTTGTGAAGACTTACAGAAAACGTTTGACCTCTGTCACTGCCAACAAAGGATATATAACAAAGTATTGAGATGAACTTTTGTTATTGACCAAATACTTATTTCCCACCATAATTTGCAAATAAATTCTTTAAAAATCAGACAATGTGATTTTCTGAATTTGTTTTCTCATTTTGTCTCTCATAGTTGAGGTCTACCTATGAGACAGGGGCGTAAATATCGGGGTAGCAGCGGTAGCGGCTGCCACAGGGCCCGGGACATTAGGGGCCCCGGAGCCCTGTGGCAGCCGCTACCGCGAACCCCACAGACCAGTAACGATCGCGGTCACAGGGGGTGCGACCGCGACTGGACCCGGGCCGGGTATGGGGCCCGTGGCCAGCTGGAGATGGGAAAAGCCTGGTTCCCCGACCGCTATACATACTGTTATTGGAAAGGAGTCCTGGCATATTGTAGGCCCCATTCCAATAGATGGCAGCCCAGGGGAGGTGACTGAAAATCATAAACACATTCTCACCTCTCCAGGGCACAGCATTCTCTCCGGCGCTCTTCCATCATGACTGAGGCCTGTGATTAGGCCCCAGCGGTAACATGAGGCACGGCCGCATAATGACGTCAGTGCGCCCCCATGTGATCGCTGAGGCCAATCACAGGCCTCGGCAGCGACGTCGGAAGAAGGGCTGAAGACGGCAGGATGGAGCGAGGATGCCAAGGAAAGGTAAGGCAAGGTGAGTATGAATGTTTGTTATTTTTAATCACCTTCCCTGGGTCTCTGATTATTATACTCTGGGGTCTGGAGGAGACCCCAAAGTATAATAGCACCGAAGCGGGAGGGGGGCTGTTGGGAGCATACAATACTGTGTGGGGGCCACTGTAGAGCATATAATACTGTGTGGGGGCCACTGTAGAGCATATAATACTGAGTGGGGGCCACTGTAGAGCATATAATACTGGGTGGGGGCCACTGTAGCGCATATAATACTGGGTGGAGGCCACTGCAGCGCATATAATACTGGGTGGGGGCCACTGCAGAGCATATAATACTGGGTGGGGGCCACTGTAGAGCATATAATACTAGGTGGGGGCCACTGTAGAGCATATTATACTGGGTGGGGGCCACTGCAGAGCATATAATACTGGGTGGGGGGCATATAATACTGGGTGAGGCCCACTATGGGGGGCATATAATACTGGGTGGGTACCACTGTGGGAAGCATATAATACTGTGTGGGGCCACTGTGGGTAGCATATTATACTGTGTGTGGGGGGAGCAATGTAGAGCATATAATGCTGTATGGGGGCCACTGGGGAACATATAATGCTGTGTGGGGGCCACTGTTTAGCATATTTTACTGTTTGGGGACCCGTAACCGGTTTGGGGGGGGGGGGCCATGTCAAATGTTCGCCTTGGGGCCCAGCCATTCCTAGTTACGCCACTGCTATGAGATGTCAATTACAGGCCTCATCTTTTTAAGTGGGAGAACTTGCACAATTGGTGGCTGACTAAATATTATTTTTCCCCACTGTACACGTACACAAATTTGTGACAGGGGCACCTTGTTCATTTTGTCTCCCTGTAAATCTTTCTACAATAAGGAACATCCCTGATTTATTGGGGCATGGTTCATAACAAAAGAACACAATATGCAACAGATTTTACGATTGTTAGAGCCAAGACGCCATCTTGTCTTCCCCGCATCAATGTTTGAACTCATTAAAGACTTTGCTGAATTAGCATTTAGTAATAGCCTTCAGATAGTATTTTCTGGGCGTTGAGCCAAATCCGGTTGATAAAAGATACTCCTTTTTCTTATTCATGGTCATTTATGGTCTCATTATTTTTCAAGGTAACATGTCTGTCATAAGCTTCACATCTGGCCAGTAATTTTTTTTCTTTTTAATTTGGCAGTATGCCTTCTTTGTAGTAATATCTGTTAAATACTCCGATTTTCCTCATTAAAGTTTTAATCTGTTTTCAGAGCCCCCAGTCTCTGTTTCATTTTACTCTGCAGGCCCGCACTTACTAATTAGAGACTCTGCAGACATACCGGAGGGTGCAGGTTTTACCCGAACACTATCTACATCTAGGGAGGTCCAGCCTGCTGGTCACTCATACGGTGAAGGTATTTAGACTAAAGATGGCACTGAAGCACTAGGACTACACCTTTCCTCTTGCATACTATAAATGAAACACTGATACCGAATCCTTTTTGCGTTTTCAGTTGACTAAAATCAACCCTTGGGCACTTTCAACCAAAACACTGCTTGTCTATTAAACCTTTGTCTGATAACCATCCTTTATGTGTATATTAACACATTTCTTTATGTTTCAACATTCAAATTTCCATCTTTTGGCATCCTAAACTTATGCAAACATCATGTCTTAGGCATGCCAGATTTTCTGAACATTTTTTGGCACCCCTTCATTACATCAGCCTCCTCTTTTGCTCTTACAATCTCTATAGCTGGAATTTCTATATTCTTGAGATCAGCTTCACACCGCCCAGGTAAATTCCCCATGATTTGCCTAACTTCACTGAACCTCCAAGAGTGCACATAGTACTTAACCAAACAGCTTCTTGTTCTAGAACCTTCAAAGATATATCCTGAGCGCACACTGCGCTTAATTAAATACAAGAAAATCACACAGTAGCCCCGGGATAATACATTCTCCTCTACCACAACTTACAGGAGACGGGTGGTGGGGTAATCTATCCTCCCAACTTTCCACATGATCTAGCACATAAACAAACCAAATGGGATGCATGCCAAAAACACAGCACAAAATCTCTGCATCATTTATTGTTCAAATACAGATACTTCATAAACAGGGTTCTTAAAAAGACCAGAGGATTTACTTTTCTTACAACTCACACGACATAGAGACCACAAGACAAGAGGAAAGAAGGTAGAAATGGTAAGGATAAGTCTCCTTACCGTTCAGCTGCGCTTTGGACAAGTTTCCAACTTTCCTCCTTGTCAGGTTGTCCCCCTATAAAGGTGAATAGCAAGCCACCTCTGCCCCCACGTGATGGGCACCAATTTCTGTGAACGCAATCCACTCTAAGTATCACCATATTGAAGTCCAAATTAATACAATTGGTATATGAGCTGGCTCAGAGAATCACACACAGCCACAAGGTGCAATTATGTGACCAATATGAATTCTGGTCTTTAATAGTGGATAGTGAGGTGTCTATACATTCTAAGTGTGGCTATACATTGCATAGACAAAGAGAAGGTGTGATCAGTATAATTAATAGAACATGATTGGCTAGAAAGTTGTAACATAAGCTTTAGCACATAACTATTGGATAAGGCACGAAGAAGTTTCATCCCATTATAGATAACAGTTTTCTGCAAGGAGAGGGATTAGTTCTGGGCAGTGCCCCAAGAAAGGAATGTAAGATGAAGGCAGGCACAAGCTGCATCCTTCACACTATAAACAACATTTATCAACTATCCACATGTGATAAATGTATAAATGCTACATGTCCAACCACTAAGACCTCCCACGTTCACAACGGAGACTCTGGCGCAGATGTGAACTTACACTTAGCTTGCTGTCCTTCTTAAGAGAGGCCATCTGCACACAATGAGGGTTGTTTATCATCTATGCCTTTTTTCACTTATTTTTCATAAGTGCACCTTTTTTAGACAAGGTTTTTGGTGTCTATTTATGATGTAGTTGCTCGTTACTTTTGGTGCTCCTTTTTTATGCCCATGTGTACTATGTGCCTAATCCTTTTTTAACCACTTCCGGACTGCCCATTGGGTATATACGTCTGGAAGATGGTTGCCTTGTTCTGCAAGGATGTACCGGTATGTCCAAGCAGATTTCAGCAGCTGCTGAAACGGGGGTGCGGCTGTAACTTCAGCCGGAGCTCCCAGAGAGAAGACAGGGAGGATTTATTACCTTCCCTGCCTTTCTGATCGCTGTATACACCACTATGGGCGCCACCGTGTTGCGGCTCCCCTCTGACTTGGCGGTCACGTGATCTGCCAGAATCAGTGTGTGTTAGAGCTGCTGGGTCCTATAGGACCCAGATCAGCTCTATAGTAACGTGCAGGAGGCTGTATTCCTCCTGCAACTGGGGCTAAATGTGCTAGCCCCAGTTACAGGGGAAATCAGCCTCCCCAACAAAAAAAAAAAAAAGTGATCAGATGTCCCCAAAGGACTATTATGACCTTATGGGGGCACAATGTAAAAAAAATAAATAAAAAAAATGAATAGAAAAGTAAAAAAAGAGTAAGTAAAATATGTCAATAACACGCCCTTATTTACAGGTTATAGCCCCACCCCCCGACAACAACATACAAAATAAAAATTACCGTAACAGAGAGGAAAAACTATTGTAGGCTGCAAAATCTGCTACAAAAGAAGCTGCATTTCTGCAATGTGGGGCCTCAGCCTCAAAGTTTTTTTTAGTATCACTGTGTTATTAAATAAAAAAAAATAAAGTGAAAAACAGACACGTTTTCCCTCCTCTTGTTTATATTTTCCCAGATATATATATATAAAAAAAAAAAATTAAAACACATGCATAAATAAAAACATAAAAGTAAAGCTCTATGTGTCACTGAAAAAAAGACACAGAAATTGGTTGAATAACCCAAATGATAAAAATTTTACAGCCCTCAAAACCGCACATACAAAAAAAAAAAAAAAAAAAGGAAAATGTGTCTGGTCCTGAACCAGAAATTGGCTTAAAAGACCCCAGAGTATAATGATCGGAGACCCAGGGGAGGATACAAACAAAAAAAAAAAAAAAAATCAATGTCACTTACCTCTTCCTGGCTCCAGCGCACTCCCACTGCTTCGGCCATCTTCAATGTTGGACCAGATCTAGCATGAGCCAGGTCGGCGTTGCAACTCATAATGACGCAGGCCCAGCCCACGTGACCTCACCAAACAGGCCCAAAGTCTGCGGAGCATAGGAGAGGTAAGTAACATTGTTTTTATGTTCCCTCACCTCCCCTGGCCCTTCGATCATTATACTTTGGGGTCTGAAATGACCCCAGAGTATAATGATAGCAGTGTTTGTGGGGTTTGGCCCGCGGCCTCACTTACCTATCCCTGCTCCTAGTCACCTCCTCTTCTGCAGAATGGGAAGCGCAGGTGGCCATGAGCAGGAGGATTGGTAAGTAAATAGGGCCCATTACCTGCTGGGGTTACTCCAGCAGGTAACGACCTATTAAAAGATAATGTCCCGGGCCCTGTGGCAACCGCTACCGCTGTTATCCCGGTAGTTACGCCCCTGTGTCTGTGTGTTGTCGGGGGAGAGGTTCAGGTCCTTGTTGCCATCTGTGTATTGGTGGAGGGGGGTGCCGGGGGCGTGTCGCATTTCGAGTGTGTGTAAAGTTCTTGGGGTGTTGCTTCATGTGTGGAGGAGGTCCTGGGGGAGGAGGGCTGCTTGTGTGTAGACAGGGTTGTGGGGCTGTGTAAATCACGTGGTTCTGGTTACATAGCGCAGGGACTCTGGAGTTATAATATACAGTAGTGTCCTCCTGTGCCGCTATGCTAAATGTATTCCCACTCTTCCTGCATTATAAATAGAATGGCCCCCACCACCTAATGTATCACCCTTTCATGTCCAGGGTGTGAGCTGTATGCATAAACATTGTGCACTGCTCACTTTCCAACTCTGCAATGATTGCTAGCACCAAACTGATACTCATTGCTGTATAAAGAGGTTACCCACAATGCAGGGACTCCTTCAGAGCAGGAGAAGTCCCTGCACTAGAAGGGGGCAAATCCTAGACATAACTTGTCTGTGTTTCTTGACCAAGTGTAAACCCTTGACCATGACTAACCCCTGGACTTAGGTTTAGTTGTGGTCAAGTTACGACTGCAATTAACCCTTTCTAGTGCATGAGTTAGCAACTCTTAACATGTTAATGTCACTATAGTCTTTCTGTATAGCAGGTGCAGCCCTAAGGAACATTAGGGCTGCTATACTTTATTTGCATAGCAGGCTGTCTGTGTTCTGCCTCCATATTCATTAATATAACTTGCTCCCCAAACCTCCTGCAATCAGTGATTCCATCTAAGTGATTGAATTGCTGATTACCCAAGGAGGAGCTAATCACAAGCTTGACATGACTATAGTTCAGGCTAAGGGCCCACCTAGTGTCCCGCAGCAAAAAAGTGCTGCGGGAAAAGCTGCAGGTTTCCTCTGCAGACTTTCCGCTTCAATTATACACATACGGAAGCTGCAGGTGTTTCCGTAGGTATAATTGACATGGTGCGATTTCCAAAACCACGACAGTGTGTCTGCTATGTGGGGACGGGATTCGCGTTTTTTTCCTCCACGTTTCTGCTGCTGGCAAATTGCGGCGTATAGGTCACATGGGGCGCCTCCCTCAAGGATTTATCCACTTTCTCAGGATAGGTCATCAATATTAGATCTGCAGGGTGGCCCAACACCTGATACCCCTGCAGAGCTCTGGTACAGAGACTTTAAGGGGGCAGCTGCGGTACCTACAACTTGCCACTACAGTTTGTACAGCACCGGAGATCTGCAGGGGACCCCCACACATCTAATATTGATTGCCTATCCTGAGTTACTGTCCTTTCAGTAGGAGGAGGCCTCACATTCTGGTGCTCAAATAACCAAAAAAGGGGGTTACTAGGCTTCATTTGAGGCTAAGTTTACATCAGCCACAGAAATCAGCAGAGACAAAAGTCCTGCCCCTTTCAGTATGAAAACGACTGATCCCATTATAGTCAATGGGGTACGCTGGTGTCCATGGGTAACCGCTGTTTTAGCAGTCTGGCTTTCCATCATTCAGGTCCCCCGATGAACCTAAACGACGTAGAACCAGCCGCAGTTGTGATCCTAGCTTTACTCTAATAACCCCATCACATGACACACCATTGGCTGGTTTATTCCATGAGAGCAGGCAATACTAGACCAGGACAAGTAAGTAGGATCATTGGGGAAGGGGGTTATGGATTTTATTTGGCTTTGATAGACTACGTTGATAACCAGTGGAGGCGGGTTTTTAAAATAAATAAATAAAATGGTTAATGAGGATTGTGCGGAGGGTTTTATTTCAATCAAGTATATTTTTTAAAATGTCGATGTTGTTTGTTTTATTAATATTACTGTATGGGGAGCTTAGTGTTAGATATAGACCCTATACTGACCAACCTGTACAGAATACACTGAAACCATGAACCTACCTGCAGCAGCTCCATTCTAGTCAGTTCTGTAGTGAGACAGCTAGAATGGAGTTGTTGTAAGGAGGACCTACCTATAGTAACTACAGAATACACCAAGACTATGAACCTACCTGCAGCAACTACAGAACACACCGAGACCATGAACCTACCTGCAGCAACTCCATTCTAGTCAGTTCTGTAGTGAGACAGCTAGAATGGAGTTGCTGTAAGGAGGACTTACCTATAGTAACTACAGAATACACCAACACCATGAAGCTACCTGCAGTAACTATATACACATAAATCAGGTGCACAGCGATATGTCAGAATTTAGATCTATGTCAGTTATGAATTGCCATATATTTCCATTATCACTTACAACAAGAAAGTGGCGCGAGATATAATAAACACGTCAGGCCGAGGCGTCACCTCCCTGTTCAGACCATATCCGCACAATGTCTCAGAACTGGTCTGGTGCAAATTATATATACATATGGCACTCATAAATTATATGCATATATATATATAAATTATTTATATAACTTATATACATACACATATAGTTTATGAGTGCCATATGTATATATGTACAGGAATGTGTTTTTCCTCCATTCCTATTGATAATCATATATAATGTCCCTCTTGGCCAGTTATAGAGACTCCTCTCTGGCTTGTCCTGTAGTGAGGTGACTAGATTGGAGTTTCTGGCAGCAGCTCCTGTAAGTAACTCCAATATAGTCACCTCAGTAAAGAGCTGTCTACATTGGAGTTGTTTCTAGCAGGTCCTCCCTCCAGCAACTCCAATCTAGTCATCTCAGTAATGAATTGTCTAGAATGGAGTTGCTCCTAGTAGATTCTCCCTCCAGTAACTCCATTCTATACCTACCAGGAGCAACTCCATTCTAGTCGCAACCAACAAAAGGCTCAAACTACACAGGCTCATAGGTACATCATCATCACTACCAACAAATGAGCTCGCAGTCACGTGACTTCCAGAGCTCCGGTTGTGTGGGGAAGCACGTGACCCTTTGCCTAAGCTAACATGGCGGCGCCCTTGGAGCTCGTGATGAGTACCGATGCGGCGGGACAGGTTGCTAACTGTTCGGTATGGGATCCACAGACTGGAGCGGCACTGCTCACCTATCGTGGAGGAAACAGCTCACCCCGAGGCCTGGCGCTGCTTGGGGGCCAGTATCTTCTCGGGGGGCAACTGGGAAAGAACTACATCAATGTATGGGAACTGCAAAGAAAGGTAAGTGAACCATTGGCGATGGCGCCGTCCTTCCTCCTGGATTGTTGTGCATCAGTTCAGATTCATTCCTAGTTTGTCTTATCCCCTAGGATCAGCTGCAGCAGAAGATCGTTTGTTCAGCACCAGTGACTTGTTTAGCAGCATCTCCTAGTGGACTATACCTGGCAGCAGGCATTGCAGAAAGTATTTACCTGTGGGAGGTAAGTTACTAGACCTACAACTCAGGAGTTTTATTAAAGAGGTTATTCAGCTTGCATAGAAATGTAAAATCCACTTCAAATTGCTTAACAAAGAAGAATGACTTGCCTCTTTTTCCCCTGCTGATCCTGTGCTGGTTCATTTATCCTACAGATCTCTATTTATATGCAGACAGCATGCGACCACTGCAATTAATCAATGGCATGTGCTGTACAGCTGGCATCATTGATAGCTGTGGCTGTTTACTGCCTGCATGTAAACAAGCTACATGGATGATCATTGCAGAACCAGTACTAGATAGCTGGAGAATTGGAAAGGTGAGTACTCCTTCCTGGCACAGACATTGAACAGACACATAAGATGCAATCTGAAAGTAGCCATGGGCTAAAAACAATGCCACATCAGACCTAGCTTTGCTTTTCAAGTAGAGAACGTTGTACTTAATATATGTTTAACAGTTGAGTAAACAAAGTAGAACTGCACTCCAAAAAAGTTATGCTTCTTAAATAATTTAATAAAGGTGCAACGTTTCGGGTTGTGAAACATTCATCAGGCAACATGAAATGAGTTCAAATATTAGAACAAATGAAGAAAGTATGGCGTCAGGCCTGGTCAATCGTAGATGTGGAGTTCCTCTAAGTAATTCGATTAGTTCTGCCCGCTGACACACGCCTGAAGAGATATTCTCAGGTAGAAAATTTCAACCAGGTAGATACTAATGCATGCTGAGTTCCTACTTTATATGGCTGGTTTGCCGGTATGTAGAAGTCAGGAAAAGCACCAGAAGGTCAGGAAAGCAGGTATCAGAGGATCCGGTTTGTAATGTGTTCAGCTTGAATGGGCACCTTTATTAAATTATTTAAGAAGCATAACCTTTTTTGGAGTGCTACTTTTACTCCCGGATTCGGGATTCTGCCCATTCAAGCTGAACACATTACAAACCGGATCCTCTGATACCCGCTTTCCTGACCTTCTGGTCCTTTTCCTGACTTCTACATACTGGCAAAGAGGAGGTGCCAGCCGGTACATGTCACAAAGAGTTTGTGCTGGCTGGCACCTCAATAGAGTCATCTACCGATGTATAATATGGACTCCAAATGCGCAATCCATATTATACTGTGTGGGGGACACTATAGAGCATCATACCCTGCTGGGGCCACTGTGAAGCATCATACTGTGCGGGGGGCCGCTGCGGAGTATTATCCCATGCAGGGGCCGCCGTGGAGCATACTGTAGCGTTTATGTATGTGTGTGTGTGTGTGTGTGTGTATGTATGTATAAGTATTTATATATATATATATATATATATATATACAGTCATATGAAAAAGTTTGGGCACCCCTATTAATCTTAATCATTTTTAGTTCTAAATATTTGGGTGTTTGCAACAGCCATTTCAATTTGATATACCTAATAACTGATGGACACAGTAATATTTCAGGATTGAAATGAGGTTTATTGTACTAACAGAAAATGTGCAATATGCATTAAACCAAAATTTGACCGGTGCAAAAATTTGGGTACCCTTATCATTTTATTGATTTGAATACTCCTAACTACTTTTTACTGACTTACTGAAGCACAAAATTGGTTTTGTAACCTCACTGAGCTTTGAACTTCATAGCCAGGTGTATCCAATCATGAGAAAAGGTATTTAAGGTGGCCAATTGCAAGTTGTTCTCCTATTTGAATCTCCTATGAAGAGTGGCATCATGGGCTCCTCAAAACAACTCTCAAATGATCTGAAAACAAAGATTGTTCAACATAGTTGTTCAGGGGAAGGATACAAAAAGTTGTCTCAGAGATTTAACCTGTCAGTTTCCACTGTGAGGAACATAGTAAGGAAATGGAAGACCACAGGGACAGTTCTTTTTAAGCCCAGAAGTGTCAGGCCAAGAAAAATATCAGAAAGGCAGAGAAGAAGAATGGTGAGAACAGTCAAGGACAATCCACAGACCACCTCCAAAGAGCTGCAGCATCATCTTGCTGCAGATGGTGTCACTGTGCATCGGTCAACAATACAGCACACTTTGCACAAGGAGAACCTGTATGGGAGAGTGATGCGAAAGAAGCCGTTTCTGAATGCACGCCACAAACAGAGTCGCCTGAGGTATGCAAAAGCACATTTGGACAAGCCAGCTTCATTTTGGAAGAAGGTCCTGTGGACTGATGAAACAAAGATTGAGTTGTTTGGTCATACAAAAAGGCGTTATGCATGGCGTCAAAAAAACACAGCATTCCAAGAAAAACACTTGCTACCCACTGTAAAATTTGGTGGAGGTTCCATCATGCTTTGGGGCTGTGTGGCCAATGCCGGCACCAGGAATCTTGTTAAAGTTGAGGGTCGCATGGATTCAACTCAGTATCAGCAGATTCTTGAGAATAATGTACAAGAATCAGTGACGAATTTGAAGTTACGCTGGGGATGGATATTTCATCAAGACAATGATCCAAAACACAGCTCCAAATCTACTCAGGCATTCATGCAGAGGAACAATTACAATGTTCTGGAATGGCCATCCCAGTCCCCAGACCTGAATATCATTGAACATCTGTGGGATAATTTGAAGCGGGCTGTCCATGCTCGGCGACCATCAAACTTAACTGAACTGGAATTGTTTTGTAAAGAGGAATGGTCAAAAATACCTTCATCCAGGATCCAGGAACTGATTAAAAGCTACAGGAAGCGACTAGAGGCTGTTATTTTTGCAAAAGGAGGATCTACTAAATATTAATGTCACTTTTCTGTTGAGGTGCCCATACTTTTGCACCGGTCAAATTTTGGTTTAATGCATATTGCACATTTTCTGTTAGTACAATAAACCTCATTTCAATCCTGAAATATTACTGTGTCCATCAGTTATTAGATATATCAAATTGAAATGGCTGTTGCAAACACCCAAATATTTAGAACTAAAAATGATTAAGATTAATAGGGGTGCCCAAACTTTTTCATATGACTGTATATATATATATATATATATATATATATATATATATATATATATACACATACACAGTACAGACCAAAAGTTTGGACACACCTTCTCATTCCAAGAGTTTTTTGTATTTTCATGACTATAAAAATTGTAGATTCACACTGAAGGCATCAGAACTATGAATTAACACATGTAGAATTATATACTTAACAAAAAAGTGTGAAACAACTGAAAATATGTCTAATATTCTAGGTTCTTCAAAGTAGCCACCTTTTGCTTTGATTACTGCTTTGCACACTCTTGGCATTCTCTTGATGAGCTTCAAGAGGTAGTCACCTGAAATGGTCTTCCAACAGTCTTGAAGGAGTTCCCAGAGATGCTTAGCACTTGTTGGTGTGGTTTGGGGTCATTGTCCTGTTGAAAAATAAATGATGGTCCAACTAAACGCAAACCGGATGGAATAGCATGCCGCTGCAAGATGCTGTGGTAACCATGCTGGTTCAGTATTCCTTCAATTTTGAATAAATCCCTAACAGTGTCACCATCAAAGCACCCCCACACCATCATACCTCCTCCTCCCTGCTTCATGGTGGAAACCAGGCATGTAGAGTCCATTCGTTCACCTTTTCTGCGTCGCACAAAGACACGGTGGTTGGAACCAAAGATCTCAAATTTGGACTCATCAGACCAAAGCACAGATTTCCACAGGTCTAATGTCCATTCCTTGTGTTCTTTAGCCCAAACAAGTCTCTTCTGCTTGTTGCCTGTCCTTAGCAGTGGTTTCCTAGCAGCTATTTTACCATGAAGGCCTGCTGCACACAGTCTCCTCTTAACAGTTGTTGTAGAGATGTGTCTGCTGCTAGAACTCTGTGTGGCATTGACCTGGTCTCTAATCTGAGCTGCTGTTAACCTGCCATTTCTGAGGCTGGTGATTCGGATGAACTTATCCTCCGCAGCAGAGGTGACTCTTGGTCTTCCTTTCCTGGGGCGGTCCTCATGTGAGCCAGTTTCTTTGTAGCGCTTGATGGTTTTGGCCACTGCACTTGGGGACACTTTCAAAAGTTTTCCCAATTTTTCGGACAGACTGACCTTCATTTCTTAAAGTAATGATGGCCACTCGTTTTTTTTTACTTAGCTGCTTTTTTCTTGCCATAATACAAATTCTAACACTCCATTCAGTAGGACTATCAGCTGTGTATCCACCTGACTTCTGAACAACACAACTGATGGTCCCAACCCCATTTAAAAGGCAAGAAATCCCACTTATTAAACCTGACAGGGCACACCTGTGAAGTGAAAACCATTTCAGGTGACTACCTCTTGAAGCTCATCAAGAGAATGCCAAGAGTGTGCAAAGCAGTAATCAAAGCAAAAGGTGGCTACTTTGAAGAACCTAGAATATAAGACATATTTTCAGTTGTTTCACACTTTTTTGTTAAGTATATAATTCCACATGTGGTAATTCATAGTTTTGATGCCTTCAGTGTGAATCTACAATTTTTTTAGTCATGAAAATACAGAAAACTCTTGGAATGAGAAGGTGTGTCCAAACTTTTGGTCTGCACTGTGTGTATATATGTGTATATATATATATATATATATATATATATATATATATATATATATATAATATTTTTATATTTTTTTTTTTTTACAAAATGCCAAAAAAGCATGAAGAATTAATTGTTGTCTTGAAGCTTTCTCTGTGTGACTGTAATAATGATATATGGAGGTGATTACAATATTACAGCCAAAGGAGAAGGTTATTAAATGTGTGAGAACTAGTCTAAAGATGGCTGCTGAATGTGTAGTGGGCGGGCTAGCTAGGGAAACGGAGGGGGGGGGGGTGAGAGAGGGAGTGGGAGGGAGTGAGAAAGGGAGGTAATGTGAGTTAGCTCATGCAATGCATCAAGGAAGTTGTAGGATAAAAGAGCAGGAAGCTAGCCATGTAAACAAATGCAGATGTCAGGAGCTCACAGAGAATCCCAGAAATCACTCAAAACACTGCTAAAGGTATTTGGATGCACTTATTAACCTATTACTAGCACTATCAGACCTTTTTTGAAAAATGATGTTTTTGCCCAGAAAACCACTTTAAGTTGCTAAGCCTAATAATATATTGACACTTGCCTATTCTGTAGGAATTTTCATCATGTGCTGAAAATAGAATAAAAATATCTACACTCTACAAATAAAAACAGATTAGAAAAAAGTGATTTATTTCACTTTTATATTTTTTGTGAGATTTCATAATCTTGTTTTAATAAATAAAATAAATTGGTGATAGATTGCAACAGTTCAAAATTCATAATCAGTCTTTAATAACAAAACAACTATGAACATGTGCTTCATGTGAATGGAGTAGAGGCGCACATATGTGGCATCCTTTAATAGGCCCCTCCCCACTGATTCTGGCACTCGCAAATGCTTTTGTGGATAACATTCCAAAAGGTGGTTTATTATATCCAGACCTGAAACTTTTCAGTCTCAAGGAGACCTTCATCACTCATCAGATACAAAGAAGAAATGGAGGAACCAAACCAAGTGCATGAAATGTAGGGAGGTAATCAGGACCACAGGCCCTAGAGTAGCTAGAGTTTTTTTTCATTACTGGATGTATGAAGCGAGTTCCTCTCTGAGCACCTCTACTGTTTACCAAGTGCCGTATCAAAAATAGATGCTAGATTGTCCCCACTGATTCTGGCATAGTTGGAGTTTTTTCTCCAGCCTCCACCTTTCCCAGGCAATAAGTGTTGTTAGATTTTGTGCCTGATATGCTATTTAGGCTTAGTACTGTCAGGCAGGACCGGACAAGGGGGTGTGATTCTGAGCTCTGACACAGTCCCCCTCTGAGCTCTGAGTTAAACTCCTTTTTCTGATCCATCGCAACACTGCCCACCTGACAGTTCCGAGCCTAAATAGCATATCGGGCATCAAAAATAGCTGCATTGATTGCTCAAGATTGGTGGGGACTAGAGAAAAAATTCTAACTGTACTGGAATCAGTGGAGCAGCACCTATTGACAGATGCTAAGAAATTGGTGGAGGTGGCGAAAGGTCCTCTTTAAGTTGTGGCCATGCATACACACCACTGCTCCATTCACATGGGTAATCTGTGTGTCCTCATTCTTGTGATCTTCAGGGGACCCATCAGTCAGATCACTAGAAAACGCTTACCTACTTGTTTGTGGATTAGGGAAATGTGTTTCATTGGTGTTACCCAGTTTTTAAGCATTGATTGTTTCAATACATGTGTTAAACTAATCAATTTCTCAATTTTCCCACTACTCATCTCAGGTATGCACAGGGCATCTACTTGCTATTCTTAATAGTCACTACCAGGATCTCACCTGTCTCACATTTACAGATGATAGCAGTCATTTCCTATCTGGAGCCAAGGATAGTCTAGCTCTCGTATGGAACCTTTTCAGGTAAGTGTTTTAGGAGCTGAAATGAAGCTCTGGTTCCTCTACTATAAGCTTTTTAGGATGAATGTGGAGACAATTTGGCAATGTTGCCTATGCTGGTCAGTCAGCTGTTGGTGGTTTGGGTGTAGAGTCACTTTGATATGTGGTTGCACATTTATATTTTCATTCCTATGCTATTTTTCTTCGGTGTGCAGTTCAGGTTTTCATGGACCCATACACTTCAGTGGTTGTGTGAATGTAGTCTTAGACTGTTTCAAATTAATAGTACAGTACTTTTCTTCTACAGGCAAAGTATCATGAGTGGTAAATGGCAAGTGAAAATTAAAGCAAAACTGGCTTAGTTGCCAATAACACCTTTAATTTTTCCAGGGCTGTGGAGTCGGTACGCCAAAGCCCCAACTCCGACTCCTCAATTTCCCCTGACTCCGACTCCGACATACATGGCGCATGTTTAAGAGATAACTTAATTTAAGCTTTTTATCATCCTTATGATACAATAATCAAGCTATTTAGGTACAACATAAAATATATTTATTGGATACAACTTTAGAACACAAAAAACTTTAATAAATTGCAAATATGCAAAACGCTGCAGTAAGTGGTAAAAAAACAGTTTTCAACAAAAACGTCCTGAATAACATTTGTGGAGTCTATGAATTTGTTCTGAGAAAAAGTATCGCCTCCATCAGATCCTCCTTCAAAGATGACCTCAAATCGGATCAAATTATTTTAAGGCTAGAGAACAGCCTCTCTACACTAACTTGGGTTGGTGGCAAAGCGGTGACCACATGGGCAAAATCTCTAACAATCTCGGGGTATAAAGGAATTGCCTCCTGCACAGTCAGTTTTGATGATCGGTTGAACTCTTCTACTTCTTTGAGAGCAAGTGAAAAATTTTGCTGAAATACAGTCAGTTTGTTTGCTATGGGAATGGAATCTTTTTCTCTGCGGCAACGCTTTGCCTGATCCATGTCATCCAAATACTTTTCAAAGTTAAACTCTTCATCTGATGAGGCTGAAGATATAGTGGCAGTAGCACTGGCAAGACCCAATTCCTCTTGCTCTTCGCAGTCCTGTAGCCCACTCATCCTAATTGCTACCTCAGTCAGAGCTTCTTTTCCTTTAGTAATCTGTTGATCATTCAGCAATATACGATGACTTGGGTCCACATAAACAGCTGCCAGAAGAATTTTGTTATCTAATAACAGTGTCTCTCTCCTTTTCATTGAAGCAGCAATGCCCTCTGCGATTAAGCCTTGTCTTTGGGACATGCAAAACAGCAAGTTCTTCCACTCCTTTAAGAAAGTTCCAGGAGTTAAATCCTCAGCTTGTAATTTTTTTGTTACTGTGAATGGGTGATGAAGCAGTTCCATTAATTCAGCCACCTGTGTCCATTGACCTGTTAATGTTACCTGAGGGTTGGCCATGTCCACAAGAAAGGGCTTCAGCTCAACTAATCGCTCAATCATTAAATAGGTGCTGCCCCACCGAGTGGCTTGATCTACGATTGCTCCTTTCCCAGCACGTCTCTTCAAGATGGAATCAATTTTAGGGGTTCGGGCAGCAATAGCCAATTTCCTCACCTTGCCAATCAGAGTTCCAGCATGTCCCTCTTGCAGACTGTCTCTTATTGCCAGCTGCAGTGTGTGCACAGCACAGCGCATGTGATAAATATGAGAGAATTTTGAAGCAGCTTCAGCAAGATCTAATTCTAAAGTATCATTTTGCTGTTGTTCTGTAGTAATATCTGTTTGTTCCTCAGTTACAGGAACAGGACTGTGGGCTTCCATCTCAGACATACTGAATCCAAAGTTTTCTTCTAACTGTTCTTCACCTTCCTTATTCTCATTCATCAGTTTAATTGTACTTATCATGTTTGAAGCATTGTCCATTACAATAGGAAGAACCTGTTCTTTTTTGAGTTCATAATCTTCCAGAACATTTTCCACTAAGGCCTGGAGAAACTGACTGGTGTGTTGAGCTTTAGTATCCTTTTACTGCCAGTGTCTTGGTAACAAATTTTTTGTTGTCACAAACAAATCTTACATTTATAGCAAAATAGTTCACTCTGTGACGCGTGCAGGCATCCATTTTAAGATATATTAAGCGTCTCTTGAGAATCTTTTTAAGATGTTCTTTTTGGTTAAGGGCTTCTTCAATCACTAATTTTCTAATACTTTGTCTTTCCAGAGAAACACCAAGTTTGCAGGCCATTTCTCCATTAAGAGCTTTAAAACTTGGTCGAGCAAATAATGATAATGGTACACCGTCCTTCACAACAAGCTCTATGAGCTGTCTTTTAAACACATCTGCTGTCATTGTTACAGTAATTTTGTCACTTAGAAAATATCTTGTTACTGATGTTTGAGACAATCTTTCATCCTCCGTTGCATGGCGGGAAGTGCTGGGCACTGGTTTCTTGGTGTCACTCTGATCCTTCTCAGTCACAGATTTGAAAACTTCTGGGTGGAAGCGGCTTAAATGTCTTTTTAGATTGGAAGCTCTCGTAGGAGCGTTTTTCTCGCTTCCGGAGTATGCACTGATTTTGACATCACAGCATTTGTTCTCATCTGGGTCACTTATCTTACACTGACACACAAAATATTTTTTATCTTCAGTTAGTGTGAAATGCTCAAATACAGCTGACTTCATAGGAAGCTTCTTAGACATTTTATAATTATATAATTTTTTTTTTTTAAAATAATTTTGTCCTATAAAAAAAAAAGGTATATTGTAATATCTGAAAGAATAGCGAGTATAACTTTGGATAGAAATAAAACAAACTATGCATAAATCAATAGTACAGCTATCGATATGTCATGAGAAATAAAAAGTTTGTAATATATGTTTTATTAGGTCTCTTTACTCTGAACTTTCAGTATCACACTTTTCTCTGGATACAGCTCACTAAGGGCCTGATGTGTGAAAACTGTCTTGGTCTAAGACTTTCTTTGTTACCCATAGCAACCAGTCAGAGCTCACAGCAACCAATCAGAGCTCTGCTTTCATTTCTCCAGAGCACTACATGAAAGGGGAGCTCTGATTGGTTGCTATGGACAACAAAGAAACTTCTACACCTAGACAGTTTCATACATCAGGCCCTGGGTGTTTTACATCATACTGCTTCACAATCTACAAAGTGAAACTACTAGCAGTGCTAGATAACAAAGCCTTTGGCAAGTGGCAACAGCTTCTACACCTATAGTACTTTCTCACATGTGTGTTTCTGTATTTCAAAGTTTGAGATGTTAGAAAACAGTTTCCCCCCTTATATTCTATGTATAGCATATATAAGCCATCTGAGCAGAGCAGCTAACCTCTCCAAACATGAGCTCAGAGGAGAAGCAAACTAACACAAAGCATACAGAGAGAACATACACTGGACAATTGATTTATGCAGTTTATTGAAAGTTTAGATATATTAAGAAGAAGTACTTGCCTTAAAGGAGTTCTCAGTCTCAGCACAATGATTCACTTGCTGACAAGCAGTCACTCTGTGTCCTCGGGCTGTGGGTGGGTCTCCAGCACAATTACAGATAAAGTCAAGCTTTTCAGTCCTCACAATCACAACACTTTTATCTTTTGCTTACTCCAGATAATGGTGCTAAACTTTATAGGTTCACTCAGAACTCAGTCCCATCATTATATGAGGAATAGAACAGACCTTTACAGGACATTTCATCATTTTCAACATTTCATCATTTTCCCAAATTCTTATGAAAATATATTCAGCACATACTGCATTGTACTACTAACTGTACCAATTTATTATATATTTTGGGAGTCGGAGTCGGTCCATTTTATACCGACTCCGATTCCGACTCCACCAAAATAGACTCCGACTCCACAGCCCTGAATTTTTCTAAAGCCAAATCTGAAATATATTTTTGCATAATGTGATATAAGATGGTTACATTGAAGAGAAAAGCAAAAAAGCTTTTCACTTCTCCTACGACAGCACCAGAGAGACAGGGACAGGAAACCTACCAAATAAATGATAGGTGGAGCCTCTCCCTCTCAGTAGTTTCCTGTCCCTGGAGTAGGAGACCTACCTGAGACCTATCTAAGCACCCGAAGAAGTACTCCCCTGGAAGTTGGAGTCCTCTCCTAGATCCCCTTTTCATTGGAAAGGTGTCGGGGGGGGGGGGGTGAAGAGGTGCTGTCTCTGTAGTAGTAGAGGTAGACAGCTCTCCTCTATGACTGTTTCCTCCTTTTCCCGCGCTAGAAGGCTGCGTAGTCCGGGCAGGGGTGAGGGTTGAAGACCGCTGAGCTATGGAGTGCAGGGGTCCCTCCGAGTCAGAGGGTTCAGTGTCCAACATATTCCTCCCCGTCTGAATACTGCCTGAGCTTTGTGCACTGGCGGGGAGAGGGAGAAGATGCAGCCTTCAGCAAAGGGAGGGGTAACTCCCTTCCCACTGGGATGTCGCTGGAGTCCGGGAGGGGGAGGGGTCTATCATGGCCAGCTGTGCTGCGATTCTGTGATGTTGAAGGGGCTGGAAGTTCCAGCAGGAAAAGAGGACTGGCGTCTTCTGGCCAGTTGAAAGGATTCTTTAAAATGGAGAAGGCATAGGTTTAGCTACTGGCTAATGGTGTTTCTGGTAGCCTCCCTGTGTTGTCTCTGAAGATGGAAGAGCAGCAGCCAAGTTCAGTCTATGATGGGTGCCAGGAGAACGTTGCATCTGTCCCGGTCTCTGTACTGATGGGAGATATAAATGGCTGCAGGCCGCCCCTTTAATTGTTATTTTTATTAATGGGTTTTTTTTATGTGTTTGTATGTAGACTAGGGCCAGGAAAGCCCTAACTAAGTCCCGGAACAAGGTGTGCTCCAGCCTACGAAAAAAGATTATGCCTGGCCTGTATCGAGTGTAGTATTGCTGAAGAGTCCCCTTCCTTGTTGCAAGGTATTAGAACCTTAGTAAAGGAAGAAGTCAGAAGCTCCCTTAAATTAAGAACTGGTGGTAAAAAGAAGTCAGGTCCTTCCTCCAGTCGAGAGGTAGTTTACTCTTCAGATGGAAATCCCTCTGGTGACGAAAGCGGCGAGCTTTTAGACTATTCCTCCGTCTCCTCTTCCTCTGAACCAGAGGTCGGTAAATCGGCATGTTTTCCTGTAGAAGATACGGATAAATTGTTAAAAGCCATCAGGGCTACTATGAGCATAGAGGACATCTTGCCTAGAGACATGGTAGCACAGACATGTCCATAAAAGTTTCTCGGCCCTTATTGGAAGCGAATGGAAGAGGTCTGATAAGAAAGGTTTCATTCCTTGGGCATGAAGCGCAAATACCCCTTTGAGGTAGAAGCTTCATCCTTGTGGGACACCGTTCCTAAAATAGACGTAGCCATTTCCAGGGCTTCCCAACGGTTAGCGCTTCCCTATTGGGACATGGGCTCTCTTAAAGACCGCTTGGACAAGACAGTGGAGTTTGCTAAGGTTTGGGAGTCAGTAGGAGCATCCCTCAAACCAAACATTGCTGCAACCTGTAAAGCCAGGACCCTTATGGTCTGGCTGGAGGAACTAGAAAACCAACTAAGAGACAAAAGCCCCCCCCAGATTTTGGGAGTCTTACCCACTATACGTAAGGTGGCGGATGCCTTGGAGGATGCGGTTAGATTGTCGGCCCGTTCTATGGCTCTAGCAAATTCCGCTAGATGTGCCATTTGGCTTAAAAACTGGTCGGGCGTTGTGGCAACCGAGTCAAGGTTATGTAACCTCCCTTGTAATGGAGGGGCCCTACCCTCGATGATATTCTATTTCAGGCTGCGTATAAAAAGAAGAGGGGGGTCTCCAAGAGATCCAAGGGCTGGTCAGACCAGTGGAGGAAGCAGAAAAGTTTCCTGTTCAGTATCCCCCGGGATACAGACTGGAAACCTTCCAAGCGATGACACTAGATTCCAGGTGGGAGGAAGACTAAAATTCTTTCTTCCATCCTGGACAAACATTTCCTTAAGCCCCTGGGTTTTAGAGACTATCAGGACTGGTTTAAAACGAGAGTTTCTCTCCACCCCAAGGTACCAGGTCACAAGGACTCATTCTTGTGAGCAAGAATGTTTTGGTACCTGTTCCCCTGAACGAGGTGGGAGAGGGATTCTATTCCCTTCTCTTCCTTGTAAAGAAGCCAGAGGGGTCCTTTTGGACCATAATAAATTTGAGGGGCTAAATCGGAGACTGTCTGGTCGGCAGTAAATTTATTATTCCCCAACTGTTGGATGGCGGCGTTGGATCTAAAAGATGCCTTCTACCATGTCCCTATCTCTTTGGATCGCCAAAGATACCTGAGAGTGGTGGTGGTGGAAATAGCAGGCTCTTTCATTTGGGATCTCCATGGTTCCAAGAGTGTTTACGAAATTACTGGCGGAGATGGCAGCACACCTCAGGAAGAAAAACATAGCATTTATCCCTTATCTAGATGACTTTCTCATCCTAGAAGACAGAAGTGGCTTGTCTAGAATGTGTACACCAAGTCCTAAGTGTCCTCTCGCGTCTGCGGGGTTGGTCAATCTCTAGAAATCCAGATTGACTCCCTCCAGACGCCAGATATTTCTAGGGACTCTATTAGACTCCACTGTTCAGAAGTGTTTTCTCTCAGGGGAGAATGTCCTAGGTATCCAAAGTCTGGTGAACTCCTTCCATCTCAATCCTCAGGTTTTAATAAGGAAGGCCATGTGTGTGTTAGGTTCTTTGACAGCCTGTATTCTGGCTGTTCCCTGGGCTCAGGGGCATTCCTGGGATCTTCAATGGGAGATTCAGTGTGAAGTCAGGTAAAAGGGGGACTAGACAGGATAATGGTTGTATTCTGCAGGACCAAATCCTCCCTCACCTGGTGGATAGGGTGAATTTAGAGAAAGGAATGCCTTGGAGAACTCTCGACCCCCTTGTGATTACCACAGATGCCAGCTCCGGGGGGTGGGGGCTCATCTAGGCTCCTTGAATTTGCAGTGTCTTTGGTCCAGCAATCACATCCCAACTTCTTCAAATTTGAAGGAGCTTATGGCAGTCTTAATGACCTTGATGGAGGATTCCCCTTTTATTCAGGGTCATCAGGTAAGGATCCTGTCCGACAACAAGACTATGGTCTCTTAAATAAACAGACGGGGGTACAATATCTTTTTCCCTAATGCAGACAACATCCCAGATTCTGAGGTTGGTGGAACCCTCCATTCTCTCACTTTCTGCTCTAAACATAAGGAATTCCAGAGTGGATTATTTTAAGTCGTGACAACATGAAAAGGGGGAGTGGCAACTAGATCAGTCAATTTTTCTTCAAATAGCAGAAGCCTGGGGGAATGCCAGAGGTTGTTCTTTTTGTCAACTTCTCCAACAGGAAAGTCCCTCAGTTTTTTCCCTGGATCCCAGAGAATTCTGCCCCCCCCCCCCCAAGAAGATAATGGAGGAATGGGATCCTTGGATCCTCATGGAAATTCCAAATCCTCTGCGGCATGGCCCTATCCATCACTCCAACTCAAGCCATCTCCACATGATGGCGTGGAACTTGAGGGGGGATTAGTGGCTTCAAGGGGTTTTTTGGAGGAAGTAATTTCGACACCCTTAACCCCTTCAGGACGAGAGAATTTTTGTTTTTGCATTTCCATTTTTCCCTCCCCGCATTTCAAGAGCCATAACTTTTTCATTTTTCAGTTCAGAGTGACATGATGACTATTATTTTCAAAACAAATTGTACTTTTTGTAATGGCACCATTCAATATCCTGTGAAATAGGAATAAAATTCAGAATGAGATGGAATTGCACCAATTTCTTATGGGTTTAGTTTTTACCGCGTTCACTGTTTGGTAAAAATGACATGTTACCTGTATTCTGTGGGTCAGTATGATCACGGCAATACCAAATATATTGTATTTGTAATGTTTTGATACTGTCTAAAAAATTTAACTTTGCAAAATAGAAAAATTTCTTTGTGTCTCCATATTGTGACACCTGTAACTTTTTCATATTTATATGTATGGATCTGGGTATGGTTTCTTTTTATGTGAGACTATATGAAATTTTTATTGTTACCATTTTGGTTTTATCTTTTTTTTATTCCATATTTTATAGGAGGCAAAGTGTTGAAAAAACAGCCAATTGGGCATTTAGATTTTTTTTTTTTTTTTTCACCGTATGGCATAAATATCTTTATATTTTAGTAGTTCGTTAATATGTTTACCTTTTGTTTACTTTATTTTTATATGTGATTTAGGGAAAGAGGGGTGATTTGAACATTATTATTAATAATAATTTTATTTATTTTTAACTTTTATTGTAAGAACACCTAGGGATGTAAGACTGTGTTCACACGGAGGAATGTCCCGTGGAATTGTGGGCGGATTTCGCCTCGGAATCCGCCTCCCATTGTTTTCAATGGGAGGCAGAGATCATAGCAAGACGCAGAAAAAAGAAGAGTCTTGCTCGATTTTGCCGCAGATTCCGCCCGTGGGGTCCACAGCTCGAGACTCCCTCCTGATTAGGCCCATTCACCCATGCATAATCAGGAGTGGGATGCCACAACGGAATGCTAAAGCACTGCATCGGCATCCCGTTGTGGCTAGATCGCTGCAAAAATGCCGGTGGCGGAAAATGAAGAGAATTCCACTTCATTTTCCGCCGTGTGAACATACCGTAATAGAACTAATGTAATGACAAGACTTGTGAGCCTTCAATAGGCTCCTGGCTGTCATGACAACTGATCGCTGCCCTCCAGTGCCATTCCGGAGGGCAGCGATCGGTTAAAGATGGTGGCACCCATGGCTCCTGTGCACTTTAGATACCGCGGCTAAACGCAACCGCAGCATCTAAAGTATTAATAGCTGCGATCGGTGTCAGCCAGATTGCATCTGTTAGCGACTCCTAATTTTTCTTCTCCTCTCCTTTATTCTCTCTCTGGTGCTGTTGTGGGAGAATGGGAAAAATGCTAACTACTTACTTATAAATTACTTTCTGCTATATTCTAAATATCAAGGTTATGACTTTGCACTATTCTTCTTGAATCACTTTGTATATCTCTTAGGGCCTTTTACGCATGAAATGTGGGGAAAAAAATGGTTGTTAAAAACAGATGAAACAGTCCATTTTTAACGTTTGTTTTCCATCATTGTTTCACATATTTTGTATCCGTTTTGTCATCTGATTTTAACTGTCCATGAACCACTTCCCTTCCAGGAGCCATAACTTTTTTTTTTTTTTTTTTTTTTCTGTTCACAGAGCTGTATGAGGACTTAATATTTGCAGGACATATTGTACTTTGGAATAGTACTATTTACTATTCCATAAAATGCACTGGGAATATGGAAAAATTCAGAATGGGGTGGAATTAGAGAAAAACTGCGTTTGCACAATATTCTTACGGGCTTTGATTTTATAGCGTTCACTGTGCAGCCAAAATTACATGTCATCTATATTCTGTGGGTCTGAACCAAATTTATATAGTTTTTTTCCAACTGCCTTCATACCGGCACTAACTAAGAGGATTCCCCGCCTTCCACTGGGACAGGAAACTGCATGGGATCTCAGTAAATGGCCCCTTCTTCCATCTAGAGCCAGTTCTGTTTCCTGTCCCTCATAATGGAATCTGTCCTGGAATATCAAGACCTTCTTTGAATCGCCTTTTACCTTTATATGATCCACTGTGTCCTCACTGAGGGTCCAGAGGGCTGGGTAGGATCCAGGGCACAGGGTTCTGTGGAGGTTCCCTCCATGTATCTTGGCTTAAGACACCCTTGGGGGGCTGCCCCGGTCTTACTGTGGCATCCTTGCCTCCTGGATCCGACCCCTTGGCAGCCTTCCAGAATAGAAACTGGGAACGGGCTTCTCTGCCTTGTTCCGGTGATAGTGTTGTTTGTGACATCATCGTGTTGTACACCAGAATGTGCCGCGCGGTTATTGGCTGAGGAGAAGGCCTCGGCTTTTAGAGTGGGGTATATAATAATATAATATATAATCGCATGTCTTTCTCAGTTAACTAATTTTCCATTGCTGCTTCTTTAAAAGGTCTCTATTGTATAATCTAATATATACCCTACTGTTTCTTGCATCAGTATTTTGCAGGCTGAAGGATCTCGAGGTTCTGAACCTCGTTACATGTGGACCCAACATTCACTCCCAATTACTGATGTGCAGTGTGGCACTGGTGGGCCTCAATCCCGAGCAGTTACTTCTTCCTTGGACCAGACAGTTAAGGTAATAAAACTATGTAAAGGGTAAGGATACATGTTCAGATGTTGTTGATGCAGCTGTTAAAGCTAAAACCAGATGTGGATCAGGAACGAAGAGACTCTTTAACCCCTTAATGACCTTGGACATACTATTACGTCCTGGGCGCTAGGTACTTCGCGCACCAGGGCGTAATACTATGCCTGAGGCTGGCTGCCCGATCACTATCTGGGTGGGCGGCATCGGGACCGGTTGCTAGCTGTAACTGACAGCTAACGCCCTGCTCCATAACCTCCGGTCGGAACTGAGTTCCGATTGGAGGTTTTAACCCCTTGGATGCCGCGGTCAAACATGACCGTGGCATCCAAGGGGTTCCGCCATCTTGCCGCCCCCTCAGGCACCCCCCCCCATGGCGAGATCAGGGGGTGCCGATATCTATAATCTGCAGCCCGGGGTCTGCCCAGTGACCCCAGGCTGCCTGTAGACCGCACTTCCTGGTTGATCCTGCTGAGACTTCCGGAAGTCAAGCTATGCGTCTGCATAGCACTGACTTTCTGTATAGACTGTAAGACACTTGTATGCTCGTGTCTTGCAGTCTATAATACTGAGCCAGTGATCAAAGCATCTCTGGCTCGGGTGTCCTAATGGAACACATGACAAAGTAAAAAAAAGTGAAAAAAAAAATATGAATTATGTGAAAAAAAAAATAATAAAAGAATAAAGCCCCAAAAATTCCCTTTTTCAATATAAAATGAATTATATAAAAGAAATAAACCTAAAAATGAATAAAAACAATACATATTTGGTATCGCCGCATCCGTAACAACCTGTACAATAAAACTGAAACAATATTTAACGTACACGGTGAACGTCGGGGGGGGGGGGGAAACACCGGAAGTAATGATTTTTCGCCATCTCACCTTACAAAATATGCCATAAAAAGTGATCAAAAAGTCATATCTACCCCAAAACCGTACCAATAAAAAGCACAGATTGTCCCGCAAAAAAATAAGCCCTAAACCAATGTAATCTAAAAATGTTACGCATCTCAGAAGATGGCGATGCAAAAATAATTATGTCCCCAAATGGGTTTTTGTTGTGCAAAATTAGTATAGCATAAAAAAGCAATATAAATGAGGTATCGCCGTAATCGTACCGACCCGCAGAATAAAGGAAACATGTTACTTACGCTCTATGCTGCATGGCGAAAAATTTAAAAGGTAAAATGCAATGCCAGAATTGATGGGGTTTTTTTTTAATCCACCAAGAAAGAGTTAATAAAATTTATTTAAGTTGTAGACAAAAACCCGAAAAAAATTGCCAAATCATTAGAACACAACTGGCTGTGTCAGGAAGGGAATGTATAAGCTGTGCGAGCCTATATCAGAGTACACCCCAGATTTAGACCTTACAAGGGATAATAAACCAGAAGTGACCTCCCCCCCCCCCCAATAATAGGAACTACTGGGGAAATAGTAGGGAATTTAGTGTACCCAATGTACTCCGCACAGCTTACATATTCACTTTTCCCCATCCGCTGTGCAGTCACGTCTGGGATACTAATGCTCACTACACCCCTTGATAAATTCTTTGAGGGGTGCACTTTTCAAAATGGGGTCATTCCCTAAGGGATTCCACTTCACTGGCACTTTAGAAGCTTTGCAAACATGACATGGCATCCAGATCCTAAACATCTGAATCTGCGCTCCAAAAGCCACGTAGCGCTCCTTCCCTTCTGTGTCCTGCTGTGCCCAAACTGCTGTTTATGCCCAAATGTATGACACTGGTGTACCCAGGGTAACATGCTTAATGTCATATGTGGGTATAAACTGCTGTTTGGGCACAGCCGGACATAGAAGGGAAGGGGCACTCTGGTTTCTGGAGCACAGTTTGGTTTTTGGAGCACAGACTTGGACGGTTTGGTTTTTGGACGCCATTGCACTTTTGCAGAGCTGAAACGCCAGTAAAGTGGAATCCCCTGATACATGACCCCATTTTGGAAACTACACCCTTGAAGGAATTTATCCAGGTGTACAGTAAGCATTTTTTAACCCCCAAGTGTTGCTATAATTTATTATCTATAAATGAATACGCAGCTGATGGTGAAATGTGAAAATGACAATTTTTCCAGGAATACATCATTTCAGTGCATAATATGTTGTGCCCAGCTTGTAGAAGAGATGAACACTCCAAAAGCTGTTGTTCCCGGAATCCCCACTCAACAGTTTTTGGAGTGTGTGTCTGTGCAGACATAAGCTGGGCACAACATATTGGGTACTGAAATGGCGTATCTATGGAAAAATTTTCATTTTTAACTTTTCATTATCAGCTGCGCATTCATTTCTGGAAATTAAAAGAATGCAGCACTTAAGGGTTAATAATGCTCGCTACCCCACTTGATAAATCCCTTGAAGGGTATAGTTTCCAAAATGGGGTGACATGTCTGCGTATTCCACTTTACTGGCAATTCATGGGCTCTGCAAAAGTGGCATGGTGTCCAAAAAGCAAACTGTGCTCCCTTTTGTTAAGTACGTTGTCCTGGGTATACCAGTGTCATAGATGTGGGCATAAACTGCCATTTGGGCACACAGAAGGGCGCAGATGTGTAGAGCGTTATGTGCTTTTGGATCGCATATTTATATTGTTGGTTTTTGGACACCTTGTCACATTTGCAGAGACCCTAAAATTGCCCCTACAAAATGGGGTCACTTCTTGGGGAATTCCAATTTACTGGCACCTCCAGGGCTCTGCAAAAACATGGCGCCCAGAAAGTTCCTCTAAATCTGTACTCCAAAAGCTAAAAAAACACAGTGCTCCTTCCCTTCTGAGCCCTGCTGTGTGCCCAAGCAGCAGTTTACACCCACATATATAATTTTTTTTGTCCCCGGGATAGCCCACTTAATAGTTTTAGGAGTGCATGTCTCTGATGCCACAAAGTGGCCGCAACGTATTAGGCACTGAAATTGGATATTTCTTTAAAAACTTTAATTTTCACTTTGTACATTAATTTTTGGGAAGCATTTTTAGGCTCAAAATGATAATACCCCTTGATACATTCTTTGAGGGGTGTAGTTTCTAAAATGGGGTCACTTTTGAGAGGTTTCCATTGTATTGGTACTTTAGGGGCTCTGCAAATGTGCATGGCACCTGAAAACTATTCCAGCAAAATCTGCTTTTCAGATGCCAAGTGTCGCTCCTTCCCTTCCGTGCCATTCGCACAAACATTAGTTTACATCCACTTGTTGGGTATTTCCGTGCTCAGGAGAAATTGCACAACAAACTGTGAGATGCATTTTCTCCTTTAACCCTTTGTGAATGTGTTAATTTTAGGGCTAAATTAAGGAATTAGTGGAAAAAAATGAAATGTCTAAATTTCACCTCCATATTATTTTAATTCCAGTGAAATGCTTAAAGGGTTAACAAACATCCCAAATACTATTGTGAATTATTTGAAGGGTGCAGTTTTGAAAATGGGGTGATTTATGGGGGTTTCTAATCTATAGGCCTTTATAATCCTCTTCAGAACTGAAGTGGTCCCTAAAAAAAATTGTTTGGCAAATTTTCTTGTAAATCTGGAAAATCACTGTTACACTTGTAAGCCTTCTAACGTCCAAAATAAATTACCGGACGATTAAAAGATGATGCTGATATATAGCAGAGATATGGTAGATAATATGTATTAATGTATTTGGGTGGAATGACTATCTGTCTGAAAAGCAGAGCATTTCACATTTTGAAAATTTGTAATTATTTTTTTTATTCCATCAAATTTCCTATTTTTTTTATAAATAAATACAGTGGGGGGAAAAAAAGTATTTAGTCAGCCACCAATTGTGCAAGTTCTCCCACTTAAAAAGATGAGAGAGGCCTGTAATTGACATCATAGGTTGACCTCAACTATGAGAGACAAAATGAGAAAACAAATCCAGAAAATCACTTTTGTCTGATTTTTTTTTAAAGAATTTATTTGCAAATAAATTTGCAAACAAGCAAGATTTCTGGCTCTCACAGACCTGTAACTTCTCCTTTAAGAGGCTCCTCTGTCCGCCACTCATTACCTGTAGTAATGGCACCTGTTTGAAATTATCAGTATAAAAGACACCTGTCCACGACCTCAAACAGTCACACTCCAAACTCCACTATGGGGAAGACCACAGAGCAGTGGAAGGACACCAGAAACAAGACTGTAGACCTGCACCAGGCTGGGAAGACTGAATCCGCAATAGGCAAGCAGCTTGGTGTGAAGAAATCAACTGTGGGAGCAATAATTAGAAAATGGAAGACCTACAAGACCACTGATAATCTCAGTCAATCAGGGGATCCACGCAAGATCTCACCCCGTGGGGTCAAAATGATCACAAGAATGGTGAGCAAAAATCCCAGAACCACACAGGGGGACCTAGTGAATGACCTGCAGAAAGCTCAGACTAACGTAACAAAGGCTACCGTCAGTAACACACTACGCCGCCAGGCACTCAGATCCTGCAGTGCCAGACGTGTCCCCCTGCTTAAGCCAGTACATATCGAGAAGTTTGCTAGAGAGAGTATTTGGATGTTCCAGAAGCGTATTGGGAGAATGTCATATGGTCAGATGAACCCAAAGTAGAACTGTTTGGTAGAAACACAACTCGTCGTGTTTGGAGGAGAGTGAATGCTGAGTTGCATCCAAAGAACACCATACCTACTGTGAAGCATGGGGGTGGCAACATCATGCTTTGGGGCTGTTTCTCTGCAAAGGGACCAGGACGACTGATCTGTGTACATGAAAGAATGAATGGGCCATGTATTGTGAGATTTTGAATGCAAACCTCCTTCCATCAGCAAGGGCATTGAAGATGAAACGTGGATGGGTCTCTCAGCATGACAATGATCCCAAGCACACCGCCAGGGCAACGAAGGAGTGGCTTGGTAAGAAGCATTTCAAGGTCCTGGAGTGGCCTAGCCAGTCTCCAGATCTCAACCACATAGAAAACCTTTGGAGGGAGTTGAAAGTCTGTGTTGCCCAGCGACCGCCCCAAACCATCACTGCTCTAGAGGAGATCTGCAAGGAGGAATGAGCCAATATACCAGCAACAGTGTGTGCCAACCTTGTGAAGACTTACAGAAAACGTTTGACCTCTGTCATTGCCAACAAAGGATATATAACAAAGTATTGAGATGAACTTTTGTTATTGACCAAATACTTATTTTCCACCATAATTTTCAAATAAATTCTTTCAAAATCAGACAATGTGATTTTCTGGATTTGTTTTCTCATTTTTGTCTCTCATAGTTGAGGTCTACCTATGATGACAATTACAGGCCTCTCTCATCTTTTTAAGTGGGAGAACTTGCACAATTGGTGGCTGACTAAATACTTTTTTTTCCCCACTGTACAAAAATATTCATTAGTGTTTACCACTAACATGAAGTACAATGTGTCACGAAAAAGCAGTCTCAAAATCACTTGTGTAAGTTAAGGCGTCTCAAAGTTATTGCCATATAAAGTGACACATGTTAGTTTTGAAAAACTAGTCCTGGTCCTTAACGCACTTTTGGGCTGGGTCCTTAAGGGGTTAAAGTGACTGACTGAACATATCTTTACTATGTCTTCTAGTGATACTAAAAATGTTGTGTTGAGAGAGAAAAAAAAATGCCAAATGTCACCAAAAGCCTAAAACCTGTAATATTTTTACTTTCAAGAAAGGCATCAGTTCCCCCCTTGAACTTGCACAAAGCACAGCATTCTGTGGAAGTGAGTTCTTTAAACTGACTGCTCTTACAGTAAAGAATCACCGTCCATGATGCTGGTGAAATTCCGCCATGTGAACATACTCTAAGTTGTCTGAAAAGTTAGTGGCCGTTTAATTTAATATTCTGTATTTTTTTGTTTTGTTTTTTTTTTTGTAGCTTTGGGATATTGCATCTGGGGAGCTTCTGGTGTCTGTCCTCTTTGATGTTCGGATCATGTCAGTAACATTTGACCCAGCCGAATATCACTTATTCTGCGGGGGAAGTGATGGCTCCATCTTCCAGGTCGATCTTTGTGAGTGGGTAAGAATCTTTTGGTTTTAAATAGGACGTGTTCACACATGAATTTAAAATTCTTAAAAGACATTCTCTCCACAATATATTTGCAGCCAGTGCAACGAGACAAAACTTTCAATACTGAACAGGAGAAGGTATTTAGAGGACACAGGTAAAATGGCTTTTATCCTTTGTGTTTCAGATTTTTGTGTTTTTGATCTTAGATTTGTTTGAGATGGACAGTTTGAAAGTTTAGTTACGCAGATAATGACAGACAACTTTTGATTTTCTGGCAGTATTTGTGTCATAATAAATTTTGTAATATACTTTTATTAATAAATTTTGGATTATTTCTGTGAAATCCTGCATTTTCTCACTCGTTCCCTTGATTCTCTATTGAAAGCTGTTCCTGCCTCTCACTAAATGTTACTGTGTACGAGAGTACACTAAGGCAGCATCTAAATTATTTCCAGAGCTCTCACTGGTTGACAACACAGTCGGGATTGAGATTTTTCTAATCTAAATATAAAATATATATATTTTATATTTAGATTATAAAAATCCCAATCCCGACTGTGTTGTCAACCAGTGATATCTCTGGAAACAATATAGATGCAGCCTTAGTGTCACATGAAATAAGTTAATTTCCTCTTTCATATGACACAAAAAACAAGTTCGTATGTTTTATAATGTCTGAGATATAACTGTTTGAAGTGACCCTCCCCTACCCTCAATTTCTCTACCTCTTAGGGAGCGTTCACACTACAGTTGGTGACTGTCAGTAGTGTCCGTAGCTATTGTCCGTTACAAGATTTTAGCATCAGACACTAGCTGAACCGTCAGAAATCCGTTAAAATTTCCATTAATTTGAATGAGTTTTTATATTGTGTCCGTTTACACCAAATCCCTCAGAAGTCCATTTTTTTTTTTCGCGGACAAAAAATCCTACATGCAGGACTTTTTTGTCCGTTTGAAGAAACGGATTCTTGACGGACAGCAAGTGTCTGTTATTTTTTTTAACATTGAAGTCTATGGGTAACGGACTTATTTTATGTCTGTTTTTTTTTTTTCCTGCTCAAAGGAGAAAAAAAAAAAAAAGTGTTAAAAAAACAGATGCTAACTGATGCTAATGTGTCCGTTTTTTTTTTTTTTAACTGAACCATTAATTGGATCAGTTAAAAAAACGGACACATTAACGCATCAGTTAGTGTCCGTTAATGTCTGTTATGATAGGTGTCGTGTTTTTTTTTTTTTTTTTTTTTTTTTTTTTATAAACGGGCACCTTCATAACGGACTCCAACGGTAGTGTGAACCCTGCTTTATACAGCCTTGTACTCCTGTACACATTAACATTCAGTGAGAGGCAGGAACAGTTCTCAATACAGAAGCAAGGGAAAGAGTGAAAATACAGGATTTCACAGAAATAATCCAAAATTTGTTAATAAAGTATATTACAAAATTCATTAATGACACAAATACTGTCAGAAAATCAAAAGTTGCCCAAAAGTTTAGTTACACTTTTAATTTATCTAACCTAATTCCTCCTTATATAGAACAAAATCTAAAGTGATAATCACAATAACCTAACAAAATTAATGCATAACTTTTAATAATGAATCAGATAAAAGGTGCATAATCGCACACAAGTAGAAAAAATTCAACCCTAAGCCAAAATGACCTGTTGGTAGCACAGTATTCAATAATCCAAACACGGCAGCCTGGAATGATACAAATTAAATAATAATAACCAGGATTTACCGTGATTCAGATGAAGCCAACATAAACGACACAAGAATAGTGGATGGGTGAATATGTACTGGGGCAGGTATTTGAAAATCACAAGAGGCTGATAAGGGATTCAAAAGCAGGAAAAAATCTCACCCTAAAACAAAGCCCTATATGTATAGCAGAGGCCTGGTATACCCTAAAAGCCTATCTCGGGGCCACCGCCCTAAATAGCATGCAGCCCCGACCGGAACCTAACCCTAATATAAAGTATCCCTATATTCACCCTAACAAATATATGAGGTGCTAGAACAACAGATACAATGTAAAAGTGCCACTGTTATAAAGTATAAATACCAAACAATCCATACATGTAATCCCGACATGCATGTTTCGTTAATCTCAGCAGGTGATTAAAATGATAGGAAGAAGTTAAGTATACAAATATGCCATCATAAATGTGAAAAAGCAGCAGTATGTTAATGCCAAATTATCTACACAGAAATTCACAAAAATGGCCAAATGCACTAAAACCATAACAGTCTATAATCATCCAGACATAATCAACAATAGTCCAAATGCAAAGAGAAGGGAAGAAATAGCACAGTTAGAACGCTATAAAAAAATCTCCCCCCAGGATATATGGAGTGCCAAACATACCTGTGAACATGAAGGATGCTACTTGCTTAAGTAGTAATCAGTGCAGGTTGAATAAATGCGGTGGACATGCGCAGTATGGAAATTCTGCGCACACGCCCTATACCAGGAGGACAGGGAGCGCTTAGTATGCGAAACCTGACATTCCCCATGCGCAAAAGAAAAGTGAAACAAAAAGCGCTCGCTGACAACAATCAAAGTAAGCGCTGCCAGCGAGTGTCTATGGCTGCATATAAGTGTGTATACTAATAAATGCGAACCCACCATGTGTGTTACTGATCCCCCTATAAGTATAAGCTAAATAGCAACAAGAGGCAATATACAGTGCCTTGCGAAAGTATTCGGCCCCCTTGAACTTTTCAACCTTTTGCCACATTTCACGCTTCAAACATAAGGATATAAAATTTTAATTTTTTAGTGAAGAATCAACAACAAGTGGGACACAATTGTGAAGTGGAACGAAATTTATTAGTTAATTTAAACTTTTGTAAAAAATAAAAAACTGAATAGTGGGGCGTGCAATATTATTCGGCCCCTTTACTTTCAGTGCAGCAAACTCACTCCAGAAGTTCAGTGAGGATCTCTGAATGATCCAATGTTGTCCTAAATGACTGATGATGATAAATATAATCCACATGTGTGTAATCAAGTCTCCGTATAAATGCACCTGCTCTGTGATAGTCTCAGGGTTCTGTTTAAAGCGCAGAGAGCATCATGAAGACCAAGGAACACACCAGGCAGGTCCGTGATACTGTTGTGGAGAAGTTTAAAGCCGGATTTGGATACAAAAAGATTTCCCAAACTTTAAACATCCCAAGGAGCACTGTGCAAGCAATCATATAGAAATGGAAGGAGTATCAGACCACTGCAAATCTACCAAGACCCGGCCGTCCCTCTAAACTTTCATCTCAAACAAGGAGAAGACTGATCAGAGATGCAGCCAAGAGGCCCATGATCACTCTGGATGAACTGCAGAGATCTACAGCTGAGGTGGGAGAGTCTGTCCATAGGACAGCAATCAGTCGTACACTGCACAAATCTGGCCTTTATGGAAGAGTGGCAAGAAGAAAGCCATTTCTCAAAGATATCCATAAAAAGTCTCGTTTAAAGTTTGCCACAAGCCACCTGGGAGACACACCAAACGTGGAAGAAGGTGCTCTAGTCAGATGAAACCAAAATCGAACTTTTTGGCCACAATGCAAAATGATATGTTTGGCGTAAAAGCAACACATCTCATCACCCTGAACACACCATCCCCACTGTCAAACATGGTGGTGGCAGCATCATGGTTTGGGCCTGCTTTTCTTGAGCATGGACAGGGAAGATGGTTAAAATTGATGGGAAGATGGATGCAGCCAAATACAGGACCATTCTGGAAGAAAACCTGTTGAAGACCTGAGACTGGGACGGAGATTTATCTTCCAACAAGACAATGATCCCAAACATAAAGCAAAATCTACAATGGAATGGTTCACAAATAAACGTATCCAGGTGTTAGAATGGCCAAGTCAAAGTCCAGACCTGAATCCAATCGAGAATCTGTGGAAAGAGCTGAAAACTGCTGTTCAAAAACGCTCTCCACCCAACCTCACTGAGCTCGAGCTGTTTTCCAAGGAAGAATGGGCAAGAATTTCAGTCTCTCGATGTGCAAAACTGATTGAGATATACCCCAAGCAACTTGCAGCTGTAATCGCAGCAAAAGGTGGTGCTACAAAGTATTAACTTAAGGGGGCCGAATAATTTGGCACGCCCCACTTTTCAGTTTTTTATTTTTTACAAAAGTTTAAAATATCCAATAAATTTCATTCCACTTCACGATTGTGTTCCACTTGTTGTTGATTCTTCACCAAAAAATTAAAATTTTATATCCTTATGTTTGAAGCCTGAAATGTGGCAAAAGGTTGAAAAGTTCAAGGGACCCGAATACTTTCACAAGGCACTGTAAACACATAAGAATGCAGGCACTAAATATAAAACATGCCTGCACTATGTAAAAGGTATTTGGGGAAGAGAAAAACTATATATATAAAAAGAGACACCATCACCAATAATATCAATGGCAACATGAACTTCATTAAATAAATGATGTAAAACTCATGCTTCGTTCACACCTGCGCTTGCTGTCCGTCCGTTGCCAATCCAGTGAAAATCTCGGCGAACTGGATTGGCGTCGGATACAGACCGGTCAGCGGCGCATTGGTTAAAAACCCATTCATTTGAATGGGTTTTTAAAAGCAGTGCGCGGGTGTGCGCTTACACCCTCTGCGCTGCGAATCCTTTTTTTTTTCGTCGGACACGAAGTCCTGCATGTCCGACTTTGTTTCCGACGAAAAAAAAAAGGATTCGCAGCGCAGAGGATGTAAGCGCACACCCGCGCACTGCTTTAAAAACCCATTCAAATGAATGGGTTTTTAACCAATGCGCCGTTGACCGGTCTGTATCCGACGCCAATCCAGTTCGCCGAGATTTTCACTGGATTGGCAACGGACGGACACCAAGCGCAGGTGTGAACCCACCCTTAGCTGTTCATTCAAGCCATTAGGGGTCTCAGTTTGCAAACGAAATATCCACTTCGTTTCTTCCTGTGTAACCAGCTGGGCCCAGTTGCCACGACATGCAGGAAATTTAATCAAATCAATGCCCATGAATTTGATACAAGAGGCATTACCCTGATGCTCCAAACGGATATGACGAGCAAGTGGGGGTATCCCGGTTGTGACGGATATTCCCCAAATGCTCACCATCTCGACGCCTAAATTCGCGAATAGTTTTCCCAATATATTCAAGACCACAATGACATGTAGCCTTGTATATAACTCTTTTAGAACGACAGTTGACCTCTTCACGCGTTCTCACGTACCTGTATGTGGGAGAATGTGGTTAGTTACCGCATCCCCACGTACAGGTACGTGACGGTGATCGAGCAGGCTCAGAAGCAGAACCCGTGCGATCACTGCGGGAGCCCGGCTGTATTTGACAGCCAGGCTCCCGCTGCAACAGCGGGGACCAGTGGTAACACCGATCTCCGCTGTTTAACCCTTAAGATGTCGTGGTCAATAGCGACCGCGGCATCCAAGGGGTTCCGCCATCTTGCTCCCCCCCCCCCCGGCACCCCCTACGAGATCGGGGGGGTGCCGATATCTATAATCTGCAGCCTGGGGTCTGCCAAGTGACCCCAAGCTGCCTGGAGACCCCACTACCTGGTTGATCCTGCCGAGACCTGCGGAAGTCAGCGCTGTGTTTCCATAGCGCTGACTTCCTGTATAGACTGCAAGACACGTGTATGCTTGTTTCTTGCAGTCTATAGTACTGAGCCAGAGATCAAAGCATCTCTGGCTCACGTGTCCTAATGGGACACATGAAAAAGTAAAAAAAGTGAAAAAATAAATAAATAAAGTATGTGAAAAAAATTAATAAAAGAATAAAGCCCCAAAAATTCCCTTTTCCTATATAAAATGAATTATATAAAAAATAAACCTAAAAATTAATAAAAACAATACATATTTGGTATCGCCGCGTCCGTAACAACCTGTACAATAAAACTGAAACCATATTTAATGTACACAGTGAATGTCGGGGAAAAAAACCGCCAAAAGTAATGATTTTTCGCTACCAATAAAAAGCACAGGTTGTCCCGCAAAAAATAAGCCCTAAACCAACTCTCTAAACTGAAAAATAAAAATGCTACGCATCTTAGACGATGGCGATACAAAAAAAAAATTGATTTATGTCCCCAAATGGGTTTTTGTTCTGCAAAATTGGTATTGCATAAAAAAACAATATAAATGAGGTATCGCCATAATCGTACCGACCCGCAGAATAAAGATAACATGTTACTTACGCTCTACGCTGCATGGTGAAAAATTTAAACGGTAAAACGCAGTGCCAGAATTGATGGGGTTGTTTTTTAATCCACCAAGAAAGAGTTAATAAAATTTATTTAATAAGTTGTAAGCACCTAAAAATGATGTAATTAAAAAATACATCTCATACTGCAAACAACAAGCCCTCATATGGCTACATCACCAGAGAATTAAAGAAAATATAGCTCGTACAATGTGAAGACAAAAACCCCCAAAAAATCGCCAAATCAGTAGAACATAACTGGCTGCAGCAGGAAGGGAATGTATAAACTGTGCCAGCGTATATTAGGGTACAAACCAGATTTAGAGCTTACGAGGGATAATAAACCAGAAGTGACCCCCAGAGTGACCTCCCCAAATAATAGGAGCTACTGGGGAAATAGTAGGGAATTTAGTGTACCCAATGTACTCCGCACAGCTTACCTATTTACTTTTCCCCATCCGCTGTGCAGTCACGTCTGGGATACTAATGCTCGTTACACCCCTTGATAAATTCTTTAAGGGGTGCACTTTTCAAAATGGGGTCATTCCCTAGGGGATTCCACTTTACTGGTACTTTAGAGGCTCTGCAAACATGACATGGCATCCAGATCCCAAACATCTGAATCTGCACTCCAAAAGCCACATAGCGCTCCTTCCCTTCTGTGCCCTACTGTGTTCCCAAACTGCAGTTTATACCCACATGTATGACACTGGTGTACCCAGGATAACATACTTAATGTCATATGTGGGCATAAACTGCTGTTTGGGCACAGTCGAGCACAGAAGGGAAGGAGCGCTATTTGGGTTTTTGGACGCCATTGCACTTTTGCAGAGCTGAAATGCCAGTAAAGTGGAATCCCCTGACATGTCACCCCATTTTGGAAACTACACCCCTGAAGGAATTTATCCTGGGGTACAGTGAGCATTTTTAACCCCCAAGTGTTGCTATAATTTATTATCCATAAATGAATACGCAGCTGATGGTGAAAGGTGAAAATGACAATTTATCCAGGAATACGACAGTTCAGTGCGTAATATGTTGTGCCCGGCTTGTATCAGAGATGAACGCTCTAAAAGCTGTTGTGCCCGGGATCCCCGCTCACCAGTTTTTGGAGTGTGTGTCTGTGCAGACATAAACTGGGCACAACATATTGGGCACTTTTAAATTTTCATTATCAGCTGTGCATTTCATTTCTGGAAATTAAAAGAATGCAACACTTAAGGGTTAATAATGCTCGCTACCCCACTTGATAAATCCCTTGAAGGGTATAGTTTCCAAAATGGGGTGACATGCCTGCGGATTCCACTTTACTGGCAATTCTTGGGCTCTGCAAAAGTGGCATGGTGTCCAAAAAGCAAACTGTGCTCCAAAAACCAAAATAGTGCTCCTTCCCTTCTGTGCCCGGCTGTGCCCAAACAGCAGTTTATACCCACATATGGCATTAAGTATGTTATCCTGGGTACACCAGTGTCATACATGTGGGCATAAACTGTCATTTGGGCACACAGCAGGGCGCAAATGTGAAGGAGCGCTATGTGCTTTTGGAGCGCATATTTAGATTGTTGTTTTTTTGGACGCCATGTCACATTTGCAGAGACCCTAAAATTGCCCCTACAAAATGGGGGTCACTTCTTGGGGAATTCCAATTTACTGGCACCTCCATGGCTCTGCAAAAACAACATGGCGACGAGAAAGTACTCCAAAAGCTAAAAAAACACAGTGCTCCTTCCCTTCTGAGCCCTGCTGTGTGCCCAAGCAGCAGTTTATACCCACATATTTAATTTTTTTGTCCCCGAGATAGCCCACTTAATAGTTTTAGGAGTTCATGTCTCTGATGCCACAAAGTGGCCGCAACGTAATAGGCACTGAAATTGGATATTTCTTTAAAAACTTAAATTTTTACTTTGTACATTAATTTTTGGGAAGCATTTTTAGGCTCAAAATCATAATATCCCTTGATACATTCCTTGAGGGGTATAGTTTCTAAAATGGGGTCACTTTTAGGGGATTTCCATAGTACTGGTACTTTAGGGGCTCTGCAAATGCAACATGGCACCTGAAAACTATTCCAGCCACATCTGCCCTCCAAAAGCCAAACAGCGCTCTTTCCATTCTGAGCCCCACCATGTACCCATACAGCAGATTACAACCACATATGGGGCATTTCTGTGTTCAGAAGAAATTGTGTAACAAACTGTGGGGTGTTTTTTCTTCTTTAACCACTTGCAAAAATTAAAAATATGTCGCTAAATGGATGGTTTATTGGAAAAAAGTAATTTTACATTTTTACGTCCCTAAGTCAATAAAATCTGTGAAACAGCTGTGAGGTCAAAATGCTCACTATACCCCTAGATAAATTCCATGAGGGGTGTAGTTTCTAAAATGGGGTCACTTTTTGGGGGTTTGTATTGTATTGGTACTTTAGGGGCTCTGCAAATGGGACATGGCACCCGAAAACTATTCCAGCAAAATCTGCCCTCCAAAAGCTAAATAGCGCTCTTTCCATTTTGAGCCCTGCCATGTACCTATGCAGCAGATTACAACCACATATGGGGCATTTCTGTGTTCAGGAGAAATTGTGTAACGAACTTTGGGGAGCTTTTTCTCCTTTGTCCTCTTGTGAAAATGAAAAATTTGGGGCTAAATTGACGGTTTATTGGAAAAAAAGTAATTTTTCATTTTAATGTCCCAATGTTAAAAAAAATTTGTGAAACAGCTGTAGGGTCAAAATGCTCACTATACCCCTTGATATGTTCTGTGAGGGGTGTAGTTTTCAAAATGGGGTCACTTTTAGGGGGCTTCCACTGTATTGGTACTTCGGGGGCTCTGCAAATGCAACATGGCACCTGAAAACTATTCCACCAAAATCTGCCTTCCAAAAGCCAAATAGCTCTCTTTCCATTCTGAGCCCTGCCATGTACCCATACAGCAGATTACGACCACATATGGGGTATTGCCGTGTTCAGGAGCAATTGTTTTGCAAACTGTGGGGTGCTTTTTCTCCTTTAACCCCTTGTGAAAATGAAAACTTTGGGGATAAAGTAACATTTTAGTAATTTTTCATTTATACATCCCAGTGTTAGCAAAATCTGTGAAACGGCTGTAAGGTCTAAATGCTCACTATACCCCTTGATGAATTCTGTGAGGGGTGTAGTTTCCAAAATGGGGTCACTTTTTGGGGTTTTCCTTTGTATTGGTACTCTAGGGGCTTTGCAAATGAGACATGGCACCTGAAAACTGTTCCAGCAAAATCTGCTTTTCAGACGCCCAGTGTCACTCCTTCCCTTCCGTGCGCTGCCATTCGCCCAAACATCAGTTTACACCCACTTGTGGGGTATTTCCGTGCTCGGGAGAAATTGCATAACAAACTGTGAGATGCATTTTCTCCTTTAACCCTTTGTGAATGTGTTAATTTTAGGGCTAAATTAAGGAATTAGTGGGAAAAAATTAAATGTCTAAATTTCACCTCCATATTGTTTTAATTCCAGTGAAATGCTTAAAGGGTTAACAAACTTCCCAAATGTTATTTAGAATTATTTGAGGGGTGCAGTTTTGAAAATGGGGTCATTTATGGGGGTTTCTAATATATAGGCCATTATAATCCTCTTCAGAACTGAAGTGGTCCCTAAAAAATTAGTTTGGGAAATTTTCTTGTAAATCTGCAAAATCGCTGTTACACTTGTAAGCCTTCTAACATCCAAAATAAATTACAGGACGATTAAAAGATGATGCTGATATATAGCAGAGATAGGGTAGATAATATGTATTAATGTATTTGGGTGGTATGACTATCTGTCTGAAAAGCAGAGCATTTTTTTTTTTTTTCCAAATTTTCATCAAATTTCCTATTTTTTTTTTATAAATAAATACAAAAATATTCATTAGTGTTTACCACTAACATGAAGTACAATGTGTCACGAAAAAACAATCTCAAAATCACTTGTGTAAGTTAAGTCGTCTCAAAGTTATTGCCATATAAAGTGACACATGTCAGTTTTGAAAAACGAGGCCTGGTCCTTAACGCATTTTTGGGCTCGGTCTTGAAGGGGTTAATAAAGCTCTTAATCGTATAAGACCGCCCTGTGACATTGCTAGTAAAATGTTTACCACTCTGAATAAATGTACAGGCAATGCAGCCGCTGCAGCGGAAGTGACCTGTAACTTTAGGTGGAAACCAGCTTGCACCATGCGTTGGTTCTGTATAGTGACTAGACACCACTCGGTCCCGAATACTTCTACCCCTACGATATGTAATCATAGGTTTGGATCCTACTGCGTTCACAATATCAGGATACATTGTCAAAATTCCCCAATGTTTGGAAATGACGGAGCGAACATGATTAGCCATTCCTTCATACATACCAATCAACCTAATCTGACCTTCTAAAGGAGTACTGTATTGTATTGGATAATTTGTATTGATTTTGTATTGTATTAGATAATTAGATAATCTTTTTTCTATCTTTTGCATTATAATCTTTTTGTATTCCATTCTGCTTATATAGAAGAAAATTTCTGATGTATTTTATTTTAGTTGTATCTGTTCGATGTAATGCTGTCTTCCTATCGGCATTATTGCAAATTCAGTCATATTTGACCAGATACACGACGGACACCTTAGCAGAACCTGAAAGACCCTTTTGTAAGCCAGTAGGATCTACCAGCCACTGTGCTTGGTGTGTAATGAAAAGTTCACAGTTTTAAGTTGAGCACAAACAGATGATCGGAGGGGAGGGAGGGTTGCCAGGACCCCCTACTTATCTGATATTTATGACCTATTCTTATCAATATCATAATAATAGAAAACCCCTTTTTAAAATTTGATAGCTGACTATTGATTTAATTATGCAATGTTTGTTTGTTTTCCCATCTCCCATGACAGCACCCAGAGAGAGGATCTACCCCCATGGACAGGAAACCTACGGTACAAAAAGGTGGAGCCTCTCCTACCCCTCAGTTGTTTCCTGTCCCTGGAGGGAGACCTGCATGCCTGCTTTGAGGCAGGCTTACCTGATGGCATAGGAAAGAGTTGGTCCTGGTAGGGGTTGCCTCTCTTCTTCCACAGGTGGCTGTTAGCTATGGAATCTGGAGTCGGTGCCGTCCCCCCAGCTATGCGCTGCTGGTGTTCCGGGCGCGGGGATTCTGATATCCAGGCAGAAGGAGTGTGTTTCCTCTGCTTTAGGCCGCAGGAGTTTCGTGCCTGCAGGGAGAGACACATAGAAGTAATGGGCGTGGCTTCCGATGAAAGGGGTGTGGGTTGATAGAAATGAGCCCATGGCTTCCGATGGAAGGGGCGTGGCCTAGCAGCTGAAAGGCCATATAATGCAGGTTGAGGGACGGTGGCGCTGCTGCTGAGCAAGTTCCTGGCCATCCCTGCATTGAGAAGACTTCTCTACAATATGGAAGAGCAGCAGCAGCCACAGTTGCAGCTACAGTCACAGACACAGACCCAGAAGCCGCCGGCAAGAGGAAGAGCTCAAGAAGAAGGGCAAGATGAAGGCCCACTTCTGCCTTCCTCGGTATTCTAGGAGATGGAAGTGGCTGCGTGCCAACCCTTTATTATTTTTAATTGATTGGTCCCTCTTTTTTTTTTTGTGGGATAGACCTAGGAAAGCCTTGGTGAAATCTAAGAATAAAGAATGTGCCATATGTAGAGCTAGACTTTCTTTTTCTTATGAGAAAAAGCTCTGCCCATCATGCATTGATAGAACTATTGCTAAGGAGTCCCCATCATTCTTACAGAGTATCAGATCTATGATACAGGAGAAAGTTAGGAGTTCCCTTAAGGATAAAAGTGACCAGAAAAAGAAGTCCAGTTCCTCTACCCGGAGTCATGACTCCTCTTCTGAGGGGGAGTCTTTTCAGGGCGAAAGTGGCAAATTATCCGATGACGCCTCTTCTTCCTCCAAATCTGATGTAGAGGGAGGACAGTTGTGTTTTCCAGTAGAGGACACTGACAGGTCGCTCAAAGACATTCGAGCGACTATAGGGATTGAGGACTCTTGACCCTCCTGTTCTATGCAGGACATAATGTTTGGAGGTTCGTCAAAGGAAACACTTTCCGGTCCATAAAAATATTACATCGCTTATTAAGAGAGAATGGAAAAAGCCGGACAAAAAGGTTTGTATCCCCAGAGGAGTTAAGTGTAAGTACCTGTTTGAAGAGGTAGCTTGCTCTTCTTGGGATAATGTACCAAAAATTGATGTTGCCATAGCCAGAGCCTCCAGGAAGTCAGCACTGCCTTTTGAGGACATGGGTACCCTGAAGGATCCCTTAGACAAGAAAGCAGAAAGCTTCCTAAGGTGTTCTTGGGAGTTAGTAGGAGCGTCCCTCAAGCCCAATATAGCGACTACCTGTACTGCAAGATCCCTTATGATCTGGCTAGGGGAGCTGAAAAATCAATTAAGGAATAAGGCCCCAAGAGAGCAGATTCTGTCAGCCCTGCTGACTATTAGAAGAGCTGCAGATTTTTTGGCAGATGCTTCAGCAGATGCTGTAAGATTATCAGCTTGCTCCCTTGCCCTGACCAACTCTGCCAGAAGGGCTTGTATGGCTGAAGAGTTGGACAGGTGATGTAGGGTCTAAGACCCGACTGTGCAATCTGCCCTGTGACGGTGAATATCTCTTTGGACCAGCCTTGGATGACATCTTAGCCAAGGCAGCAGATAAAAAGAGAGGTTTTCATGTGCCTTCCTCTGGTCGTACACGGAGGTCCTTTCGTCCCTTTGGAGCATACAGTAGGCAAAAATTTGTCAAGTCCAGAGATAATAGCTGGTTGGAAACCAATAAGAAACAAAAAGGGTTCTTATTTAGCAACTCGCCCCATAATAAAGATCTAAGACCCAATAGGCAATGACGCCAGGCCACGGGTAGGGGGGAGAGTGAGGAAATTCATTCCTGCCTGGAGGAAAATTTCACCAAGCCCTTGGGCCCTGGATACGGTGGGAGTAGGCCTGAAGTTGGAGTTCTCTTCTCCTCCGCCTTCAAGTTTTCAGATTACCAGAACTCAGACTTCCCTAACCTCTCAATCGGCTCTGGATTTGAAAGTGAAGAGCTTGATATTGAAAGGGGTGCTGAATCCAGTTCCCCAGAAGAGGAGAGGCAGGGATTTTATTCCCATCTGTTCTTGGTAAGGAAACCCGATGGCTCCCACAGAACCATAATAAATCTAAGGTTAAATCAGTTTCTGTCTTAGAAGAAATGCAGGATGGAGACCGTGCAGTCAGCAGTGAGATTGTTAACCCCCAATTGCTGGATGGCAGGGATAGACCTGAAAGACGCTTATTACCATGTTCCAATTTTTCCAGGTCACCAGAGGTTCTTGCAAGTAGCCGTAGAGATGAAGGGGGAAGGGGTTCAGCATTACCAGTATCAGGCCCTACCCTTTGGAATCTCCATGGTCCCAAGAGTCTTTACCAAAATAGTGGCAGAAATGGGTGCACATGTAAGCGAGAAAGACATTCTGTTTATTCCATATCTAGACGACTTTCTCATTGTAGCAAGATCCAGGATAGAATGTTTAGAAAGTGTGTGAGCGCAATCAGCTCTAAGTATCACTGTATTGAAGTCCAAATTCATAGAGTTGATGTATGAGCTAGCACAGAGAGACACACACATACACAGCTGTTGTGTATATAGTGGGTTCTGCTTTAATGGAGGGAAAAAGGTATATATAAATACAGTGTAGACAAAGAACAGGTCGGGTTACTGTAATTAGCATAACATGATTGGTGGCAAAGTTGTAAAATAGTTCTGGCACATGGCTATTGGATAAGAGACAAAAGAGGGGCCGCATCCCTTTAAGCCATCTGGTGGGGAATGAGCTCTCTAAACAAAGGAGGAATGTAAAATGGCTACAGGCATGGTCCCACATGGCCCTGGAATCCAAAATGGAGGATACAATAGCTGAGTCTTCCTCCACAAAGTGTCAGAGTAATACTGAACATTCTGGAGGAATTAGGTTGAATGGTGAATCTAGAGAAGTCAAGTCAACAGAAAAAGTTTCTAGGGATCATTCTAGATTCCACGGCTCAGAGATGTTTTCTCCCTCCAGAGAAAGTAGAAGGGGTTCTGTCCCTAGTTAAAAACCCTGATCCAGTGTCCTAGGGTCACTATAAGAAAAGCTATGTCCATCCTGGGGTCTCTCACGGTCTGTATTCCAGCAGTACCTTGGGCTCAGAGCCACTCCGGAGACCTGCAGTGGGGAACCCTGGCAGCCTGGCGTCAGGAAGAGAAAATTCTTGACAAATTTATGTGGGGTGTTTCAGCCAACAAAAGAAACCCTGGGTTGGTGGTTAGTCAGGGGCACCTAGAAATTGGAGTTCCATGGAAGATCTCAGACCCCCTAATTATTACCACGGAAGCTAGCCCTTGGGGGTAGGGTACCCATATGGGGGATCCAGTGTTCCAGGGCTGCTGGTCAAGGAGTCTTTCTCAGGCCACCTCGAATCAGAGGGAACTAATGGCAGTTCTGGAGACCTTGAAAGCCGTATGTCGGGGTATTCGGAATCGTCATTTCAGGATCATGTCCGACAATATGACTACAGTTTCATATATAAACAGGCAACGAGGTACGAAGTCCCTTACTTGTCAGAGCCTATGGTTCTCTCCTTGTCCGCTCTGCATATCAGGGGTTCAGACAATTTCAGAGCAGATTTCTCGTCACAGTCTGAATGAGAGCGAGTGGGAATTGAACCCATCCATCTGTTTAGAGATCACCAGGGTTTGGGGGGGGGGGGGTTTCCCGGAAATAGATCTCTTTGCCAGTCGGTCAAACAAGAAAGTGTTCCCTAAACCCAGAGGAATTCCCTTTGGGATGGACGCGCTGTCCCACAAGTGGGATTTCAATCTAGCTTACGCTTTTCCTCCCTCCTTTCTCATTCCAGCAGTTCTGAGGAAGATCGAGCGAGGGTCATTCTAATTGCCCCCTTTTGGCCAAGGTGAGCCTAGTTTACCTGGCTAAGGATCCTGTCCATTTCAGACCCTTGGATTCTCCCAGTCTGCCAGGACCTTCTATGTCAGGGCCCCATTCTCCACCCAGAGTCCAGCCACTTACATTGACGGCCTGGAATTTGAGCGGAGTTTTCTAGCCTCAAAAGGGTTTTCTCAGAATCTCATTTACACTCTTCTAAAAGGTAGAAAACCAGTCACTACTAAAATATACGCTAGGACTTGGTTCCGGTTTATTGAATTTCTTGGGGGTTCTCCGGGGGAGCTTAGGGATATACCTAGAAAGCAGATTCTAGAGTTCCTTCAGAAGGGGCTAGAAAGGGGGCTTTCTACCAGCACTTTAAGAATCCAAATTTCAGCCTTTACTGCTCTGCTAAACGTTAAATTGGCTGACGATCCCTGGGTGATTAGGTTCATCAAGGCGGCCTTTAGAAGTAGACCTTTTATGTCCAGAGTTCCTCCCTGGGACTTGAACCAAGTTAAACCTCCCTTTGAACCATTGGATTCTATCCCTATTAAAAATGTATCCCTGAAAGTGACTTTTAGTGGCCCTTACCTTGGCATGTTGCATAGAAGAATTACAGGCTCTATCAGTTAATCCCCCCTTTACTGTCATTACAGAGGACAGGGTAATAACACTGGTCTACAAAAAAAGTTTTTTTCTTTCACAGAAACAAAAATATGCTGATTTCAAATATGTTTTCAGATTTTTATTTTTTTTTCCATCAGGCAGGATTTTTTTTGTGACAGGCATTTAAACTTTAATGGAAATATTATTAACATAATATATACTCAATCAAGATTATTTAAAACACAGTTTATGTAAAATTTCTTTCATGATTTACGGGAATGTTTTGCGTCCAGGATGTCTCTCTTTGTAGTCCAACAATAGTCAGCCAGCATGGTGGTGCTCCACTTGCCTTGGTACCTTCGTTCCATCGTAGAAATCTGCTGATGAAAACGCTCCCCATGCTGGTCACTGACAGCACTAAGATTTTCTGGGAAGAAGTCCAGGTGGGAGTCCAAGAAATGAAGTTTTAAGGACATGTTGCATCCCATAGCTTGGTATGATTTCACAAGATCACGCACTATATCCACTATATCACTGTCGTTTGCTGCTTTATGATTTCCAAGAAAAGAAGGAGATATTTTTGAAGGACAGCCAGGCTGCTTTTTGCAATGGATTTTAACAGTTCCTGAAATTGTTTGTCGTCCATGAGCGATCTTATTTGTGGCCCTATAAAAATGCCTTCTTTTGAGTTTTGCATCACTAACTTTTGGAAATTTCGATTTCAAATGCATAAGTGCAGCAGAAGTTTTATCAATTGCTTTCATGAATTGTTTCATCAATCCGAGCTTAATATGCAGTGGAGGTAGATGTATTTTTGTAGGATTCACTAAAGGTACATTTGACAAATTTTTTGGTCCAGGAACAAGAGATTCACGTTTAGGCCATTCCTTCCTAATATAATGAGATTTCCTATCCCTGCTATCCCATTCACATAAGAAACAGCAGAATTTTGTGTATCCAAGTTGCAACCCAAGTAATAAAGCAATGACCTTCAAATCTCCACAGATATTCCAGTTATATTTTTCTTACTGGATTTTATCTAACAGAAGTTTCATGCTTGACGGTAAGGAATTGCCATTGTGCAAAAGAACGGCCTTTAACCCTTTCCCTGCCAGCCACGTATTTATACATCCTCCCAGGGTGGCACTTCTGTAGACAAGCATGTATCTAATACGTCCTTGCTTCTAATGACGATATCTCAGGATCCATTAGGTCTATTAAGAAGATCTGGGATTCATTTTAAAAATGATACCAATATCTTCATAATAGCCCTTACAGTTTAGGAGCGATTCACTGTTGAAAGCGCTATTCTGTATTGAGATCACATTGCAGATCTCAATTCCCGACAGCGTATTTAACGGCTATTTGCTCCGAATTTATAAGGGATATCATGAAGATCTTGGTGTCATTTTAAAGAAGAGATTTTCCTCTTTAAAATGTATCCCAGGGCTTCTTAATACTCCTAACGGATCCTGAGATATGGGGCTCTAAAAGTTTCTCCCCCCTCCTGTCTCAGGAAGCACATTAAGAGCTACGGGGGGAGGAGCCGCCCTGCAGACTGCACAGAGATGAGGAAATCATCATCATCTGTGCATAACCTGTATATGACCCCAGGGGGATGCTAGCATGGACTTCTGTCCATGTTATCCCCTCTCCCATCAGAGAGTATACTATACTTTTACTCTCTGATTGTCACATAGATGGATAATGTAATACCCCTCTGAACATAACCAGGAAGTTTATTGGCGCTGTGACCCAGATGTTTACCATTGTACAGGTTGCAGCACCAAAAGAGTCGCACTAAACACTTACACAACACATGCACAAAGTCCTCAATAAAGTTTACATTTCACCCAATCCCTGTCCTGTCCATACCTGATCTTTATAGAGTAAAATACGCCTCTAGCGATATCCGTTACATGCTAAAATAATAGCAATAACGATTATCACTAGAGATGAACATATAAATTGCTACAATTTTTATAGGGGGATAGAAAATTATATTTTTATGTAAACTCCTATTTAATTTGCATGCACAAAATTGGATGGCGCATTTCTGCGATTTTGGTGTTTCTTTAACACCCGCACTTGTAAATATATATATGTATGGATTCCTGACATATTGCAGTTTTTTGGAAAGTACTTTTTTTTTTTTTTTTCCAGAAAGGGACTGCTTGAGCATGCACTTTAGTGGCAAATTTGAATTTTTGTGCAATTTTTGCTTACAATCTCTGTTTGCTGCAAAGTTGCATGAAGGTGGTTCTATATATGACATATTAAGTTGTTTTTATATACGGTATGCTGTGCAATCTCAAAAAAGTAGGATTTTGGTGTCACAGTTTGCTAGGTGCAGTATAGATTTTTAACATATTAGTGAATAACAGCAAAACCTTGCTTGTCTTCTGTATCAGCGTTTTTGAGGGTACGAGCTCTTGTTGTAGTTGATGTTTGTGGTATATATAAATTGTGTACACCTTGATCTTTTATTTTAAATGTATTTTGTGTGTGAATGTAAGATTGAATAGGAGTTTTAAGTGCAAATATATGTTTTAGTGCATTTTTTTCAAATAATTTGTGTTTGTCACAAAGTTACATGAAGGTGGATGTGGTTATTGATAACCAATTGAGACGCATGTAATCTTCAGGTTGTCTACTTTCAAAAAATATATAGGGTTTAGGGGTTCACTTGCTTTCCACGGTGTGTAATCCCTACATTTTATAGGATGATTTTTTTTTTTTTTTTAACATTTCCAGCTTTAAAACAGATTTTTGTTCCTTCCAGTTCTAGTGATTTTCTGAAGATATGTGCATGCAGGTGTAGGCCTTAGTGATATGAATGAACTCTGCACATGTTGAACTCTAATTTTTAGGAGGTTTGGTGCATATAAATTTTTGTAAGAAGCCTAACGCAAGACAAACAGTATATATGTGGTACACAGTTCCGTTCGAGATCACCAACATTTACACCCGAAATAAAGCTCATAACACTTTTTTTTTTTTTTTTTTTTTTTTTTTTTTTAATACAAGTGGTGTAAAAAAAATCGTCTGACTCTTGAACGTCACTTAACTACACACTTTCTTGGCATACTGGAATACTTATAGCAACTAATACAACTTGAGAAACAAACAAAACACTGATGATAACCAGAAGAACGAACACCTGTCCTAACAGACTCACTGACAATTCAGTCCTGGCTCTCCACTTACAAAAGGTGCAATATCTAAGCACGTTTGAACAAGAATGAACCTGCGTATTGTTGCTGGTTTGTGTTGTAACATAACACAAGAACTCATTTCTCTTATAAAACAATGGGTAGCACTAATTAATTTTGTTGAATCATCTAATGACAAATCATACAAAACTATCGGAACCAGTAAAATTATGCAATAACAAAATTCATGTCACAAAAAAACTGAGCCTGATGGAACAATTTTGACAACATATTCGAATTCAGGATGTGAAATACTACTATAATTGCTATTTAATGTTTTTGTGAAAAAAATCATGTTGCCTAAAGTAGCCTCAAAATTTCATAGATCTCAGGAGATAGTTCTCCTCCCCATCTGTGCTAACCCGAGTAATGCTAAAGAGCAGGAATACCACTGTTTGGATGTAAGAGGTTGTCTAATTCAGTATTTGTCCTCTACTTCCTCCTGGAGGAAATCTTCTTCCCTTTTTCTTCTATTTTCAGGTCCCAACAAAGGAAAGGCAGCCTCTAAATTTAGTCTGGCTCGGTGGGTGAGACTAGCAATCTCCCTGGCCTACAGTTCTTTGGGCCTTTTCCCCCCCAGTAGGGCTCAAGGCACATTCTACTAGGGCGATTGCCACCTCTTGGGCCAAGAGAGCTGACTCTTCCATAGAATCTGCAAAGCAGCAACCTGGTCTTCACCTTCTACCTTTTTTTTTTTCCATTATAGGCTGGACATTGGGCCTTCTGCTGATCTTTCTTTTGGAAGGAAAGTTTTAAAAGCGGTGGTTCCTCCCTAGTTTTTTCCTATTTTATTCTCTCTGGGTGCTGTTGTGGGTGATGGGGGAAAAATGGTAATTAATTACCAGTAATTGGATTTTCCAGAACCCACGACAGCACAGTCTTTTATCCCTCCCTTTTTTTTTTTTTTTTCTTGGTGATGGACTTTTGTTTGGCACCGGGTTTAGCAAGCAAAAAAAAAATGGGATTAAGAGACAGAATGCAGGTATTGTTTTTAAGTGGGGCAGAAATACAGTACTGCAGGTGCCAGTGAGTGGCAGAGCCTTATGTTTTTGTGTTTGTGTAATTTTATTATCCTGCTTTATCTAGGCCTCCAGTAGTAAAAACAGAGCTGTCGTTAAAGGGGTTGTCCGGGATAATACAAAATTTTAACATTAAACACCCCCCGCCCATCTACTTTTTAAATTACTTTAATTAGCAAAATTTTATACTTACCATTATCGTTGGGGCTGTCACGTGACCGCCCCAGGCACATCTTCATATTATCCTGTGACGATCCGTTTCTCCGCTTCCGGAGACAAGGGTCACATACTATTTCCTCCCGTCCCCACACCTCCCCTTTCCTCCCATCCCCACTACTCCCCTCTCCTCCCATCCCCTCCCCTCACTACACCCTTCCCCGTCTTACTTACCTTCCGTCCTGCCTCCTCCTGTCATGTGACATCATGAGCGACACGCGCACAGCTCGGGCATGCACAATAGACTTCCCAAGCGATTGTGGGCTATTGCGCATGGGAGTTGCCTGGCGACGTCACAAAGATGTCTCCTGCGCAATAGCCCGCAATATGAGTAGAGGGATACAGGGTCCTTTAGGTTCTGCTGACACATAAAGGAGGGCAGGGATACTTGTGATGCTGCTGGCATCTATGGTGGGGCAGGGATCCGTGGGGTGCTGCTGGCATCTAGGGAGGGGCATGGGTCTTTGGGGTTCTGCTGGCATC